>CM044445.1:21189661-21232174 GCA_024363595.1 Xenopus borealis
GTGACAAACTTGCTGTAAGCACAATAGCACACCAAACTTTGCTATTTAGCACCTAATACAAAAAAAATATATTAAAAAATTAAACCACAGTATTTAACTATACCACCTTACTATAAAATAAGAATTAATAATAAATACTTATCCTTTTCAGTCGGTTTGTTTGTTTTGAGTTGCTTTTTCTAGTTAGTAGCCTGTTTGAAGCCAAGTCTCACCAGCACCATGTCTGAGGGACCAAGCGATAGGCCTTTTCCCAGGGGGGCACCTACTACCCAAATTAAATTCCTAGCTTGTGCCAGATGCCGCAAATTATTGCCCTTTGGGCACAAAGACCTATTGTGTAAGTGTGTTGTAAGTACAAACCACCTGAGCTTGGGCCTTAGCTTCCAAAACCTGTGCCTCCCCAGGAAGACCTTGGAGTCCTTGTAGATGATAAAGTAAGCTGTAGCAAGCAATGCCAGTCAGCAGCATTAAGTGCAAATAAGCTCTTGAGCATAGGGGCATAGAGTCATGGGAGGAAGGGGTCATTCTTCCACTTTATAGAGCACTTGTAAGGCCACATCTAGAATATGCAGTACAGTTTTGGTCTCCATCACTCAAACAGGACATTATTGTATTCGAGAGGGTACAGAGAAAGGCAACTAAGCTGGTAAAAGGTATGGAAAATCTTAGCTATGAGGAAAGACTGGCCAAATTGGGGATGTTCACACTGGAGAAGAGGCGATTAAGGGGTGAAATGATAGCTATGTATGAATATATAAGGGGGTCAAACAATAATCTCTCTAATGCTTTATTCACCAGTAGGTCTTTCCAGCTGACACAAGGTCACCCATTCCAATTAGAAGAAAAGAGATTCCGCCTAAATATTCGGAAGGGGTTTTTTTACACTGAGAGCAGTGAAGATGTAGAATTCTCTCCCTGAATCAGGCTGATACATTAGATAGCTTTAAGAAGGGGTGGATTGCTTTTTAGCTAGTGAGGGAATACAGGGTTATGGAAGCTCATAGTACAAGTTAATCCAAGGACTAGTCTGACAACCTTTCACTCTAGAGTGGGCATCACAGCTGGCCACTGGAATCCCAAAATTAGCCCTATCATTGGACAAACGAATCTCCTGCCTTTCATTCCCAGGGGGAGAGCTTCTAAACACAGAGCTCCTTCGCCATCTGAAGTAGAAAACAATTCCCCATCCAGATTTGCTTTACCGTAATCCAGAGAGGACTTCGATCACTTTGAGGGTGAGCTTTCCTCATATTCAGACCAAGAGGGAGAGGAGACTCTTCTGAGTTTGTGGATGCCTTAATTTCCTACATACTAGAGACCCTTCGTCTCCAAGAACCGGAAGCCTCATCCGAGTCTTTTCAAACCTAACTGCAAGACATCACCAGTTTTCTGTTCTCATTCACAGCTTGATCAGATCATCCAACAGGAGTGGCCTACCCCAGAGAGACTGGGGTTCCAGAAGAAGTTTCCTAAGGAACTTTTTCCAAAAATACATATCTTCCTGTCACTGATGCTTTCTCTTTCAGGGATTTGATGGACAAGACAAGAGCCGTCTATGCTCCGCTTTCTCAGCTTCAGACACCTCCCTACGGGGCCATCCAGTCCTGATCAGATTCTTCAATCACCGCCATTACCTCCAGAGCACCCTGCAACAAACTCTCTCAATGGGCTTCCCAGATCAAGGTAGCAACCTGGATAAGATCATCAGCCAAGCAACAAAGGGGTCAAGAGTACCTTGCTACCTCAACCTAAAGCATGCGCCTCCTTCCTTCAGTGGTGCATCCTCACAACGGACATGAGTCTGTTCAGCTGGGGAGCAGTTCTAGAGGGCCGTTTGGCACAGGGTCAGTGGAACTCGCAAGAAAAGAAACTACAGATCAACCTGCTTGAGATTTGAGCAATCCGATTGGGTCTAATTCATTGGCAAGATTCTAAAGGGTCAAGCGGTAAAGATAGAGTCTGACAACGCATAATATCAAAGGCTATTTTGATACTTAACTCTACAGTTAGTATAGCTATGGGCATATATGGTTTGTGTGAAAGAGTGGAGTGGTGTGTGTATGCTGGGTTTTAATTTGGAGGTGTTGAACTCGATGGACTTTGTCTTTTTTCAACCCAATTTAACTATGTAACAACCACCAGGGTGGCACAAGAAGCAGAGGAGCACTTAACGAAGACAACCTCATCTTCAGATCGGCCGAAGCACATCAGACCCATCTGTCAGCAATTTACATTCCAGGGCTCCTAAACTGGGAAGCAGATTACCTAAGCAAGCAGTCCCTAGACCTGGACGAGTGGTCATTAAAAGACGAGATCTTCCACGAGATCGCACAAAGGTGGGGCACCCCAGAGGTCGATCTCATAGCGACCCGGCACAACCGCAAGGTTCCAGTGTTTCTGGCTCGATGCAGGGATCCACTAGCCATAGAAGCAGACTCCCTAACAGCCAAATGCCACTTTCATCTGATGGTCTCGATTGTCTTTGTTCACAGACCACCTCAATCTGTCAGTGGCAAAACCCTGGACCTTGCATCTGCTCCCGGAGGCAATCTGACTCCAAACGCAACAATTCTCAATTTGACAATGTGGCTGTTGAGACCCAAATCTTGATTTAGAAGGGGTTTTCCAAAGCAGTAGCACACACCATGTGCTCAGCCAGAAAACCAGTCTCTGCCAAGGCTTATCACAGAATTTGGTCTACCTACCACCAGTGGTGCATCCTTCACAAGGCAAGATTCAAGCAACTCTCAATTCCTAACATTCTGGAGTTCCTGCATGAGGGCCTATTAAGTCACAGGTCTCAGTGATATCAGTCGTCTTCCAGAAAAGACTTGTCAGTACTTTCATGCAAGGGGTAGCACATATGGCTCCCCCAGTACCAGCATCCCCTTATGGGATCTCGCCCTTCAAGACCAGGCACCTGAGGCAGCAGCCCCGATGCCGCCCCCACTCCTGCTCCGCTATTGCGCTCGCTGCACTAGAAGAGACGAATTTCAAGACCCTTCATTCTTACTTCTTTGGCTTACCTTGAAAACAGTCTTCCTTCTGGCAATTTCCTCACGCACCACCCCTTTTCATCTTTCACCATGACAGGGTGGTCCTGCCCGCCATTCTGTCCTTCTTGCCAAAGGTAGTCTCAGAGTTCCACCTGAACCAAGAAATTACGATACCAACATTCTGTCCTTCACCAGCCAGTCCTAAGGAGGCAACCCTGGACCCTGTTAGGGCCCTAAAGTTCTACCTGCACAGAGTTCAGGTCATTCACAAGGTGGACTCATTACAAGTCATTACTTCAGGCTCCCACCAAGGGGTGGCGGCCACAAAATAGTCTATTTCCCCCTGGATCAAGCAAACAATTCAGCACACCTATGTGGCACAAGCTCAAACGCCACCAGCTTAACTCACAGCCCATTCCACTAGGGGGATGAGTACGTCCTGGGCGTTCAGAAACAAGCATCAGCAGAACAGCTGTGCAAGTCAGCTATGTGGACATCTGCCCCCTCTTTTTCAAAATTTTACCTTAACAGCAGCTTCTGACACTCGCTTTGGCAGAAAGGTGCTTCAGGCCACAGTGGCCATTTCTACATAGGCCTCACTTTCCCACCCGGAAGACTTAGGGGACAGCTTTGGTATGTCCCCACTGCGTACTATTCAGTTACATTAAGAAGAAAAAACGGTCTGCCAGAAAGCAGTTCCCTCCTAAAGTGCTGGCACAAGTCACATGACTCAGGCAGCTGGGAAATTGACAATATATCTAGCCCCATGTCAGATTTCAAAATGAAATATAAAAAGATCTGTTTGCTCTTTTGAGAAATGGGTTTCAATGCAGAATTCTTCTGGAACAGCACTATTAACTGATGCGTTTTGAAAAAAAAAAATATCCCTTTAAAGTTATCCTGTTGCCTTTGGAACAAACTGACAAGCTCCACCTGCGGGGTATAGCCAGCAGAGGAGGGGCTCGTTTTTTCCTACTGTTGTGTACCAGCTATACCACTGTCCCTGTGTCCCCCAAGCGACGAAAAAGAGATTTAATGGTGATTAAACAAAATCTCATTTTTGTATCATAACATTATGCTTTCTGGCATTTTCTCCACATTTCCCTATATTCTACAATACCCAAGGATAAGTCTCTAGCCTTGCTTATGCTCATGTCATTTATTTATGGATAAGCTCAGGATCCTTCATGTTGAGCATCTCAGTGGGTATGGGTGTTAGCTTGTTCCTTAATGGCAAGTGATTAGAAATTTGTCATTCATAACAGTCATAGTTGCACCAATACAAGTCTGAAAAAAGAGCAGCCTTTCTTCTTAAATTAAAGCTCTGGAGAGATGAGAACCATCTCCCTTTGAGTGAATTTTATATCTGTAAACGGGGAAAGGAAAACAGGGAAATATTTATATCCGTAAACAGGGAAAGGCCAAGTACTAATGTTGCAGTGGGAATGAAGAATCCACTAATATTTCACTAATAAGTGAAATGGTATGAGGAAAGCATATTTTGAAGAAGTATCAAGAGAGTATGTGGATTGAGTATTATTTGACCAAACCCCTTTGTATAAGGAGATGAAATGGGCCTTGCAGGTAAAACTTTTCAATGTCATTGTATAACAAAAAGTTAGCACAGGGATTTGCAAAAGGATGTGAAATGGATAAGTCTGCAGTATGATAACACTGGATTACGGGATTAAAAAAAGGCAGAGTCCATCAAGTTCAAACTTTTTGCCTAGCTTACTCACAACTAGCTGATCCAGAGGAAAGCAAAAATACCCCAGCAGCAGCCTCCCCAATTTGCCTCAAAGGGAAATTAAAAATTCCCTCCTGACTTCATTCTAGTGATCTAGATCACATTTTTTTGTATTCTTATGCTTGATTCTTGTTCTTTCCCATCAGATGACACTGGTAATGACCTTGACCCAGTTGTCCTTGCCACCATCAGAAAACTACAAGATGGATATTTTGGAGGTGCCAGGTAAAAACGTTTGTCTTATTTATAATGTGCATATGTAAGCACATATAATGTCACACAGATAAGGTATAATAACATGCAGATAAGAAACAAGATACCTTCTGCTGTATGGGAAACGCTAACCCTGCATGAAGTCCAGATTAGCAAGTTGGAAACTCTTGCTTATACAAATCTCTGTGAAGGGGCATTATCATTATCAGTTCTAGCTCGCTTTGTAACTTTCATAGCACCATTATTGTGAAAATAACATGGTACATTAAACATAACTGGCATCATCTTTCAGGGTACGTTGGTACACGCATGCTGGAAGGGGAAAAAAGTTTGCACTAATATCTAACCAAGTAGTTATTGGTTGGAGTTGTGTGGTCTACACCTCACAATGTGATATACTGAGGTTAAAATGAAGCTGTAGTGATTTAACAACCTGTGAAGATGTAAGTTCATATTATTTATAGACAGAAAAAGTACATGACAATAAAAGGTATATGGTATCCTCTTTTGTTGTTTTAAAAATCATATACATTATGTATATAACAACTTGGAAAGGGGAAAAGGAAACCAGTTCTTGTTATTGAAAGATAAAACACTGTATGTATTGATGGCATTACATTGTAGACCTGGAAAGGTTCTGACCAAGTACCCTTTTTCCTAAGTAAATGTCTAGTTGAGTCTCTGTCTTAACTTCTGAGCATAGAACCCACAGATGTTAAGGTAAAAGGTCTAAAGCAGTGACAAAACCTTTCGTTTCAGGACCCAGACCAGCTACCTGTCGAACTTCTTAACCACATCCTGCTGCAAACACCTGAGCTTCATGGATGCCGGTGTGGAGGGTAAGCTGAACACCTGGGGGAATATCTTCCGTGGGGGCCAGCCAATCATCGTGCGGGAGCCAGATGAGGCCCCATCAGCCGATGATGGTAAGAGAGGGAAGGAAATTAGGGGACTAAATTGATTATTACGAGAAGTGGCATATATACCAGGATGAGACCTAGGGGCAGATTCACTAAGATCTGAAAATTCGCCAGTGTAGGCTTCACTAGCGTTCACCGCACCGCGCCAGGCGAATTTTCGCCAGCTCTACGCAAATCCACTAAAGTGCGAATTTACGCTCAGGTCGGCAAATGGTAGCATAGTTGCTCTAGTTTTACTTCGCTAGGCAGAGCGCTGTTACGCTAGCAAAGCCTAGTTTGCATACGGCTGGAACTTTAACTCATAATAGAAGTATATGTTACAGCCACTACATTCCACTACACAAGCCCAGGAAACCTTTAATAAATTATATAAAGTTGTCCTATTGCCCGACATGTGCCCCCTGTATAGTTGAGTTGCCATGTGTTAGGAAATGTAGGGGGGAAGAAGGGTAACCCCCCAAAAAAATTATCAATCTTTTTTAGGACTTAGAAAAAATTTGACTTTTTTTTTTTTCAACCTCCTATCTATTGTATTGAAATTCGCCTGGTCTGACCAGGAGAAGTAACATCTAGCGTAAGTGCTAACGTTGAGGAAAATGTTCATCTTAGTGAATTTGTGAAGTTACGATCCTTCGTCAGTGCGCAACTTCGCCTGGCGTAAGGGTGCGAAGTTGCGCAAGTCTATCTAGAGTCCGTGTTAGTGAATTTGCGAAGTTGCAAAATGAGGTCACGCTGGCGAATTAGCGCTAGTTTTATACGCTTCGCGCTTTAGTGAATCTGCCCCCTAGAGTCGGGAGATCTGCAAGAAGGAGAATGGAGCAAAGAGCAGAGAGAAAGAGGAAGAAATAAGATGAAGAATTTTTATGAGAAGACAATGAGAACACTAATTCCAATTAACCTGTATATCTAAGCAGTTGATGTTTAAAGCATGGATACTAAGCCAAGGCAGAGATGTTCTCTGTATTAACCTTGTACTTTTCTACTGTGCTGTTACTGCCATGACTACATTGCTTCTGGCTGGAATCTTGAGGGTGTTAGGGGTTTGGGATATACATTTCTGATCTAACATCCGTTGTTTTTTTGCAGAGGATCTGGATGACGAGGTGGCACAATATCTCAATCAACTACTTGGCATGACCTCCCCCAAACCAAGTCCTACATCTCATCGAGGAGGTCGGAATCGATTTAAAGCTGCCATTCACAGTGCACGAGATCTTTTGTCTCTGCGTAGCAAAGCCATGGGTCTTAATGTGCAAGGTTTGTAAAGTGTCTCTAAGCTGGTTTAGGAGGTGTAGAGAGGAGAGGTGGAATGTGAGGTATAGAAAGTACTGGTGACTTACGAGCATGCCAGTGATGTTTGTCTAGAAGCAAAAATGGAAAGAATACAGGATAGGGTAGAATGCATAAAAGAAACAGAATGTCACAACTATGAAGCTTTTAAACCTTTGGGTTTGGGTCCCTTTTATAGGCAAACCATTGGTTAGGTCCATCTTATCTCATAGCAGGGTTAAAAATAAATGAAAACCTATTCATTAATAGTCCTTCTCCTACAATTCTATGGATACCTAATAATACCCTATTTACCTAAAGAAGAGACACTGTTTGGATGGCCAACCTAAAAGTTTGGGAACCAATTTATTAGGCTAATGTCAATCCTGGTTGTTACTGCATCAGTGGAGAAGTGCCTGAAATCACCCTGCTGCCTCTCAACACAAACCAATTGTACCAGTAGTTTTGTCACCCCAAAGAAGAAGCAGCACATTAATTAGGCCATTGGGCTGTGGAACTAACCCTGTGATACAAAATCATTTGTATTTTCCAGACGTGCAGATGTACCTCCCAACAAAACTGTTCCTGGCATCACAGCCCTCCTTTGATTTGTTGGAATCTGGTCTCAGCTACCAGGCTTCAGGAAGGGTAAAAAATTAAATGTATTTTGATTAATTCAAACCGGTGTGGGGGCTTTGGATAATTGGCACAATCACTATAATAATAATTTTTATGTATTTGATATTATAAACAGCATGCAAACTGTGAAATAGCTGCAATTTCCAGTGACGCCAACAATCCACCAAAGCTTTATTGGTTGTCTGCATAGAAACCTTATCTTTGTATCTTCTAAAACACTAAATGTGGCCATACACAGGGAGATCCGCTTGTTTGTCTCCCCGATATGCCCACATTGAGTTGGGCGATATCGGGCTGATCCAATTGGGGGCCCTATGGTTCAATTATTGGATCATAATGTATGGCATATGGGCAGTTGGATCACGGGACCACATCAACAAACAGATGGGCAATCCATCGGAGGTCCCTACTCATGGGCCAATAAGGTGGCGACTCTGTCTGCGGTTTTTATCGGCCCTTGTATGGGGGCCTAAAGACTAAAGACCTTCTAAGACTAAATGGCCTTTCTTTAAGAAATGGTGCAAACTGCATCTTAAATGTATGGAGAATAATATTTAATTGGTATCAGATATGCACTTTTTAAAAATGTGTAGTTCATCTTTAAGTTAACTTTGAATATGTTAAAAGAAAACTATACCCCCCAGACAATGTAGGTCTCTATAAAAAGATATTGCATAAAACAACTCATATGTAAAACCATGCTTCATGTTTTTTTTTAAGCATGTGCCATTGGGTAATCCTAAATAGAAAACATACCAAACAAACTATAAAGTTAGGTCACATGAGCCAATTAACAGACAGAGTTGTGTCGTTTGCTTCCACACTTCTTCCTGTTACAGTTAGAGTTAAAATATTTCTGGTCAGGTGAGGCAGCACACAGACCATTATGAAATGGTGGTTCAAGGCAAGAGATGTAAAAGGGCAATATTTACTTAAATATATATTCCAGTTTGCTAAAATTCTTTAATATGCCACTTAATTTGATATAAACTATCTGTTGCTCAAGTATTCATTTTGGGGGTATAGTTTTCCTTTAAAGACTATCCTATTGTTCATCATTGTTTATGCTATATAGCACTCTAGTAACCATATAGCTGGAGAGCTGCTGAAAAAAAGTTAAATAACCGATAAACCATAAAAGATTAAAAATGAAGACCAATGTCTACGTAAGACCAAAAGTAAATTTAACGGTGAACTTATCTTTTAAAGGGGCAGTATACTCCCTTGTACAATATAAGTTAAATTAAAATGGCCTGTTCTGAAAATACATTTTGCAGGTTTTTTTAACTGGGGAATAGCAATGATTAGCTACTGTAATTCTAAGCAGCAACAGCTACAAACTGTAATGATTTTAAAGTTATTAAATGCAATTGATATTGAAAACAGCTTGTTCTGACTCAGTTCTCCTCCAGCCAAGACTTCACTTCCCACAGCGCTTTGGATGCTACTTCACAGGTATGTTAATCTGCTGGTATCTCCTACATTGTTTCAATTATCAGAGCCAGCAGTGCAGAGAATACAAAGGGAGAAAAACATTCTGATATCAGTAGTACTTTAAGTTAAAAATACAGGTATGGCACCTGTTATCCAGAATGCTTGGGACCTGGGGCTTTCCAGATTAGGGATCTTTCTGTAAATTGGATCTCTGTGCCTTTAGTCAATTAAAATTACCTGTAATACTGATAATTGCAAATACATACTGATAGTTTGTAATGTATATATAATGAAAGGTTGCTTGGAATTATATGTTCCTTATCTAGGCAAAATAATCTGATATTTTGATTTACAAATTACAACCTCTTCAATTAAATTGCATGTCCAGAAAGAAGCCCTCTATATACTGAACTTTTTCTGTAAACCTGAAGCACAATCTGCAGCTACAGTAGAAAGGGACTTTCTCTTTATACAGGGCTCACTATCTCTAGTGGTAGAGTTAGATTAGGAGGTGGGTAGTAAACACAAGTCCTATTTGTTGTGCTTATGTTGAACAGAGGTGTATGTATGTTTATATTTCTCCTTTAAGATGAGTTTGCATTACCGGATTTGTGTCACATGAAATCTCTTTTGTACTTGGCATGAAACTGTGTGGGTTTAATACTTACAGTATTTTTATAATGACTAAATTAATGGTCTCTTTTTCATGTATGATTATTTTTAGATCCCAACAATCAATGCAGAGCTTCATCTTCCTAAGGATTCAGCAGGGCAGGTGGATTATGCAGCAATGGTGGATCACTTACGGGAAACTAGCAATGTGCAAGAGCAAGCCGACATTTTGTACCTGCTCTACACCATGAAGTTAGTATGAGCACATACACACATACCTGCCTTTTTTCTACACATACACAATCTCTAGCCAAATTCTGGCATTTATATTTTTCCAAATGTCCATCTAATTTTTCTTGCTTTACTCCCTGGTAGTAATCCCAGTACATGGCACTGCCATATGGCAAGCAGTAAGGACAAGTCCCTATTGTGGCCTCTGTCGTTTAGAATCGCAAGTTAGAGAGTGGTAGAGGGCAATCATAGGCAGGACTATATTCTTCAGTGTAGCCACAGGTCTATGTGAACTGTAGCAAATCAGGAGTGACTGAAGACAACTTGCAAAAAAATGGCTAATTGTGGGTGAAAGTGGCACTTTGCTAAATGACTTCTGTTAAGTAAATGACCCTTTGCTTTATTTATCCTTTTACGTTTTTTTCTCTAAGTCATCTTGGGGGACACAGACAGTGGGGTTTAGCTGGTATAGCAGGACACAACCTGGGATACTGTCATGGGAAAATATATTTTTTTATATTTTTTTCAGTTAATAGTGCTGCTCCAACATAATTCTGAATTGAAAACTATTTCTCTAGAGAGCAAACAGAGTTTTTTATATTTCATTTTGAAATCTGACATGGGGCTGGACATATTGTCAATTTCCCAGCTGCCCCAAGTCATGTGACTTGTGCTCTGATAAACTTCAATCACTCTTTACTGCTGTACTGCAAGTTGGAGTGATATCGCCCCTCCCTTTTTTCCCACAGCAGCCTAACAGAACAATGGGAAGGTAACCAGATAGCAGCTCTCTAACACAAGATAACAGCTGACAGTGTTCCATTCAGTTACATTGAGAAGGAAAAACAACAGCCTGCCAGAAAGCAGTTCCCTCCTAAAGTGCTGGCACGTCACATGGCAGCTGGGAAATTGACAAAATGTCAAACCCCATGTCAGATTTCAAAATGGAATATATATACAAGAAAGAAAAGTTGTGCTCACCACTGATTTTTAAAAACCATTAGGCGGGGGTGCAATGAGGCTGTGACCACAAAATAAAAATAGACAAATACAAAAGGTCCTCTGCACTCAACCCATTAACAATATATTTAAGACATTAAGACATTTTGTGCATACAGCTACTGAAAAATGCCTACCATATATATATATATATATAAAATATGTCTTGAGAAAGGTCCAGACTGGACCGAAACGTTGACAAATAAACTTCACTTTTTCATCTCACTAAGAAGTCCTGGAGTGTGTCATTCCTTGGAATATGAATATATATTGAATAATTGAATATATATATATATATATATATATAAATATACATGGGGGAGACCAATCACATTATAAATATATACAGAATCATAGGACAAAGAGCTTAAGTGATATGTGGCAAGTGACATAGTTGGATAGAGGTCCCTGCCATGTAGAGTTTGCAGTCTAAGTAAGTCTGTGACTCAAATGCTTTATATGACCTTTCTTCCTGCAAAAGAGGGGCAGACTGGGACACCAAAATAAATGGACAGCCAGGTGTGACTGTTAAGGATCTTCTTAAGGATCTGTATGGTAAAGTGGGATCCACGCGGCAATGGGCACTGATCCGAGGCATTTCTGGGATACTGAAAAAGAAAGTGGAGGCACTGGATGAGGTAAGAAAGGGCTTCATTTGCTCTGTGGCACAAAATGTTCTTCACATAAACTTTTACTTTGCACTGTTTTATCTCCCTCTCACCTGTACTTCATGCATGCTTCATCCCCCTCATGTCTATTTTTGGTGTGGGTAGAGACTCCAGAAACTCTTCACATTAGCGGTTTTGCAGCTTTGCAAAAATGCAACTTTCAAGGTGCTAGTAAAATACTTTACCCCAAAACTACCTACTTGTTTGTTATGTTGGGTACAAGTATTATGCATCAGGTTTCCCCCAATGGATAATTTTCTTATACAAATGTACTGTATGCATAGATACACTGTTAATTGAAAATGGCACATGCCTTTCACTTTTTTACACTGCTTCGGAAAATGGTAGCGCAAAGTAATTGGGATATTTTGTGTTGTCTTCCTCAGGCCTGCACAGACCTTCTTTCCCATCAGAAGCAACTAACCGTAGGCATGCCTCCTGAGCCACGGGAAATAACCATCACAGCGTGAGTGCTTGCCAGCCCATGTAACACCTTTTTAGTTGTTCTCTTACACAGTATGTTCGTTTGTTTCATGCTTGTCTGTTGAATTCTAGACTTAAAAAGAAACCACTTATTATTATGACACAGCCAATCAGACCTTTCAAATAAGCTTAAGTGGCAGAATAAAAGCTCAGGGGCAGAATAAAAACTCAGTCCTTCCAGAGCAGCGACAAGCCATTACTTCAATCAAATCATTGAAAATAGTTTCATTTTTTCTGTCATAATAAAACAGTATCTTGTACTCGATCTCAAATAAGATATAAGTAGTTGTTATTGGAGGCAAAACATTCCAATTGAGTTTAAGTAATGTTCAAATTAGTTTTTGTAGACTTTAAGTATGGAGATCTTAATTACAGAAAGATCCCTTATCTCAAATCCCCCAGGTCCCCAGCATTCTGGATAACAGGTCCCTCCCATACCTGTATTAGGTTGACTGCTATCACCTTATTTACTAAAGGAATTAGCGACTAGATGGGTTTAATGTGTTTCCAGTCATACCTGCCTGTTCAAAACTCTCATGATAGGCCCCTACACAGACTGCTTTTAAAACAGTTGTGGTTGGAATTAAAATTAAGGAGGCTTTTGATCACAAACACTTCACACAGAATAGATAATTCTATGTAAATTGTTTGTGATCAGAATCCTCCTTAATTATTATACCCTGATTGGCAACTATACACCATGGCCCAATATTCTCCTCTGTCTGTTGTTCTGTATTTAGTAACAATATGCGGAGTGATAGCAGATAAAAAAAGAACTTTTTTTATTTAGGCCTCTACCATATGAAAAACTCATCCGTCTCATCGATGAAGCCAGTGAGCAAAATATGACCATATCCATCCTGACTCAGGTAACAAACCATTTCTGTTAGTCTAGATTGGGGGTCCCCAGATGTATGTATAGATACATTTGTGCAATACACATATGTTGATCTAAAAAAATATGCAGGAGCTTCATTAAGCTGTGGCCAATCCTCAGCGAGCAGGTGAGCTAGGGTGGGGGTTGGAGGAATGGGGATGAGTTACTGGGAAGGGGAAGATGTGACGGACAATGGTGGGATGATGAGCAAGGGGGGTGTAAGTGATAATTGCCGAGGGGTTGCCTTGGGAGCCTTTAAAAATTGGCTTTGTACTGCAAGCCAGTTAATTGGCTCCTGATAAAATTTAAAGTTGCATGAGCATTTTGTAGGTGAATTAGATTTTTTTGGGAGAATTACCAAAAGGTCCCTTTGTATCAGAATGCGGTTATATTAGGTAATGTTGGAATGTTAATAAACTGTTCATTAATGGATTGCTATAGCATTTTCAATGTGGGGGGTATTTGGTTAATGTCCAGGAGCTGAAAAAAATAATAGAAAAGCCAATTAGCATTGTAATGCATAGATACATTGAGAGGGTGCTATATAGGCTTACAACCCAGTGTTTTGTGTTGGCTACAGGAAATCATGGTTTATCTGGCAATGTACATGAGGACTCAGCCATCTTTGTTTGCTGAGATGTTTCGACTGCGTATTGGACTCATCATACAGGTCATGGCAACAGAACTCTCCCATTCACTCCGTTGCTCTGGTGAGGGCTCTTTTAACCCTGTAGCTCTTCTTTGTAGTGTCAGTCCGGTTTCTTAAACTAAGGTGTCACCACAAGTAAGACAGGATTGTATTCATACAATATTCAAGAGATCTTTAGACTCTCTAGTTTAGAGACCACTCTTGCAGACAAACATTCGGTCATCTTCCCACCTAAACACTGAATGGAATCCAGTGGGACATGGGTTTTTACTATTGAGTGCTGTTCTTAGCTCTACCAGACAGCTATTTTCTCGTGTTAGGGAGCTGTTATCTGGTTACCTTCCCATTGTTCTGTTGTTAGGCTGCTGGGGGGGGGCGATTAAAGTTTATCAGAGCACGTCGCATGACTTGGGGCAGCTGGGAAATTGACAATATTTCTAGCCCCATGTCGGATTTCAATATAAATAAAATCTGTTTGCTCTTTTGAGAAATGGATTTCAATGCAGAATTCTTTTGGAAGAGCACTATTAACTGATGCATTTTCCACGACAGTATCCCTTTAATGTAATGGGAAGAAGTGGAGTTTGACTTTAGTAGTGATATTTTGTGTTTTCCTTGAATGCATGAAATATATGTTATGTTCCCTGTCTTATTTTGTGTTGTGTAGCTGAGGAAGCCACTGAAAGCCTTATGAACCTCAGTCCATCTGACATGAAGAACCTTCTCCATCATATACTGAGCGGCAAGGAGTTTGGGGTAGAGAAGAGTGGTAGGTTTTATTGAGGTCCACAATCCCAATTCATGATGATCAATATCAATTCCCATCTTACAGGGGAATGAACATCAGTAGAATTTCCCTAGTGACCAATAACCTAAATATCATCATATCTGACTAACAAAATGAAAATATACAGTAACCACATACCCACTAGATATAAATGACCGGGGACTGCTTAAGTTTTACCATGTGTGTGATAGGCCTAACTGTGTACAATAAACACCTCTGATCTCTCAGTATTTAGTAAATTATTCCTCAAGGCATAGCTTAAACATCCCTAATGCAAGAGCTGCTACTATGTTGGCACACATGCTGATGTTTATTGTACTAAACCATAGTTGCGATGTTGTTGCATCGGTTCCTTATGACAATTGTTTACCACACAGTACGATCCGGAGAACCTTGGGTCAGTCCAGCCATTTCTATTCATGAACTTGGAGCTGTGGGAGCCACAAAGAGTGAAAGAGCAGGTATAACACGACTGAAGAGTGAGATCAAGCTGGTGAGTTAAATTAGCATGTATATTTAAATCTATACATGCCACTGATTGATACAACATTGGATCCTTTATTTCACTGCACTTTGTGTTTAGTTATGTGCCTTTGTGGCAACTAAACGGTAACTTGCCTGAATGGTGAGGTCCAATAATAGAAGGTTCAAACAAAACTCATTAAAGGGGTTGTTCACCTTTGGGACAATAAAGCTAGTTTAAAAGCCCATTTAATAAAAACATTTTTGTCATTTATCTTTATTACCTAAAATGTTTGCTTTCAGAGATACATACCATAGAAGCTATGGATCATCTCTGCCAAATCTCTCTGTTCTCTTCTGTGTCTTGGGTTCGCCGACACTCTGTGGGGGAAAAAAACAGGTTGCCATATAAGGAAGTTGACTCTGCACACGCTAGCTCTCTCTCCTGCTTCATTTGCATATCTTTAATTCCATTGGCTGGCAAGATCTAGCCAATCAGATCAACAATATGCAAATTAAGGAGAGAAAGATAGCATGCTCTGTCAATCCTCAACTTCCTTATATGGCAACCTGTCATTTTTACACAGAGCCTGTCCCACAATCTCTGATTCATAGGAGAGAAAACTGATAGATTTTGCAGCGATGATCAGCTTCTATGTTATGTCACTCCGAAATTAATCATTTTAAGTAATAGATACATTCCAAAAACATTTTTTATGACATGGGCTTTTAAACTAGCTTTATTGTCCCAAAGGTGAACAACCCCTTTAAAGCGATAGTGAGAACATTTCCAATTTTATCAGAAATGTGTCACCTTCATCTTCCAAATACCTTTTCAATTGAATTATTTTCAGATGTTCACTAGAAATAAAGACTTTTTCCAATTGCTTTCCATTTGCCAAAATCGAAGTTTAAATTTTAAACTCTCTTTTGTTTCAGTCTGGCAGCTCAGTATTTCGGATGCAGACTCTAAACCAGGGGTCCCCAACCTTTTTGACCCGTGAGCCACTTTCAAATGTAAAAAGAGTTGGGGAGCAACACAATCATGAAAAAGTCCCTGGGGTTCCCAAATAAGGGCTGTGATTGGCTATTTGGTAGCCCCTTTGGGACCGGCAGCCTACAGGATGCTCTGCTTGGTACTATACTTAGTTTTTATGCAATTAAAACTTGCTTCCTAGCCTGGAATTCAAAAATAAGCACCTGCTATGAGAACAATGAGAGCAACATCCAAGGGGTTGGAGAGCAACATGTTGCTCGCGAGCTACTGGTTGGGGATCACTGCTCTAAACTGTTAAAATTTGCAATATATAGTTGATGCAGTTCTCAGCAGCATCTCTGGAGTATTAGCAACTATTGTATAAAATCTAACAGCTGCCTGTAATAAAACTCAGGAAATCTGCTCAGCATGACAGAGATAAGAAATGTATCAACTAAATGTTTCAATGTAGGACAGTTTAGAGCAGTGGTCCTCAAACTTGGCCCTCCAGCTGTTAAGGAACTACAAGTCCCACAATGCATTTGCCTGACTGTGGCTGTCAGACTCCTTCATTGCATTGTGGGACTTGTAGTTCCTTAACAGCTGGAGGGCCAAGTTTGAGGACCACTGGTTTAGAGGGTCAGCGATCCCCCCTTCCCAGAGCAGCTTTAGAAAGGTGAAAAATAAGTTTTACACTTAAATATTATAAAAATGATCACACATAGAAACTAGAAAGTAATTGGAAAAATTCTTTATTTCTGGTGAACAATCTGAAACCAACTGAACTGAAAAAAATGTTGGAAGGTGAACAACCTGTTTAAATAAACCCTCCATGTAGTCTTATTGTATTTGGTGCTTTATAAAAATGCTTTCATTTGACTACTGTATTTATGGACATAATCTGTTAAAATACGGAACATTTGTATTTCATTATATCACTGAAAAATAAAATCTCAATAACCCTCAACTGTCTCCCCACCGACCTCTCTGACCCCTGCCTCCCTGTTATGTGTCTGTGTCCAACTCTGATCCGTTCTCTCATGTTCCAGAGGTAAAATGCTTCATTTTGAGGGCAAAGTCCTAAAGAATCCCTCCATCCCCAGCCACTTACCTACCTTTGAGCGGGGGCTAAAGGGGGAGGGAGGATGCAGGGAGGCAATAGAATTGGCCAGTAGGGGACAGGTAGGGATTGTGTGTGCCAGTCCCCTCTAAAGATTTCTTTTGGGTGGGGGGGGCTGTACCATTGTAAGCAATGGAGCCATAAATCATACCTATTCATGAGCTGCAACCCAAAGCTCTTAGAGAACTTTATGTATAAATACATAGAGGGTATTTTCATCGCATAGTCCTGCTGGTCCCTTTTTAGGCAAGTTACTTAAAGCTCCACCATCTATGACATTGTTTGGTAACTTGTCTGCATACCTCTGTTCCATAAGTCACATGACATTAATTGTCTTTTTTTCAGCTGGATAAACGTAGGCTGTCTCTGGCTGCGGAAGGCCAGGTGAAATATTCCTCCACCGTACATAAAATCACTGCTAAGTTTACACACGGCTGCTGAAACACTGCATGGATTCTTCCCCTGGGGATGAATTGCTTTACTGAAATCTTAATTTGTGGCGCTTCTCAGTGCACAGTGTACACATACTGATAAACAAATTAATTGTTGCTATGATTTATGTCACACTTGTGGTGATGGAGCACATCCCCGACAGATTTATAGGGCTTCCTGTTAGACACCAGCACATCATATCTGGAGTAGGTGGTTTTGGACCTGTTTATTATTCTCTTTACGTAGTATATTATCGTTACACGGTTCTCATTTACTGAGGGGCAGCAGCATGTAGCCTCATTACCAGCCCCGTACAGAAAGGATTCTTCTGGCAGCAAATTGTTTCCAAGTACAACATGGCTACTGCAACAGGTCCTGTGGTCAATATTTGGATTCATGGATTGTGCATTTCCTCTCCAAGGGTATTTTTCAGTTTGTTTTTAAAATGATCCATTCAATGTTGGCAAGAACAGGTGATGTTATCATGGCACTATAGATTCAACAAAGACAACCCATGATTGTGCTTCAAAGGCAACGTCGTCTTACAGTTTTGCTCATAAGTTTACATACCCTGGCAAATTTGATTTCTTAAAGTGATACCGACACTAAAAAATTAATTTTAACATATGAATGTACATTAACCCTTTCGCTGCCAGCCATTTTGTCCTAAATGCGAACATCTACTGCCAAGCAGTTTTTAGACATTTTGTACTCTTTCGCTTCAAGGGCCTTTCCTGGGGGGGTCTTTTAGTTTACCCAAGAAAACAATATATTGATTTTTTCGAGACAACCTGAGCTTTCAAAATATGCTACAATTTTGGGGTAATTCCACTCCTGTAAAAAGATATGGGCTTCTAAGTGTATAAAAAAACAAAAAAAAAAACAGTTTTGCATGATCTATCAGAAACATACTTTATTTTATAAACGAGAACACAGCAGATTTAGAAAGTTCAGTGTGTCCCCAACACGCCAATACCAAATATATATCGTTTTATGGAGATTTCACATTTTTATATTTCAAAATCTCTAAGCAATACACCCAAATTTCCAAAGCACAACTCCACAAAACGGCATACTTCTGATTTCAAGCTGAAACATTCCACGAACAATAGGTTTACCCTAGGAAACTACACATTCCCCCAAATTCAAAATGGGTATGCATGTCTTTCTACTCAAAAGTACCAAGCCGCAAACCTTTCCTAAATTTGGTGACATTTCCTAAAATCACCTAGAAATGTCCACACTGCAGCATCGTATTTAAACACATACTTTTAGGTATCAAGATAAATCACCCCAAATATGAAAGCCTAGGGTCCTCTGAACAGTTTGATGCCCAATATGTATAGGTGTACCCAAGCATATAGAAGCCCCAAATGAAGACCCCCATATGGTCTGTCGTTTCAGGTACTGCAAAATCAACAGATTTACATCATTTTGAGGGGGCAAAGCTAGAAAAAGCTAGTAAGTTCACCCCCAAAAACCATACATTTTCAGAAAGTACACATGCCCCCAAATTCAAAATGGGTATGCATGTCACTCTTTTTAAATCATAATCACTACACAAACTACCCAAATGAACCTAATCAAAAGTTAACATACCCCAGTTTTTAATACTGTGTTTTGCCCCCTTTAACATCAATGCCAAGTATACTGTAGCACACCAAAAAATTCAATGGGTTCTAGTGCATCAAAGTTGATTTATTGGCCCCAACAGTGCAGATAAGTACAAGGCAACGTTTCGGACCCCATTGGGTCCTTTCTCAAGCACTGTTGGGGCCAATAAATCAACTTTGATGCACTAGAACCCATTGATTGTTTTAGTGTGCTACAGTATACCTGGCGTTGTACAAGAATTTTGGGTCACAGGCAGATGATCCTTCTACTGTTTGAGCACCCTATCCATCAAAAGGATTTTCTTACAGGTTGAGCTCTTCATAATCGTGTGGAACTACCCTTTAACATCAATGACAGCTTGAAGTCTTTTGTGGTAGTTGTGGATAAGCCTCTTTATCTTCTCAGATGGTAAAGCTGCCCATTCTTCCTGGCTAAAAGCCTCCAGTTCAAGTACATTTTTGGGCTGTCTTGCATGAACTGCATGTTTGAGGTCTCTCCAGAGTGGCTCAATGATATTAAGGTCAGGAGACTTAGATGGCAACTGCAGAACCTTAACTTTATTTTGCTATAGCCAATGACCGGTCGATTTTAGTTCAGGTAATTTTAGTCAGGTCTACCTGACTGTGATTTGGTTTCAACAGAACCCCTAATTTTCTACTTCTTAATTAGAGTTTGAACACAGCTGATTGGCATTCTCAATTCCTTATTATATCCCTTTTCTGTTTTGTAGAGTTCAACTACCTTTTTTGACAATGCTTTTGCTTTTCCCCATAACTTAGAATCCAAAAAACAGTGCAGCACTGGATGAAAGATGCAAGGGTCTGTCATTAGTCCAGAACGTTATTGACCTTTTGTACACACCCACTAATTACAAGCAAACAGATCACAAGTGAAGATGGCTACCTTAGCAATTTTAACCCTTTTGTGTCAAGTTGTGTGAATGTTATCAGGCCAAATCACCAGGGTATGTAAACTTTTGATCAGGGTCATTTGGGTAGTTTGTGTAGTGATTATGATTTAAAAATCATAAACACAGTTGTTTGACAATAAACGGCTTCATCCAACCACTAGCCATGAGTGAAAGAAAAGTTTTTGTTTGCAATTCATATTCTCTGAAAAATGGTTAAGAAATCATAAATTCTGCCAGGGTATGTAAACTTATGAGCACAACAGTAAGTTAATTTTCTTTCAGAATTTTTCTTATGTCATGTAAACATTAAAGGTGGTTCACCTTTAAGGTAACTTTTAGTATGTTATAGAATGGCCGGTTCTAAGCAAATTTTCAATTGGTTTTCATTATTTATTTTTATAGTTTTATTTTTATTTGCCTTTTTCTTTGCCTCTTTGCAGCTTTGAAATGGGCGCGACTGACCCCTTCTAAAAAGCAAATGGTCTGTAAGGCTACAAATTTATTGTTATTGCTCATTTTTAATACTCATCTTTCTATTCAGGCTCACTCAGATTCATATTCCAGTCTCTTATTCAAATCAGTGCATGGTTGCTAGGTTAAATCAAACCCTAGCAACCAGATCACTGAAAATGCAAACTCAAAAACCTTAAATAATAAAAAATGAAAACCAATTACAAATTGTCTCAGAATATCCCCCTCTACATGATACTAAAAGTTAACTCGGTGAACAACCCCTTTAAATAAACCCAATAGGCTGGCGCTGCTTACAATAAGTATTAATTATATCTTAGTTTGGATTAAGTACAAGCTAGTGTGTTATTATTATAGAGATAAAGGAAATATTTTTTTTTTTAAACTTGGATTATTTGGATAAATTGGAGTCCATGGGAGTCATTTTTGTAATTAGAGCTCGCTGAACGGGTTTCCGGGTAACAGATCCCATACCTTTATATCACAGAGCACAACGAAGGAAGAATTTTCAATAAAAATGAAGCATCCATTTAAAAGCAGTACAGAATCACTTGCTGATTACAGGGGAGACACAGGGACTTATCACAGTACAATCCTATTCAGTTTTTTAAGTGTCCTGCTACCGGGAGGATGGACTGTCGTCTCATGGACGAATATCTTCGATCAGTCTCAGACTGACACCCGGGGTGAGACCTAAAGCAGGGTTCCTTTTAACATGGTTAGCCCCGGACAAGGAGATAACCACCGAGGTCCCTGCACTGGCCTTTTGGCTATACTGACCACCCAGACAAATTCCTTGGGAACTTGAGCAGAGGGTCTGGCCGGTGTGTAAGGTAAGTGACTTCAGGAGAGGGTTGTCCCCCTGGGTCACTACTAATACCCATGGGCATTCAGGAGCCTGAAAGCCCTAATACTCTACCCCCCCCCCATGCTGTCCTCAGCTTTCACAGCTCCTGCTATGGAATACCTCACAATGAGGAAGTTGGTCGCTGACCTACCTCTCAAGGGGACAGGTGATAGCTAGCCTAGCCATGTGGGGAGAGTAGCTTGTTCATTTAGCGAGACTATTGGACAGCATGTGTGTTCCACAGGGCTTTTCTCCACGCATGTGCGGTAACTGGAACGCTTGCGTTCCAGCGGCCATTTTGTCTGATGGATTGTTTGCGCCACAACACAGCCTCTCTCACAGAAACGAGCTATTGTCAAGTGGTGTCAGAACGGCATTCAGACTTAATCTCTCCCACATTCATGGCAGAAGGTAGGACAGGGGAGCTGTTCACCAGGGCGGGGGGGAAAGTGCCCACTACAGCACAGGTCAAGTACCTAGCCTGTACCAAGTGCCAAACTAAATTGCCCGGGGGCCAGAAGGAGCCGCTTTGCAAAGCCTGCTCTGTGGGACAGGGGGCAGCCTCTGGGGGCATATCTGAGCAGTCAGAAGACCCCCTCCATGACACTCCCTTAGATCCGGGGCAAAGGTCGGTGGCTGAACCGCCTCCTCCTAGTTGGGCAGTTCATCTCTCAAAATCCCTGGCATCCCTACAAGGTTTACCATCCATTGCAGAAAATGTGGGTAAGGCTCTTGAAAAGCTTAACTACAGGACTGGTAGTAAACGCAAGCGAATAGACACAGCCAGAGGGGAATCGAGTTATGAGCAGACTTCCTCTCACTCAGAAGGCGCAATTCCTTACTCTGACAGGTCCTCTGCTGAACAGGAAGAGGTCACAGAGCAGTGTCAGGAAAGGGACGTACATGATGTCGACAGCATTATCAAAGGGGTACTTGAAACCTTTAATAAGCAAGGGGAATCCCCAGCACTGTTCAAAATACACCATAAGGTGTCGGCCTGCTTTCCAGAGCATGAGCAACTGTTAAATCTTATTGAGGATGAATGGGATGTGCCGGAACGCAAGTTTCAAGCTATGAAGAAATTCAGTCGCTTGTATCCTTCCTCTAAGGACTTAAATGGTCTTACCCTCCACTGGTAGACGCACCAGTTTCACACCTGTCTAAATCTACCACACTACCAGTGACTGATGCAGCAGCATTTAAGGATCCTTCAGACAGAAGGTTTCCTGAGAGCGATTTTCTCTTCGGCAGGGTCGACGTTACGGCCGTGTCTGGCCTCAGCATGGGTGGCCAGGGTGCAATCTTGGTCTGAGACACTCTTTAAGGAGATTCAAGAAGGTACTCCTAAGGAACAGTTGTTGGCAACTGTACAGGCAATCACAGAGGCGTCTAGTTATCTCTGTGACACCACATTGGATGCATCCCAAATTACAGCACGCACATCAGAATTATCCATAGCAGCTCGCCGAAACGCTTTGGCTAAAGAACTGGTCAGCTAATATTAGTTCCAAGAAAACCTTAACTTCACTCCCATTCAAGGGAAAAAAGTTATTTGGAGACGAGCTTGAAAAGATTATTAAACAAGCAACAGGTGGAAAAAGTAAATTTTTACCACACATTAGAGGGCGATTCTCGACTTACAACAGAAGGGGGAAAATTCGTGGCCAAAGCGGAAAATTTACAAGGCGACACAATTCACCACAACGTTCTCACTTTCAACGAAAGGGATCTGACAAGGATCGCCCCCCCCTGGAAGTCCTACAACAAGTCCCCCTCTGACAAACCAGCGTCAGCATGATGCGGCACACCCTCTGGAATCGTCAGAGGAAAACTACTATGATTCCGGGAGGCATTGATTCGTTACTCAACAGACGCTTGGGTCAACGAAATTGTATCGGGAGGTTATCATCTGGACTTGACAGCTCTGCCACCCAGGAAATTCATCATGTCCAGGGTTCCATCAAACCACACAAAAGCAAAGCTGTTTCTGGAATGCATAGAGAAGATGGAGAGAACAGGGGTGATTACTGTTCCGACTCCAGAGAAATTCTCCGGGTTTTACTCTACCCAAGGTGTTCACCAAACTAATGTCAATAACAGCAGCGACATTGAGACTGCAAGGAATCTTGGTAACACCATACCTCGACGATCTCCTAATCAAGGCCAGTTCAGCAGAGAATGCCAGAACGAGCCTAGACAAAGCAATCCCACTTCTCCAGGAATTTGGATGGACGATAAACTGGAGGAAATCCAACCTTCACCCAAGCCAGCAAATGACATTCTTGTGTCTCGACTTCAACATGGTGACACAAACTGTAAGTCTCCCCCGAGACAAACGGGACAAAATCAGGAATCAAGTCCAATCCCTGATAGTCAACCAAGCTATGACAATACGCAAGGCAATGCAAGTCTTAGGGACTATGGTGTCTGCTATAGAAGCAGTTCCGTTTGCTCAGATTTATCTCCGCCCACTTCAAGCCAACATTCTGTCCTGGATAGGGGGATCGCTAGATCGACTACTTCGATTGTCGAACACGACAAAAGCAGCTCTCCATTGGTGGCTGGTCCCAGACAACCTAGCCATAGGGCAATCGTGGGCAACTCCTGAGTGGAATGTAATAGCCACGGATGCCAGCCTACATGGGACAACCAATCGGCACAAGGACTATGGTCTCTAGAGGAATCCAAACTGCCCATAAATGTCCTCTAACTCAGGGCGGTGAAACTGACTCTCCGGCACTGGACAGAAGCTCTGCGGGCAAAACCCATCCGAATCCAAAGCGACAACGTCACAACAGTGGCGTACGTAAACCACCAGGGAGGAACGAGGAGTCAAAGGGCGCTGGCAGAGGCCAGTCAGATTCTTCAATGGACAGAATGCAACTCTGTAAAACTGTCGGCCATACATATCCCAGGGATATCCAATACGAAGGCAGACTTCCTAGCGGAGGAAGTCATCCAGACAATGCTGAGGGCACGAAAGGCATTGTCATCTAAGTCCTATCACAGAGTCTGGTGCTCTTACTTCAACTGGTGCTGGGAGACAGATTCTTCTACCACAGAATTCAGTTTACCCAGAATCCTGTCCTTTCTTCAGCACGGATTAGAACTAGGACTAAAGCTCAGTTCTCTTAAAGTGCAGGTGTCCATGTTATCTATTCTTTTCTAAGTTAGCTAATGAGGACATCATACACACCTTTCTACAAGGGGTAGCTCATGTGCCCAACCCCCCCCCCCCCCCCGTTTCGTCCCCCAGTGGCAGGATAGGACCTAAACTTGGTGCTAGAAGCCCTACTGGAGCCGCCATTCGAGCCGCTTCATTCAGTTTCGGACACATGGGTGACCTGGAAGACGGTATTTCTCGTGGCCATTTCTTCCACCAGAAGAGTATTAGAATTATGCGCCTTGTCCTGTGACCCTCCTTACCTAACATTCCATAAGGATAAAGCAGTACTTCGCACAATGCCTTCCTTTCTTCCCAAGGTGGTGTCCTCATTCCACGTTAACCAAGACATTGTAGTGCCTTCCTTGTGTCCAGAACCAAAGAACGTTAAGGAACGGAAATTACACAAGCTCAATGTGGTCAGAGCCCTTCGATGGTACTTAGACCAATCCAAACCATTCAGATCTTCTCAGTCTCTGTTTGTAATTCCTTCTGGACCCCGCAGGGGCCAAGCAGCACGTCGATATCCAGATGGATCAGAGAAACTATCAAGCATGCTTACATTGCAAAAGGAAGAACATCGCCTGAAGGAATTCGGGGGCATTCTACGAGAGCTGTAGGAGCCTCCTGGGCATGCCGTAACTCTGTTCCATTGGAGCAGATTTGCAAGGCGGCTACCTGGTCTTCTACTCACACATTCTCAAAATCTTACAACATTGACATCTTCGCTTCGGCTGAGGCTTCACTTGGACATAGAGTTCTGCAGTCGGTGATAAAATAACTGAGCCACTCTCTACAGGCTCCCGCCCACCCTGCTGTTTTGGGACTGCTTTGGTAAGTCCCCATCAGTCCCTGTGTCCCCCTAAGACAACAGAGAAAACAGGATTTTTGTACTCACCGTTAAATCTGTTTCTCTGTAGTCAAAAGGGGGACACAGGGCTTCCAGCCCAACGGCGAGCCTTCGTTCGTTGACCATGTTGGTCTTAATGAATACTTCCCTGTTTTACAGTTCTGCCTGTTATTGGGTTTTTGTTATAATTATATAATTCCGTTAGCAGCTTTGGACCCAACTGAATAGGATTGTACTGTGGGTGGGGTTAAGCCTGACCCGATACGCCCGCTTAATTACTTTCAAGTGTCCTGCCTCCTGGAGGATGGAGCTTAACCCCATCAGTCCCTGTGTCCCCCTTTCGACTACAGAGAAACAGATTTAACGGTGAGTATAAAAATCCTGTTTTCGAGCCCTACAGCCACTTCCTCAAAAACACCTCTGATAATAACATGGCTGGATATTTCCATCTTATTGGTTTAAAACAGATTTTCTAATCTTTTCTGGTGATGTAAGAGCCAATTATGCCTTTCTTTACTGGCAAACATGGCAGTTTTCTCTGCTGATGTTGTGGCAATAAACACTAAGGGCCCGAATTTTAGAAGTAAAAAAACTTCGAAATTTCGACCCTCAAAGTTTTTTTAAAGGGCTTTTTCGATCGAAAATGGATCTATTTCGATCGAATAGGTCCATTTTCGATCTAATAAAAAATCTTTCGATTTGATGAAATGATTCTCTGAAAAATCCTTTGAATTCTTGGAACTTAGAAAATTTTTCAGTTCTATGAGGTCCCCCATAGGTTAAAATGGCAATTCGGCAGCTTCAAACTGGTGAATATTTAAAGGATTTTTAAAGCGCAAGTACTTCGAAATTCGAATTTTCTAATTTTTTTCAAATCGAATTTTGATAGTATATTTGAGTAATATTTGATAGTTGAAGTAGCCCAAAATTACTTTGAAATTCAAATTTTATTCCAATTTTCACTTTGACCTTTAGTAAATGTGCCCCTTAGAAATTATACAATCTCATTGATTGAAAATGATCGGGTGTTCTCATCTTCTCCTCTTTCACACAGCCAGATATGCCTGCCTCTTCTACAGTGATGAAGCATTTCCAAATAATTTGCTTTTCTTAATGTAGCACTGGCACATTTCTCCAGTGATTTGCTAAATACTTCAGCCTTCTCAAGTCTTCTTCAGTGATGTAAAACTAACAGATACTTCAGTCATTTCCAGTAATGTAGCACTGCCAAATATTACAGTTCTCTCCAGAAATATAGTGTTGCCAAATACTCACATTTTCTTCAGTGGTGTAAAACTGACAGATATTCCAGTCCTCTCCAATAATGTAGCACTGCCAACATCCAGTCTTCTTCAGTAATGTAGCACTGCCAGATACTTGCGTTTTCTTCAGTGATGTAAAACTGCCAGATACTCTAGTCTTCTCCGGTGATGTAGCATTGCAAAATATGTCTTCTCCTGCTAGATTCTCCAATCTTTACCACTGATCTACAGTACCACTCTACTTTTCTCCATTGATGTGACACTGCCCAATATTCCAGTCTTCCCCAATGATGTAACACTGACAAAATTGACATTTCTATTAATTTCTGCTTATATGCCAGTGCTTATTAAACATCCAATATATATGATTTCAAAACTCTTTAATACCTTCAGAACCCAGTCCTTACAGATCTCCATTTTTCTCAAATGACTACAGGAGAAAGTTCTGTGTGCCAGAATGAACAACTTGTGCTGCTATTTTCCTGCACTTTGGAGGTTCCTAAGGGCTGGTGTTGAGCAGCTATGCACAATGTGATAATTCATCTGTTACTCGTTACTGCATGATGAAAACACTGTTGCTCTTTTAGTGCAAAATGTCCCAATAAAGTGAAATTCACCTTTAGAAAATTCTGCAATGATGTGACTTTGGAATTAATAGAGAATATCCCATATACTTTGGGCATAGCATGCCTCGTGTTGCTTTGCCCACTAACACATAGTTCCATGTTTTGCCCTATGTGGCTGCTGTCTCTAATTTGTTCTATTGTGTGCTTTTTTGACACAGGATATGGATCTGTCTTCAGGAATGTCACTGGTAAGTATCATGTTACTTTTATTATAATACAGGTACTGTATGGTATCCATTGTCTGCAAACCCCGGCTTTCCCTGTGATAATAAAACAGTACCTTGTACTTGACCCCAAATAAGATATAATTCATCCTTATTAGAGGCAAAACAATCAGATTGAGATTAATGTTTACAATATATTCAAGCAGACTTTAACCCTTTAACGGCCAAGCACATACGGTGTGTACTGGCTTTTGCCGCCTCTGCATAGAGTCAGAAGGGATGAGGCTGGGGGGCTGTCAAGGCGAATCTGCAATGCGATCGTTGCAGGTCTTACTTCAAAGTAGTATTCAAAGTAGTAGATGCACCACACTTCTGCTACTTCCCTTACCTCCCAGCACAGCCACCCACTCACTTCTTGCTGCACAACAGTGTCCAGGGCCCCTCCAGTGATGCCAGCGATCCTCCTGCTCCAAAAATGGTAAGTGAATTTTTTTTTTACACACTTACCTGCACTTACATACACTTAGGGGCACATTTACTAATAGTTGAAGTGAATATTCAAATAAAATTGGAATTTTGAAGTAATTGTAGGCTATTTCGACTATTGAATTGCCCAAAATTCGATTTGAATTGAAAAAATTTGAATTTCGAAGTACTGGCCCTTTAAAAATTCTTCAAATTTGACTATTTGACTCCTTAAAGGGCAAGGAAAGGCAAAGAAATAAAATCCCATTTTTACTTTCTTTAATGAAAAAGAAATCTATCTCCAATATACTTTAATTAAAAAATGTGTACCGTTTTTATAAGAAACCTGACTGTATGCAGTGAAAATCTCCCTTCATTTACTTCTGTGGATAGGAATTGTCAGACGGTCCCAAACTTCTGGCAGGGAAACAATCATACTTATGAACAGCAAGGGGAACCCCTGCCTTACTTATCAGCCATACAGAACTCAAGCAGCTTTGTTTTTTTGATCATTTATGACTATCCCTAAGAAGCCCAGACCACACTGAGCATGTGCAAGTCTTGATATTGCAGAGATGCCTAACAAAGTTACAAGATGGCAGCCCCCTGTGGCCAACTTTGAAAGCATAAATAATTTTTTTATTAGGCTTGTGGTGCAGTAAGTTTATGTTTAGTATACAAAATACAGTATTTCTAGCCTTATTCTATTTTAGACTTTCCTTGCCCTTTAAAGCTGCCGAATTGCCTATGGGAGACCTCCTAGAACCTGTTCTGAAAATTTTTCTAAGTCCTAGGAATTGGAAGGTTTTTATGCAAAATCATTCAATTTGAGTGATGCAATCGAACAACTTTTATTCGATCGAAAAAAATTCGATGGTAGATCTTCGTAGTTTTTTCACTTTCACATTCGACCATTAGTAAAGCTGCCCCCTACAGTACATTTATACACTTACACATACATTTAAGTAAATGTAGAAGTGCACAAACATGTAAACACAAAAAATCACAAACAGGTCTTTTTTTGCCTAAAAACTTTTTTTCACGGTGTGACTTGGATAATCAATTTCCAATGTATTATACTAAACGTATCTTTAGTATAATTTTGCTGTTTAGTGCTTTGGTACAGAAAGGTATATTTTACTTAATTTGATCCGTCATAATATATGCTTTCCAAAAATATATGGTTATCTGGGTGTCTTTTTACAGTTTGGTGGTCTTACAGCACATAACACGCAGTCAGGATACTGTTTTCAGCAGCTGAGTTGGCTAGCATGAAAATTCATATGCATGTTTTTCATTTTGGGTATGTACATACCACATACTTTGGTAATTCTATGCATATTGGGCATCAAACTACTGTATTCAGTAGACCTCTGATGTCCATTTAGTGTGATTTTTCTTTGTAAATGCAGCAAACTGCAACATTTTTAGGCGATTTTCAGAAATCTTGTAAAAACCTCTGTTTTTAAAATCTTTGCAGTTTTATAGTTTAGTGCAGAAAGATGTCTTTATCGGATTCATCAGAATTTGCACTTTCCAATAATATATGATTTTGGGGGGTCTTTGTGCAGTTAGGAGGGTCCTGTGGCAAATAATACACAATCACAGTCTTTGTTTACAGAAGGCGAATGGCAGAAAATTCATATGCACTATTTTTATTTGGGGGTCTCACTGGGTTATCACTGCATCAAACTGTTCTGTAGATCCTTGGCGTCAATATTTAGGGTGTTTTACAGAACAGTTTATATGTAAGAAATTGGGTGAGATAAATGTGGCCAACTGAAATATTTTTAGGTGATTTTCAGAAATGTCAAAAAACCTATGCCTTTAAGCATCAGTTTGCAGTATGGCAGTTTGTATTTTTTACAAATGTTTATATACTGACAGCATATAAAGCATTTTCCTTAGAACACTGTACACATGATACAAATTGAAAGTGGACACTGGGGCAAATTTACTAAAATTCCCTTAAATTCCTACGAATCCATTCAAAATTCGATAAGCATTCAAGTCTTTGCAAAAGAAGCCTATGGGGTGGGGGGGGGTCCCATAGACTTCTATAGGTATTCGGTAGGTTCAATCTGGCAAAGTAGGCATTCGAAGGGTTTTAAGGCCAAATTTGCATATTTGAATATCCGAAAAAATCATACGATCGGTATTCGAATGAATTCGATCGAACTTGGAATCCTTCACACACATTTTGTAAATTTGCCCATGTGTTGAATTACTACACTTGATGGTTCACTCTCTTTTTTGTTTTCTTTTTTTGTTTTCTCCTTTTTTGATTATGTGAAGGGTTAAATTTGCCTTGATTAATTAACACTAGTTGGTGCTAGAGAGTATAAATAATATTAAGTTTGGACCAGTATGCTTGAAAAAAGGCCGCATGGCCTGAAACGTTGCAGTGATGTCCTAAATCCAAATAAAGGGTTTTTCGACAAGAAGAAATTGTTGCGTGGTGTTGTTCACAATATTTTTAGTTTGGAGTAGAAAGTCATAATTACCTATTTTTTATTTGTCAGAATGTGTACTTTCCAAAAATATATGGCTCTGGGAGATCTTTGTGTTATTAGGAGGGCCTTGGCCATTGCTCACAAAAGACGAATCCGCAGCGGAGAAAATTAATATGCGCTGTTTTTATTTGGGTCAACAAATGCCAGCTGCTTTGGTATATCTATGCATACTGAGCATCAAACTGTTCTGTAGACCCTTGGCTTCGATATTTAGGGTGTTTTCCAATTGTATGTAAGAAATCGAGTGAGATAAATGTGGGCAATTGCAATATTTTTAGGTAATTTTCAGAAATGTAAAAACAGCTGCATTTATTCCCAAATTTAGGAAAGGTTTGCGGCTTTGAAGTAGAAAGACATGCATACCCAATTTGGATTTGGGGGAATGTGTACTTTCCAAAAATATATGGTTTTCTGTAAATGTGATTTTGGGGCCCCTATATGCCATGTGCATTGATAAACCTATACATATTGGGCATAAAACTTTTCAGAGGACCCATGGCTTTCATATTTGGGGTGCTTTATCTTTTCACCTAATAATATGCTGCAAGCTTGAAGTTTTGAGCTGATTTTTTTAAAATGTCACCAAAATTGCCAAATCTAGGAAAGGTTTGCGGCTTGGTGCTTTGCATACCCAATTTTGATTTAGGAATTTGTACTTTCCGAAAATATATGGTTTTCTGGGGTGAACATACTGTTTTCTACCTTTGCACCCCCCCCCCCAAATCTATGTAAATGTGTTGATTTTGCAATACCTGAAATGACAGACCATATTGGGGGGGTCTAAATTTTGGGGCCCCTCTATGGCACGTGCTTAGGTACACCTATACATATTGGGCATAAAACTGTTCAGAGGACCCCAGGCTTTCATATTTTGGGTGATTTATATTGATTCCTAAAAGTATGTGTGGAAATATGATGCTGCAGGGTGGAAATTTTGAGGTGATTTTGGTCACCAAAATTGCCAAATTTAGGAAAGTTTTGCATCTTGGTGCTTTGGAGTAGAAAGACATACATACCCAATCTTGATTTGTGGGTATGTGTACTTTCCAAAATTATATGATTTTCTGGGGTGAACGTACTTTTTTTGTGATAGGGGTGATAGAAGATAGAGCAGAGACCTGGATAGATCAGTAGAAGACTAATAATACTTTCTGACAATCTTCTCTCTGTTTTCCTATTAGAAACCTGGTGACTCTCTCTCTGTGTCTGGTGAGCTCTCTACTTCCACCATATCCGACAGTGATAGTGTCTACGACAGCCGGCAGGGCCAGTGGCTTCGCAGGAGGCGTCTCGATGGAGCTCTAAACAGAGTGCCTGTCGGCTTCTACCAGAAAGTTTGGCTAATCCTTCAAAAGGTAAAGCTTATTAAACTATACAAATATATGCCATGCTGTGTGTACACTTATTTTCTCGTTACGATTGTTGCTGTTTTTTTATTTATCAGTGCCATGGATTGTCTGTGGAAGGTTTTGTTTTACCATCATCAAGCACCCGTGAGGTGAGCCCTCCACAAACCACCAGTTCAAAGTATATTAATACTTCTCTAAAAGTTACTGTTACTTATGTTTTACATACAGTGCTTTGGCATCTCATCCTCTATATTTTATAGCAATTATTGTGTTCTCAAAATAATTATTGGTCACATGGCAGGTCTGTCAGAAATACAACCCTGTTCTTTATTATTGATGTTTTTATTTTTATTTTTTTATATAAATGATCCTGTCCTTCCTTGGTGCAGATGACGCCAGGTGAGCTGAAATTTTCTGCCCACGTGGAATCTGTTTTGAATCGTGTCCCCCAACCAGAGTATCGCCAGCTACTAGTGGAAGCTATTTTGGTGCTGACCATGCTTGCCGATGTAGATATCCAGAGCGTTGGGGGAATCATCCATATAGAAAAGATTGTGCAGATTGCAAATGAACTGTTCCGTCAGGAGCAGGTAATGACTTCCACTATAGCTGGATCTTCGCAACCACAAACATAATTAGCACATGCCCACTCATGAATGTTGGGTATAGAGCATATTCAGAGATTGGCAGCTGAGAGTGAGCCAGAGAGCATGGTGTTAGGAACTACTGTACATTTGTATTGCCTTTAATTCTCTCAGATTAATAGCAGGCTAATAATTATTGAAGCATTTTGCCTTGAACATAAGCAATAGAATCTTACTTGTGGTGATGATTTCTCTCGCCCTGCTGCCAATAACTATACCTGCATAGTAACCCCACTTCAAGAAGGGAAGCACACATAGGCACTAGGGATGCACCGAATCCAGGATTCAGTTCGGTATTCGGCCATTTTTAGCATGATTTGGCCGAATCCTTGTGCCTGGCCGAACCGAATCCTTAAAATCATGTGACTTTTCGTCACAAAACAAGGAAGTAAAAAAAATTTTTGCCCTTCCTCTCACTAATTTGAATATGCAAATTAGGGTTAGGATTTAGTTCGGTATTCGGCCGAATCTTTCGTAATGGATTCGGGGGTTCGATCAAATCCAAAATAGTGGATTCGGTGCATCCCTAATAGGCACATACTTGGTTTTTAAAAAGTCTCCATTATTTGCAATAAATAAAGTATGTACCTATGTGTGCTTCCCTTCTGGAAATGGGGTTACTATGCAGGCATAGCTTTTATACTGGGGGGGGGCTACTTTTGTAATATCCTATCACTTTGAGGAGATATCCAAAGAGCACAAGGGAAGCAGATGAATAACTTGCTTTATGGCAAGGCTTCTGGGTATACATACCTTTTATTTGAAATTCAAAGCATTTGCTTTGAATTCAATGGATATGTCTGAGCTGTGCAAAAGTTAAGACCGTTAGCTGATGCAGAGCAAACCGATATGTACATATGAAACCTGACTAATCTGACAGAAAATAAATTATGACATTTGTATGCAAAGGATATCGGACACGTGCAAATACCCACTTCTCTTTTATCTGCCCTATATCCCCTAGCTGAAATAATAATAATAAAGAACTGTGAAATTGTTGCATTAGGAGTAATTATGTGATGTCTGTATCCTGTTACGTTATCACTGACATGGTTTTCTCTTTAACCTCTTTGATACACAGAAGGTGCTCGGTGCAGATGACACCATGCTGGAAGTCGATCCAGTGACAGGAATCTGCCATTTGCTCTACGACAGTGCCCCCAGTGGACGTTTTGGGACAATGACTTATCTCTCTAAATCAGTTGCCATCACCCTGCAGGAGTCTCTACCCCACAGCGGATGTTCCATGCAGTGATATATACACACACGTGTGTGTAAAACTGCTAGGATCCTAAGAGTCACTGTTAAGGGCTTTGCTAATTTTTTTCTGCCTTGGCATTAAATGCTGCTTCCTGTCATTTGCTGCTGTTCTGTAACCAAAGTAATGGGGAAAACGTGCACATTTCAGCACTAGTCACTTAAGTCCAGACACGAGCAGTGCTGTTAAACATACAAACACATGAAAGAAATGGGATTAATCAAGTATCACTTGGCCCACTGCTTCCGGTGGCAGGATGGCATCTATTAAGGAAGCAGTTTGGGGTAGAAGGTTCCCTTGATAGTTTCCTTTTTAAGGAAATATATATGTGTGTGTGTGTATATGTATATACCTCCTATATTCATGGGGGTTTATCATTCAGAACTTTTCCTTTGACTAACTTGACAGTTTTCATTTACTCATACTAGTGTACTAGAATGGCAGCTCCCTTACCTATGCCAATATACTACCTAGTTGTATTACATTATGTTAAAATCTTTGACATGACACGATCAATTTGGATAAGAAAAAGTAAATGGAGATTTAGACTTTGGAGAAGTGCTTTTAAACGTACAAACACATGAAGGAAAAGGGAATCAAGTATCACTGGGCCCACTGCTTCCTATGGCAGAATGGCATTAAGGAAGCAGTTTGGGAAAGGAGTTTCCCTTGATAATTTAAAAAATCTAAGAAAAAAAGTGTAACATTTTAATGGAAATATAGTCTGCATTGAGGGTGGAGGGACTTGAGAACTGGTATTGTGAATCCCTGTGTAAAAGCCAATTGGGGGGCATCAGTTATACAGTCCTAAACTTAAAATTGTGTTCCTGTGCTGCTAGTGACTATTAATAATATTTAGGGGCACATTTACTAAAGATCGAAGTGAAAATTTCAAAGTAGTTTTTGGCTACTTCAACTATCGAATAGCCCAAAATTCGATTTGAATTGAAAATTTGAATTTTCGAATTTTAAAGTACTTGCCCTTTAAAAATCCTTCAACTTCGACTATTCGCCAGCTTAAAGCTGCCAAATTACCATTTTAGCCTATGGGGAACCTCATAGAACCTGTCTTTAAAAATTTTCTAAGTTCCAGGAATTTGAAGGATTTTGCGGAGAATCGTTCAATTCGAACGATTTTTTATTTGTTCGAAAATGGAGCTATTTGATCGAAATAGGTCAATTTTCGATCGAAAAAGCCCTTTAAAAAAAAAACTTGGAGGGTCGTATTTCAAAATTTTTTTACTTCTAAAATTCGGCCCTTTGTAAATCTGCCCCTTAGTGATGCACCTGGTCCAGGTATTCAGTAATGATCCAGAAGCTTCAAATTTAGCCAAATTTTTGGTTTCTGCAAATTTGAATCAAATCCTTAAAGGAGAAGTAAAGGTTAAATCACTGGTAGGCCCCTCTGTCTTTCATTCTAGTTGCTAAATTCAGACCACCATCTGGGACTTCTGTTCCATAAAACACCATCCTGGGGTACTTTTCTTCTCGCCGTAATTTGCTAGTACCCCTCCATCCTCTACATCACCAAGATAATACACTGAGCTGGTACATTTTTGGAAATTGTGCCAGGGTCTAAAGCAAGTTTACCTTTCCTTACACTTTAATTTCATGTTACAAATGACAGCCACAATTTTGCTCAAAATGCAAAAATGATTTGTTCAGTGAACCCCTAGTGCTAAATACTCTGGCTCATTTACTAACAGTTGACAAATTTGCACTGGTACAGTAAAATCAATATTTGTTTTTATTCTTCTTTCTTCAGCTGGTCGAGCAAAGCTATTCTTTGAAGTGTCCATATGTATATTTGCCAAGTGTTACTAAATAAGGGCTGAGTATCATAACTCTAGATCCCTGAAATCCAATAGTTGTGCTTTTGAAAATAATGGGCCAGGTTTGTATGTATATCCAGGCTACTCATGTAATCAGTTATGCCATCTAAAACAGTAGTCCGTAATCTGGGATCTCTCCGTGCTGCTTCTAAAAGTCTGCTGTATAATTGCTGCTAAATGTTCTTCCAGGAAGTCACATTTATACAATTACGCTGGTTTGGCCAGGTCACCAAACAAGTGTATTGTTTAATCTCTCACACAGTGTGGGTGAATTGAGTTGATCTAATGTTTGTCCCCTGGGCCAGTGATCAGATCACGTGACTTGGGAGTGAAAAGATTGTTGGTTGTGGCACACATACAGTCCCAATGCAGGCCTTCCTAAACCAAATGTGTATGTATCTTCTGTTGGTTAGCACATAAATATAACATTTTAGGGAAATATTGGTTACTGACAGAGTAACCAAATCCAGTATTTGGATTTGGCCAAACCCCTGAATCCTTAGAGAAAGATTTGGCTGAATACCGAATCTGAACTCTAATTTGCATATGCAATTTAGAGGTGCAAAGGGGGAAACATTTTTTACTTCCTTGTTTTGTGACAAAAAGTCATGCAATGGGAGGGCGGGAGGAGGGAATTCCGCCCCTAATTTCCATATGCAAATTAGGATTCCGTTCGGCTGGGCAGAGGGATTCGGCCAAATCCTGCTGAAAAAGGCAGAATCCTGGCCAAATCCCGAACCGAATCCTGGATTCGGTGCATTCCTATGACAGAGGAGGGTAAAAAGTACAGTTCAGCAAGCTCTAGAGCAGGGATCCCCAACCTTTTTTACTTGTGAGCCGCATTCAAACATAAAAAGGGTTGGGGAGCAACACAAGCATTAAAAAGTCTCTTGGGGTGCTAAATAAGGGCTGTGATTGACTATTCAGTAGCCCCTATGTGGACTAGTAGCCTACAGGAGGCTCTGCTTGGCACTATACTTAGTTTTTATGCAATTAAAACTTACTTCCAAACCTGAAATTCAAAAATAAGCACCTGCTTTGAGAACACCGAGAGCAACATCCAAGTGGTTGGAGAGCAACATGTTGCTCATGAGTTACTGGTTAAGGATCACTGCTCTAGAGGATGGTGAATTGGACGTTCCCATTTTAGGGCTTTCTCTGATTTTGTTTTATTAATGTTGGTTTAATTTTAGTTAAATCTTACCACTTTTGCTTTTAAGAATTATTTGCCTGCCCCTTTTTATTTTACCACTTCATTCATTTTATTTATGACCTTGTGCTTTTGCCAGAATGTATAAATGTTGCTTCATTGTTTTTTCGTGAACTATATTAAATTTTTGGGTTATGATAATTTATCCAAATAGACAAACTAGTTTTATGTTTAAGAAAAAATATATATATATATTTTGTATGTTAAATTCTAAATGCCATATTGCCTTATGCCTCTGCAGAATGATACATACAAGTGCCAATAGAAAGGATACACAATGTTTTATTTTTACTATAGGATCTTCCCTTTGCTCAACAAATCTGCCATTTTCCCAGAGAGCTTGTTCTACTAAGTAAAATTGGCATTCAGATTGCCAATTGGCCATTATTGTCCTGTCTATCATAGAGTGGCTGCAGGCATACAGGGGTTCATTTAAAGTGGACCCGTCACCCCAAAAAAATATTCAAAATCATATTTTATCACATTAGTCAAGCAAAATGAACATTAATTACACTATATTAATTATTTTAATCTTGTTTTCTTCATTCTGGGAATTCATAATTATATCAAGCAGGCAGGAGCCATTTTGTGGACACTGTTATTAAGGCAAGCCTTGCATCATCTCAGAATCTTGTTTGTGCACCAGAATGGGGGACCCGATGTCTATCCCTATGTCCTGGCTCCACAATTAAATGGTTAAGAGAACTGGGGGAATGTGTGGGGAGCAGTGGCATCTAGGAAGTGCTGAATGGAAAGTGAAAGTAATTATCTGCCCCGCCTCTATGCCTAAGGCATAGAGGAGTGGCAGACCATATTTGATTGACAGCTGAGATTTTTAAACTAGCTTAAAACAGCTATGAATGCTTTAATAAAAATTTTAAATTGGATTTCATGTTTAATTTGAAAAGGACTTTTATTATACAGATTTGTGTGTCTGGGTGACAGGTCCACTTTAAAAACAGTGGGCAAATTTGCTCCTGAGCTGTTACGAATGACAACCAATCAGGTTATTGCTTGCAGTGCTCAACCTACAGCTGGCTAAAATAAAAAAATCACCTATTGGCTGCTATGGGTTACTGCCCAGGTGCCCAGGTGCAAATTTGCCCAGTGAGCAAAATGAGCCCTACAGACTTTATGGTAAGTTCTTTATAAGATTTTGTCGAGAGGATCATTGACTCGAACAGTATGTAAACCTGGACTGACAATCTGATTTGGTACATGTACAGGGTCATCAGACCTAAATTGGCTTGACTGTGCCTAGGGCATTTGCTAATGGGTTCGTCTGATGTTATTTATACCACCAGGGCCAGAACTAGCGCTCTTCCGTGTAAACACACGCACGCATACATACACTTGTGCTTGGACTTGTGTCTAGGGTTGCCACCTTTTCTTGAAAAAAATACCAGCCTTCCTAGATATTTATCTTTTTTTCCTATTAATAACATTGGGATCAACCATTAAAAATACCGGCCAGTCCGGTAAAATACCTTCCAGGTGGCAACCCTACTGGTGTCCCCCACTGCCTGCAGCAGCCCTGGTATCACCGTTGTGTGCGCTTACACGCTTGAGTCTGGAATCCTTGCTGCACGCGCACATTTGAGAAGGGGGCTACATAGTCCACCAGGTTGCCTAGGGTGCACTGTACACCACCAACGAATACCCGGCCAGTTGCCACATGGGATGATCATTCTGGTATGAAGATTCCTTGGTGGTGTAAGCTTTTGCCTGATGTATTCTGCAGTATTTAGGTGACTATGGATGGGCCAGAGATATTTTCAGAGGCTATACCACAAGACCCAACAGCTATTGACCCACTGCTGATGAGGCCTATTAACTGACAACACAAAAGAGCAATGGCAAGGAGAAGTTTAATATTGTCAGGGTATTTGCTGTTTGGAAAGGATGTTCCATGTTTCAATAAACATATGGCACAGAGCTGCCCTCCCTAAGTTATATTATTGCTTATATACATTTGGTGATGTAGGGAGGGGGTGGTATCACTCCAACTTGCAGTACAGCAGTAAAAAAAGACAAGTGATAAAAGTCGTTTATTTTGTTTTTTTGTTGACTGTAAAATGTTTACATTTCTTTTTAATAAAACTGCCCTATACTGTTGTTCTGTGGTGGGGTTTTATTTATTTGTATTGACATACTTTATTTGAAATTGAAGAACAGAGTGTTCTGCAAATACTGTAAATCCTATGCTATTCACAGATGGCTGTAGGCAGTGGCATAACTAGATGATACTGGGCCCCACAGCAAATTAATTTTAGGGCCCCCAACACATCCAGAGGTTGACCTGTTTTCTTTAAAACACTGTCATGGGAAACATTTTTTTGTTTCAAAATGCATTCGTTAATAGTGCCACTCCAGCAGAATTCTGCATTGAAGTCCATTTCTCAAAAGAGCAAACAGATTTTTTTATATTTCATTTTGAAATCTGACATGGGGCTAGACATATTGTCAGTTTTCCAGCTGCCCCAAGTCATGTGACTTGTGCTCTGATAAACTTCAATCACTCTTTACTGCTGTACTGCAAGTTGGAGTGATATCACCCCTTCCCTTTCCCCCACCCAGCAGCCTAACAACAGAACAATGAGAAGGTAACCAGATAACAGCTCCCTAACACAAGAAAACAGCTGCGTGGTAGATCTAAGAACAGCACTCAATAGTAAAAACCCATGTCCCACTGCATTCCATTCAGAAGGATAAACAGCCTGCCAGAAAACAGTTCCCTCCTAAAGTGCTGGCACAAGTCACATGACCAGGGGCAGCTGGGAAATGGACAAAATGTCTAGACCATTTCAGATTTCAAAACTGAATATAAAAAAATCTGCTCTTTTGAGAAATGTATTTCAGTGCAGAAGTCTGCTGGAGCAGCACTATTAACTGATGCGTTTTGAAAAAAACATGTTTCCCAATGACAGTATCCCTTTACCAATATTTATTGCCATTGCTCAAAATTTAGAACCACATGGGCCCCCCTGTACATCCTATGCCCTTCCTCATCACAGCTGTAGAGTCTGCTTCCTCCGTAGTTACTCCCCTGGCTGCAGGATACAGAGGTGCAAGTTCATGGTGCATTGGCCAGACAAAGTAATAAATCCACAATACGGGGAGCACAATAGGTGATTGCTTCTGAAGAAGTGTTGTGACACTGCGAAACGCGTAAAGTGTATGATCCTTGATTATATAGGCTGTCACTCTGAAATTATTTTTTGGATGGACTATTAAAAGTTTCATATTCTTTTCACACTACTCTGCTCTGTCATTCGTTTTTCTATGCATTGGCCAGACTGCCCAAGATTACTGCATGTCCTATTGCAGTAAGGGATTATAATCAATGGCAATGCCTACATGCAGTGTTGCATAGGGCTAACATGAGGGTTACATACAGTATGTTTGACACGACATTGGAGTTACCAGTAGCCAATTGGAGCCCATATCTGGCACCCCCAGGAACGTTTTACATGCTTGTGTAGCTCTGCAACTTTTATTTAAATATGAATGTGGCTAGTGGGTAAAATAGGTTGGGGATCCCAAATGTAGAGAGCGATATTCTGTGACAATTTGCAATTGGTTTTCCTTTTTTTTTTTTAATTAACTGTGGTAATATAGTTATTTATATTTTTATTCAGCAGCTCTCCAGTTCAGAATTTCAACAGCTCTACAGGGAGCAGGATAGGTGATTGCTTCTTAAGAAGTTTCAAGATGCCACGAAATGTGTGAAGAGTATGATCCTTGATTATGTAGGCTGTCACGCTGAAATGATTTTTTTGAATGGACTATTAAAAGTTTCATATTCTTTTCACACTACTCCCGGTGCTCTGTCATTCGTTTTTCTATGCATTGGCCAGACTGCCCAAGATTACTGCATGTCCTATTGCAGTAAAGGATTATAATTAATCGCTGTGCCAATCAGAGTCCATATTTGACACCCCCAGGAACTTTTTACATGCTTGTGTAGTTGTTTCCAACTTTTATTTAAAATTAAATTTGAATGTCGCTCATGGGTAAAATAGGTTGGGGATCCCCAATGTAGAGAGTGATATTCTGTGACAATTTGCAACTGGTTTTCCTTTTTTTTTAATTAACTGTGGCATTATAGTTTATTTATATTTTTATTCAGCAGCTCTCCAGTTCAGAATTTCAACAGCTATCTGGTTGCTAGAGTCTAAATGACCCTAGCAACCAGGCACTGATTTAGCGGAGAGACTGGTACATGTATAGGAGAGAGCCGACAAGTTATGAAGATGTACAGAAAACAATAAAGATTTATATGGAGACATTGTTATCCCTATGACTAACCAACATGAGTGAAACAGCATGTGATGTTAATTATGTGGGCTGGACAAATGCAAACCTGAATTTAGCAAATAACAGGTTTTGTCTTGTCAGGTGTGTCTAGCAGTATGGAAATGTGTGTATATGGGTAAATGTACAGATGCAGTCACTTGGATTTGTGTGTTAAATGCGTCGTGACTTAACTCATCTATCCCACTTAGCACAGACTATTGTGTCACAGCATCCCATCCAATTAAAGAGTTCACCATTGAAAACAATGGTGTTTTAGTATGCTAATGAAAAGGTTAAATGCATTAAATGAGTTAAGATAACTTTGGATAACAGTTTCTTCAATTAGCCCTGAGTCACAACGTATTTAACTTACAAATCCAAGTGACTGCATCTGTATGTGCAAGTATGGGGGTCAGTATGGAAGTGTGTGTGTATATGCTTGAATGTATGGCTGTGTGTGTGTGTGCGTGTATGAGGGCCAGTATGGAAGCCTGGGCATGTAGGGGTGTACATATACTTGCCTTTATTGATCATAGGGTCAGAAAGTGTTGTCTAGCAAATAACTGCCCCTTCCATATTCTGAGAATGGATGGATCTTTCTGCCATCTACGAGTACTGGGAACCTGCTGAATCATTGAATGTAGATGCCACCATTGATGTCTCTGGAAAGGTATTTGGATAAATTCCTACCAGCAGCAGATGTAAAAAGTGCTGATTCAGTGCAACTAGATGGCTGATCTTATGCCATGAGAGATAGTTTGTGCATGTAGAAATTATAATATTGGCTCAGGCACAGTGCTATAATGCCTCTAGCAGCTGTTAGGGCTTTGGCTGTTCTTGTGAGCTTGACAGGGGAACACTCCTGGTTGGCCATTCTTAAAAGGGAGACGTGCTCCAAAAAGAATTCAGTTGTTGGGGCCTCCAGACAAAAAAGTAAATTCCTTAGGATGGTATGCTCCAGGTGACGCATTTCAGCTGGTGTAATTTTGTAGTCAAACAGTTGTAGGAAGTGCTGGGGTACAAGTTTTCTAACACTTTGCAAACCATGTAGAGGCAAGTGGCTCCCACTCTTGTTAGGGTGTCGTTGTCAAGAGGAGTGCAGGAAAGATAGCGCAATAGGAAGTCTATACTAAGGCACAGGGTCTGAAAGTCGAGTAAGGTGCCTGTGCACATTGATCAGTCCGTTGGTGATGTAATTCCAAGATGTTGTATTTATATCCTGCTGATTTTCTAGGAAATGCTCCAGTTGGTAATCTCCTTGTAAACCTTTATTATAGATGTAACATTCCTCTCCATACTACCTGAAGGTCTACAAGGCATCATCCAGGTTGTTGAAGGGGCTCCATGGCTCATGTTACAGCACTGGTTCCTCTGCTGCAGGGGTGCTGGTCCCACTTCGATCACCTTGGTGCTTGGCCATTTTGAATTCCGAACTGCGCCCATGATAACACTCTACTAACCACCTGTCTTATAAGACTGTTGGACCAGGGATCCATTACCCACAAGTCACCTCTGCTCTGCACTG
>CM044445.1:21233290-21246606 GCA_024363595.1 Xenopus borealis
GCTTTGCCAGTTTGTGTGAAGATGATGGGAGTGTGAACTCTGGATTGGCAATTCTAGATGTGACTGATCTCTCTAACAGCCGGGAGACCAGTTTCTCTAGTGTGGTGGGGAGGAGAGCAGAGTCAAGCCTAAACAGATTGTGGTTGTAGGGGATTCAATTATTAGGAAAGTGGATAGGGTAATCTGTCATCCTGATCACTACAACCGAACAGTTTGCCGACTACCTGGTGCCAGGGTTTGGCATGTGGTTGATCAGGTAGATAAATTATTGGGTGGGGCTGGGCATGACCCAACAGTCTTAGTACATATCGGTACTTATGACAAAATAAATGGTAGATGGAAGACCTTAAAGAGTGAGTTCAGGGATCTAGGCTCCAAGATTAAGGGAAGGTCTTCCAATGTAATTTTTTTCAAAAATTTTGCCTGTGCCATGTGCAAGTTTAGGAAGACAGCGGGAGCTTAGGGAGCTAAATGCGTGGCTCAAGTCTTGGTGTAGGAAGGAAGGGTTTGGGTTCCTAGAGCACTGGGCTGATTTTTCCTTGGGGTACAACCTATACAGTCGTGACGGATTGCACCTCAACGGAAGGGGGTCCACTGTGCTAGGGGAAAGAATGGCCAAGAGGTTGGAGGAGTGTTTAAACTAGGCAAGTGGAGGGTGGGTGAGAGAGAGAATTATGGGGAAGCTAGGGTAGATGGGGTAGGGGGATTAGTAAGGGGTCATGGGGGAGGAGTGAGGGGGGCATACAGTTTACCAGATAAGGAGGTTCCTCTGTTACAAGGAAAACAGACTAATACTAACTTAACATATAATTCCCCTCAAAGTAATGCACATTTAAAAAGTAATAACCTCCGCTGTATGCTGGCAAATGCACGAAGTTTGTCAGGTAAAATGGGAGACCCTTAATTGCATGCTGTAAAAATTATGATATAATTGGTATCACTGAGACCTGGTGGATGAAACATGTGACTGGACTGTGAATTTAAATGGTTACACCCTTTTTAGGAGGGATAGAGGGATTAAAAAGGGGGGAGGAGTGTGTTTGTATGTCAGAGCACAAAGGATAGACAGACCAGTAATGCTCAATTTAATTGGGTGGGAAATCTGTGCTGCCTTCCAGACTAAAGAAAATTTCAGGTAAGTATACAAATTTTCAATTTTCTTTGCGTCCTCCAGGCAGCACACTAATGGGATTTAGCAAGCTAACCCAGGGGAGGGTAATACTATAATGCTGTTTGAAGAATCTGACTGCCATTAGCTGTATCTTGCAAGGCTGCTATGTCCAACCTGTAGAATCTTGCAAAGGTATGAATATTACTCCAAGTTGCCAATCTGCATATATCAGGGATAGGGATAAGTTTTATTGATGGTCTAAATCTTGATGCAGCCTTCAAAAAGCGCTTGATTAATGGATCTGAATTCAGGTTAAGGTTTAACATAGAGTCCAAGGCACAAATGTGTACCCTCAGTGTATTAGGGTTTAGCCCCTTTGTAAATCCTTCTTGAAATTGCAATATCACTGGAATTGAGCTTGTCTCAGACAACCCTTTCTCTCCACTCCACTTCTGAAAACACCTCCACACTCTCCCATAGATCTTAGAGGTGGACTGCTTCCTTGAATTCAGTAAGGTGTTAATTACTTCTTCTGAAAGTCCTTGATTTGTCAATGTTTCCCTATCAGCCACCATGCTGTCAAGCTCAGGCATGATATGTTCGGGTACCTCATTCCTTCCTGTAACAATATCTAGTGATGGGCGAATTTATTCACCTAGGTCGAATTCGCAGCGAATTCCCGCGATTTGCCGCCGGCGAATAAATTCGCGAATCACCAGCGAAATTTCGCTCGGTGAAATTTCGCCCAAAAACGAGTCGCGCGTCAGTCGCGCGTCATTTTTGACGCGACGCGACGAAAACGACGCGGCACGCGCCGAAAACGACGCGACACGCGACGCGACAAAGTTGACGCGACGCGCGACAAAATCGTCCCGCGACTCGTTTCGCGAATTTTTCGCCGATTCGCGAATTTCTCTAGAAATTCGCGAATCTCTAGGCAAAGCAAATCGCGGGAGATTCGCCCATCACTAACAATATCCTCTCTGAGGGGAAACCTATAATATTCTCCCTTGGACAGCCTCATGAGGTCCGAGAACCATGTTCTCCTCAGTCAAAATGGGGCTATCATGATGACAGAAGCCTTCTCTTCCCTGATTTTTTGAAGTGACCTCTGAATCATTGGAAAGGGAGGGAACAAATAGGTCAGACTAAAGTCCCAAGATATTGACAAGATAGCGTCCAGGTAATCTGGATTGTCCCTCTTGTCCAACGAGCAGAAGCAAGCAACTTTCCTGTTGCTCCTCGTTGCCATCAGGTCTATCTGGGGACATCCCCTCCTCTCGACTATCAGCTCGAAAACTGGAGGATTCTGCCCATGACATCAACATGTGACACAGTCCCATCACAATGGAGCAAGCGTACCACTCTGCTTGTTGACAGCTGATGCATTGTCTGACTGTATCAGCACCTCCTTCTTTTCCACCAGAGTGCTAACCTGATTGCCTTGAGCTCTTTGAAATTCAAAGACTGAATCTCCTTCCAGGTATTCTATTTCCCTTGGATCACTTGGTCTCCACAATGAGACCCCCATCCTTAGGCTGATGTGTCCGTTGTCACTGTTTGAAATACTGGAGCTCTAAATTATTCCCCTCATGCTAATCTCTGAGGATTGATCAACCATTTCAATTGCCTTTTCAGTTCTGCTGGAACTCTAAAGCAATGATCCAGGGTGTCGGGATCCCTGTTCCAACGAAGAAGAATCTCCCTCTGCAGGATGCATATACGCTTTCGCCCAAGGAACTGCTTCCAGTGAAGAGGCCCCAAACTCTCATTGCCTGACGAATGGACACTGAATGACTATTGTCGAACACAAGCTCTGAACTTTTTCCCCCGGAAGAAACACTTTCATTTGGACTGTGTCCGATATAAGCCCTAAGAACTTGGTAGAGGTAGAAGGATGCAGACTAGACTTTCTTTCGTTTAGAATTCAGCCATGAGCTGCCAGCAAATCCAGAGTCAACTTCAAATGATCTTCCATCTGAACTAATGTGGAAGCTTTTAGCAGCCAGTCATCCAGATATGGGACCACAAATACTCCTTGTCGTCTGAGTGCTGCTGCAAGGACTACAATGACCTTCGTAAAAACCCTTGGGGCTTATGCTCTGAATTGTATGGTGAAGGACTGGACCCAGAAATACTGCAATTCTGGGAAACTTTCAGCTTTTGGGGTGAATAGGCACATGCAGGTACGGTAAGTGTCTATTAGATCTAAGGTTACCATTAAATCTCCTTCTTGAAGAATGCCTATTGCCGATTTTATTGTTTTGTTATAAACTTGTTTAGGTACTTTAGGTCTACAACCAAGCAAAACCGACCGTCTGCCTTTGGTACAAGGAATACATGTCAATATATCCCTGTTTTCTGCTAGAATCTGCCAACTATGATTTCAACCAAAGAGATCTATGCCGTACTATGGAGAGTGCCATTTTCCTGGCCCCAGACTTCAGAGTCTCAATGGAAACATCACATCAAAAGTCTGATGCCAACTTAATCGGATAAAGCAGGGATCTGCAACCTTGGCTCTCCAGCTGTTAAGAAACTACAAGTCCCACAATGCAAAGAAGGAGTCTGTCATGATTCATAAAGGCAAATGCATTGTGGGACTTGTAGTTCCTTAACAGCTGGAGAGCCAAGGTTGCAGATCCCTGGGATAAAGCATATCAAGCAAGGTATCTCTGTAGGTGCCTGAATCAATTTCCTCTTCCAAAGCACCTAACCAAAATTTAAGAGACCTGGAAACTGCTATCACAGCCAAAGATGGCTTGCAAATATTTGAGCCGGCTGAATAAGACCTCCGGAGAGCACACTCAGACCTCCAATCCATCTGGTCTTTAATGGCCGATTCTTCCACCGGAACAGTGGTTCTTCTGGACAACCGAGCTACAGAAACATCCACTTTTGGAGGATCCTCCCATTGCTGAACATACATAGTAACATAGTAAGTTAGGCTGAAAAAAGACTCGCGTCCATCAAGTTCAACCTTTTTTTTTTTTTTTTTAATTTTAACTGCCTAACTGCTAGTTGATCCAGAGGAAGGCAAAAAACCCCATCCTAAGCCTCTCCAATTTGCCTCAGAGGGGGAAAAAAATTCCTTCCTGACTCCAAAAAGGCAATCGGACTAGTCCCTGGATCAACTTGTATAATGAGCTATCTTCCATAACCCTGTATTCCCTCACTTGCTAAAAAGCCATCCAACCCCTTCTTAAAGCTATCTAATGTAAAACATCCTGAGTGTCAAAAGGAAACCTCATCTTAAACCTTTTGGTATGTTCAGGCTTTTTCCCCGGATTGTTCCTCTCCTGCTCAGCCATTTTATTGAGGAATGGACTGGAAAACTATAAGATTTTTAGAAGACTCCCAGGAAGTGTTTTGAGGAATAATGACCTTTCTCACTTCTTTAATGAGACGTGGCATCTTCTCAATAGGAAAAATTCAACTTTGGATTTTCCCCATTCAGATGCAGAAGATGAATCAGACAATAACCCTGACTCATGTTCAGATTCTGACATTGACTGTCTTTCCACACAAACTTTTGATGATTTAGCAGGAACCAAAATATTCTGCCTTAAACATAGCCTGTCCACAATCTTCACATTTTGACTCAATACAGCCCTCCAGAAGAGGCTGATCACAATCAGAACACACATTGTGTTAAGACTTCCTCTTCCCAGATCTAGGTTTAGACATCTAAGAAAAAAGAAAGGATAACTGTTTATGCCACTCAATAACTTTTAAAAAGAAAAGCGCCACAGGACCTGCTAAGTGATCTCAATTACCTTAGCAGCCTCACTCTCTTGTATGCAGCCTGGCAGCATAAGCCACAGGAACTACAGCCAATCTTCTGATACTGGTGAGACTTTTAAATATCCTCCTGGGTTATACCTCTTCCCCTTGGTGTGAAATTAATTCCCAGCACCTACCCTGTATCAGAATGCCACATGCACCTGCAGCACTTCCTTGCTATCCGCATACCAGCCGCAGCATGGAGGGGAGTAAACCTGGTTCTTTAGACCTGTTGGTCCGCTTCCTATCATTTGAGGACAGAAAAAAACAATACTGGGTGGGGGCAGGGTAAGCTTTTATAATGTTTTTTCTAATTTGTCTCGTGGTTCTGTCCTATCAGGAAGGGGAACAGGATGTTAACCCATTAGTGTGCTGCCTGGAGGACGCAAAGAAAATGCAAGTTGCTGGGCTGCACTGATTGCAAGTGCGTGTCAAATTAAATGTAACCAGTGCAGCCACTTTAACTGGATTTTCACATAAACTGGTAACCTCAGAACTGGAGAACTTGGGATATATGCTAATGTACTTGCCCAAATGCAAATAGGCCGATATGGTAGCATCAACATTCTTTCAGATATATTATTTATATTCTGTTATTTGGATCTTCATACATTAAGACTACTATAAAGCCATTTAAACATCAAATAAACCCATTAGGATTGTTTTGCTTCCAGTAAGGATTAATTATATATTAGTTGGGATCAAGTACAAGGTACTGTTTTATTATTACAGAGAAAAAAAATTACAAATATGAATTATTTGGGTAAAATGGAATCTATAAGAGATAGCATTCTGTAATTCGGCACTTTCTGGGTAATGGGTTTCCAGATAACAGATTCCATACTTATATCACCAAGATCTTTAAAGGGGTTGTTCACCTTCATATAACATTCAAAAATGTAACAGTTCATATAAAAATTAGCTTTGCCATATAAATGTTTAACAAAAAGTGTGCAGTTAATGAGATATTCACTTCAGATAGATCCCTTTGCAGATGGGAACCCTTTCATCTTCCTTGTTTTACATCATAAACACTCCTGGCAGAAGCAGGAAGTGCACACATGCAGTAGTTTCTGATGCTTAAAGGGGTTGTTCACCTTTGAGTTAACTTTTAGTATAATGTAGAGAGTGATATTCTGAGACAATTTGCAATTGGTTTTCATTTTTTATTGTTTGTGGTTTTATAGTTATTTAGCTTTTTATTCAGCAGCTCTCTAGTTTGCAGTGTCGGCAATTTGGTTTCTAGGGTACAAATTACCCTAGCAACCCTGCATTGATTTGAATAAGAGACTGGAATATGAATAGGAGATGGGCTGAATAGAATAATAAGTAATAAAAAGTGGCAATGACAATACATTTGTAGCCTTACAGAGCAGTTGTTTTTAGATGGTGTCAGTGACCCCCATTTGAAATCTGCAAAGAAACAGAAGAAAATTGCAAATCATTAAAAAACTATAAAAAATAAATAATGAAGACCAATTGAAAAGTTTCTTAGAATTGGCCCTTCTGCAATATACTAAAAGTTAACTTGAAGGTGAACCACCCCTTTAACTCTGATTGGCTGCTTTTCCTGTCAGTCTGCTTCTGATCCCTAGTCAGTGCAGTTAATTTTCATACACACTGCTCTGTAGGGCAGGACTAGGGTTGCCACCTTTTCTTGAAAAAAATACCATCCTTCCTATATATTTACCCTTTTTTCCTATTAATAACATTGGGATCAACTGTTTTCCAGGTAACAGATCTTTCCAGAATTTGGATCTTTATATCTTAAGTCTTCTAGAAAATAAAGTAACATTAAATAAACCCAAGTACAAACTACTGTTTTATTAGTACAGGTATGGGAGCTATTATCCAGAATGCTTGGGGGTTTCCAGATAGCTGGTCTTTTCATAATTTGGATCTTCATATTTTAAGTCTACTAGAAAATCATGTAACCATTAAACAAATCCAATATGCTGGTTTTGCTTCCAATAAGGATATTCGTTTTATATATTCGTTTTGATCAAATACAAGGTATTGTTTTATTATTACAGATAAAAATAAAAAATGGAGATAAAATTGAGTCTATGGGAGATTGCCTTTCTGTAATTAAGAGCTTTCTGGATAACCGATGCCATACCTGTACAGAGAAAAAAGGAAATAATTTTTTAAAATTTGAATAAAAATCTATGGTCTTCCATGATTCAGAACTTTCTGGATAATGGTTTCCAGATAACGCATCCAATACCTGTAGTTCATGTTTACTATGGGCAAGAAATCTCATGAAAATACTTTCTCCTTGCCAAAACATCATAGTGGTGATCCAACTTAATGTCAGTAAAAGAATGCAATGTTACTGTGATTCATTTGGATTGCTGCATAATGTATTTTAGGCAAGAGGAATGTGTTTTTGGCAGACTTGTCACCAGTGGCAGAATAGATTTATCACAGGCAACAAATCTGTGTGTGTGTGTGTGTGTTTGAGCTATACTATAATATAGGGATGCACTGAATCCACTATTTAGGATTCGGAAGAACCCCTGAATCCTTCAAGAAAGATTCGGCCGAATACCGAACCGAACCCTAATTTGCAAATAAGGGTGGGAAGGGGAAAACATTTTCTACTTTCTTGTTTTGTGAGAAAAATTCATGCAATTTCCTTCCCAGTCCCTAATTTGCATATGCAAATTAGGGCTCGGATTTGGTTCGGCTGGACAGAAGGATTCAGACGAATCCGAATCCTGCTGAAAAAGGCCGTATCCCGAACCAAATCCTGGATTCGGTGTATCCCTACTATAATATATACCAAACCAAAGGTATGAGTTATCAGATTCTCTAACTCCTAGGGTTCATACACAGGGGGTATTATTTTATGCATTTGATGTGCAGGTTTAAGTGTTTCATCAAGATGCCACATGCTGCATTATCAATGATATCAATGAAATGGAGGGTTGCATTTGTAACTGGCATAAACACACTTAGGGCTCTTTCTCACGTTTCTATAAGGGCCCTTACACACGGGCGTTTGTCTGTGTTCAGCCGCAGGGGAGCGCATGTCTAGATGCACTTCATTCTTTTCAACGAGGTTGTACCTACAAGACGCGTGTAAGCGCTGAACGCAGGTTCAGACGCAACACGCAACATGTTGCGTCTGAACCTGCGTTTGGTGCTTACACGCGTCTCGTGGGTACAACCTGATTGAAAAGAATGAAGTAAGTCTAGACCTGTGCTCCCTTGCAGCTGAACGCAGCCAAATGAAACGCAGGGGAGCCCAGGTCACAAATGCCCATGTGCGAGGCCCTAAAAATCATAGGAACGTGTCAGTATGAAGAAAATGCAGCACAAGAAATATTTCCCCTCAAAGCCCCCCACCTGCCCCGCACTAACCCGACCCTTCATAAAAGATCTCCTCAACCATTTGGTACATCTTCCGGTTGCTTCACTGATGCAAGGCTGGGGGCGGCGTGATCCTTCCATAGGCTGATTACAAATCAAAACAGAACTTTAGCCTATGGAAGAATCTCTCTGCCACCAGCCCTGCGTCAGTGAAGCAACCCGGAAGTGCAGTTAGCTGTGTGAGCGAGTCAGCTCAGAAAGGTGCACAGGGCCACAGGGAAGCACAGGAATAAAATCATACTATTAATTTAAAGGGGCCCATACTGAAACAAACATATGTAAGCTCTGACTGCTGGTGGAATGCAACATTCTGTGTTTGGCGCTTACATGGGCCTGTGTCAGTACAGGGGCCATTTTAGTGAGTTGTGTGGTTCTTCCAGTGCTACACTGTGGCTGAGCGCATTTAAACTGAATGCAGGGGAGTGCATTAAGTGCTCTCGAGGAAGAGCCATTCGTTGCATTAAAAAAATTTATATAAATGCCCAAAATGCATTTTTACAGTTTCAAAATCGCATAAAAATGTCCATAAATAAGAGCCATAAGGGACCTTTTTGGGGAGTTAAATCACCCAATTATATCAAACTAGACATTAAGCCCGTTAAATTAATGGGCGCTAGAACATAAGTAGTCAAACATTTATAAAAACAGACTTGTTCCAGTCCAAAAAAAGTGGACAACCATGGTGGACACCTTGAGTGCTTCTCAGTAGTTTTAAAAATACTACTGCTTCCTAAAGAGTTTGGGCAATGTTTGTTTATGGTATAGATCACACCAGTGTTTTTTTTCCACAAAAAAATATTTGTCCTACAGAATTTCAGAGTCGACTCTGCCTCAATGTTACTTTTAGAAAAAGAGCCGCCTGACTTTGTCAGCTCAGCATCCCTGTTGCCGTAGTAACGTCGGGGACATGCGCTGAGTGAGCGGGTCTCGCTTCTAACAACGCGAGATTAAAGATAGGAACAGTTGGCACCGCCCCCGCCTCTTGATCATTCGCGCTTCACATGCGCATGCCCATTTTCCGCCAATCATATTTTTTTCTTGGCGTCCTGTAGGCGGAGTTGAGTGAGTCAGAGAGCGGGAGGTACTTTCACAGCTATGGGAGGCCAGACAGTAGCTGCTCCTCTGTCACCCGTGGGCCAGCAATGCTCTATCCCTCTGCCATTGGGCAGCACAACAAAGAGGGGCGGGGCAGCGCACTGGGATTGGCTGCGGCTCTCCTGTGAGGCAATAAATAAAGAGGCAAGACGCTCTGTGAGGAGCTGGTGGAAGTCTCTCTCTACCCCAACCCCCCATTTACCTTTACTGACTGCGCCGTGGACTCCCCGGGTCACACATCCCACAGCTCGAGCTGTTCCTCTGTCACATGGTGCTTGGGCATGTGTACAGCTGGCGGTGTAGCGGTGAGCAGAGGAGCAGCACACCATTATGTAGCGCCGGTCTTTCCATAGATTGAAGGCAGCAGATTATAAACCACTAACGGAAGTCTCTGCGCTCCATTCACTAAGGTCCGAAAAATCGCTAGCGCATGCTTCGCGAGCGTTCGCCGCACTTCGCCAGGCGAATTTTCACCTGCGCTACGCAAATTCACTTAAGTGCGAATTTACGCTCTGGTCGGCGAACGGTAACATATTTAAGCTAGTGTTCGCTAGGCATAGCGCAATTTTGCTAGCGAAGCCTAATTTGCATACGGCGTGAAGCCTATATAATAAAGTTCAAGTGTCTCTGCGTCCAGTCCCTGTATCCGTGGAATTGCGCTACTGTGCATGTGCCCCACGGACAGCCAGCCCGAATCGGCTAACGCTAGCGCAAATTCGCCAGTGAATTTACGCTAGCGAAGTAGATAGAATACAATAGATAGGAGGTTGAAAAACATTGCACATCCACATGCATCTGATCTACTTGCTGTTTTGATTACCTTCTGATAGGATAAAATGTGCACACATGTAGTTTACCCATTACATATAATGGCAGCGTGACTGTGGGATGACTATTTTGACAATACATAACCACATATTTTTGTATATCTATGTATATTGGGAATCCTGGTAGACTCCTGGTGTTCAGAACATTTTGCAAAAGCTAGTTACTTTGGTTTGCTTAGATTGTCCTGACAATGTTATATACTGTTTCCCCGAGGAAAAGCCCCTAAATTGAAAGAGCAAAAAATATTCAAAACCTGGCAATAAAAGTACCAAATTGACTGGCAGTGAAAGTGTTCTGTCGTTCCTACGTATTACCCTGGGGTAGTGTGTAGTTTGACATGCAGCTAAACCTTCCCACACTCCAATAAAGAGACTGAGAGTTGAAGTCTGTAGATTTTACTGGCTTGGTGATGGGATGAGGTGAAACTAGAATAAACAACAGAAAATACGAGTATGTTTGTAATAATAGGTAATAAACATATAAAATGAACATGTGAGCTGCAGAATAATCCCTGGCTGGCATAAAAGTCTCTGTGGCAATGTCTCTGAGGGTCCCTGGCAGCTTAGAAAGGTGTTTGATGTCACTTGGCCTTACCAGCTATACTTCCGTATAGGAGATGGAACTGCGTGTGCTTCTTCCACAGCATGGGATATAAAATGGAGTCCTAGCTCCCACAAGGCATTACACTAGGTCACATGGTGCAGGTATGGTGGCCTGATTAGTATAATGTCTGCCATAGCCCTCAGCCCACAGCATGTGAAATGTAGAATACTATGGCCAAGACATGACACTCCCCGTCTGGTATCCATGGATGCCACCACTTTATTCCTCGGGACACAGCAATAAAGTTAGTTGTCACTGGTCTGAGGAACAGTTTGGTTTCTTGTGATGCAAGCGACCTCTTTAGAATAGACATTATATTGCACGCTGCGGATAATGACATTTTTGGATTGCTGGAGTATAGACATTCTTACAGTGATGCCATCCTTTGCAGGTACTTACATCAGTTGACAAAGTATGTTTGAATGAGTGAGCTATATGGGTTAGACAGGTGATAGCTCGGACCAATTATTTCCAAGTTGAGAATCTGTCAAATCTGTTGGATTTAAGTTGGTTGTCAATAGTTGTTGTATGACATGTAGACACTTGTGGACGGATTTCACTATCTGAAATAGCTCCTACTAGCTCGAATGTCTCACTCTCAGGATCAGTTTGATCTGCGTTGCACAAGAATGTAGGTCCTGTGAGCCAAGATGTGTCCTTGAGTTGGCTTGCAGCAACAGCTCTGGTTGCATGGTCTGCAGGATTGTAGTCAGTGGGTACATAGTGCCACTGTTCTGGACATGTGGATCTCCTGATCCTGAGCACTCTGTTGCTGATATAGATGTAAAACCTCCTGGTTTCGTTGTAGATGTAGCCTAGTACTACCTTGCTATCAGTGTAGAATACAGTGTCTTTGAGCTCTACGCTTGTCTCAGTTGTGATGAGCTCAGCTAGCTCTACAGCTAGAACGGCAGCACAGAGTTCTAATCTGGGTATAGTGTGTTCAGGAATTGGTGCCAGTTTTGCCTTACCCATAACAAATGTGACGCGCCATTGTCCATAGATGTCCACAGTTTTGAGGTATGCTACGGCAGCTATGGCTTTGACAGAGGTATCGGAGAACACGCAAAGTTTTTGACTTTGTACCTCTGTAGAAGGCACTAGAGTGTATGGGCGTGTAACGTATAGGTTGGTGAGGGTTAAAAGAGAACTCCTCCATTCTGCCGACAAATTCTTTTTGTCTGGAGCTAGTGGTATGTCCCAATCGGACGTCTCAAGGGTTAAGTCTCTTAAAAGTGCTTTACCTTGTATAGTGACAGGGGCAGCAATTCCTAAGGGATCGTATAGGCTATTGATAGTGGACAGTACACCCCTGCGAGTGAAGGGTTTTTCCTCTTTGTTCACTTGGAAGGCAAAGGTATCAGACTTTAGATCCCACAGAAGTCCAAGGCTTCGTTGCACTGGTAAAGAGTCAGCTCCTAAGTCTAGGTCTCTTAGATAATTTGAATGGTCTTGAGAAGAGAAGGCTTCCATCACTACTTTGCTGTTAGAAGCTATTTTGTGAAGCCTGAGGTTGGAGCAGGCAAGTGCTTTCTGTGCTCTTTTGAGAAGACTGATTGCAGCTTCACTTGAAGGAAGGGATTTTAAGCAGTCATCTACATAAAAATCTTTCTACTAATTGTGCAACATCTGACCCACATTCTACCTCACATTCCTGAGCAGAGCGTCTGAGCCCATAGATTGCGACTACAGGCGAAGGACTGTTGCTGAAGATGTGCACCCTCATGCGGTACTCCGTGATGTCTTCAGAAGGATTGTTGTCTCTGAACCAGAAGAATCTCAAGAAGTTTCTCTCTGTCTCTCTAACAAGAAAACAATGAACCATTTGTTGAATGTCAGCAATGAAAGCAATAGAGTCTTTGCGGAAGTGAAGGAGTACTCCCAGAAGCTTGTTATTGAGGTGAGGGCCTGTTAGGAGAACATCATTTAGGGAAACACCTTTGAATTTGGCATTGGAATCGAAGACCACTCTAATTTGTCCTGGCTTCTTTGGGTGGTATACTCCACATATTGGTAGGTACCAGCACTCTTCTGAGTCTTTGAGGTTCGGTGCTATCTCTGCATGACTGTTCTCAAATTTTTGCCCATGAAGGAAAAGAAGTGATCGCTCATCTCTGGTTTTGTTTAAAAGTTACATCTGAGAGAAGAAAAACGTTTAAGGGCTTCCTCTCTGTTATTAGGAAGGCATTGCCTCTGAGGCCTAAAGGGTAGAGGAGCGACCCAACTGTTTGATTAGTTTTTAACTAGTTCTTGTTCCATTATTTCTAGAAAGAGTTTATCCTCGATAGACATTGCTACCTGGTTATCTTCCTTTGTTGTCTGGAACACTGTGCATCCTAAATGATCTTGATCACTGTCACATGTGAGATTATCATCAGGAGTGTCTAGTGGTGTGTGTACCAGACTAGTGCTGTAAGGTTTTTCCTTTAAGAGGAACTGGTTATGACATGGCTGAAAAATAGAGGGGCGTCCATTTTCTAGTGTGTTGGTCAGCATGCTGTTTATGCAGACTGGTTTGTGT
>CM044445.1:21277298-21284798 GCA_024363595.1 Xenopus borealis
TCAGACACAGCTCTAGGTAGATACTCTACTGAGTTCACCCAGGGTAAGACTTCCGCAGATCCTAGTGCAAGGTCAATGCGGGATAGGGTGTTATAAGTAGCTGAGAAGCAGGAAAATTCACTTTTAACAGGGTTTCTCCAGCGCCAGAGATCTGTAAGGTTCATTGCCTGTGTCCTTTCATAGCAATTCCGTGATCATAATATTTGACACCCCAGCCCCGTATAGGGAGACGAGTAGTCTTGTAGCTCTGGGTAGTAAATATCAGTAGATGCTATCCTTAGTCTGTATTTACCTCGAGGCATGGGGTTTAAGGCAAAGATCTGCCTCTGCAATGTTAGAGATTATTCAGGTGAGGTGGTTGAAATAAAGTGCTGGTATTGCATAGTACCCTATTTGTAGCACAGCGTCAGTGTCTCCAAGAGTCCAGGAGTACCACCAAGGTAAACAATGTCTCTTTGATATTATAACATCAATGTCTCCGAAACTCCAGGAGTATAACCAAAGTAAATAGTGTCTCTTTAGTAATGCAGCATCAATGTTACCAGAGTTCCCGGAGTATAGTCGGGATAGGCCTTTCATAGCCTCCCTTTATTTATGTCCCCTAGCACCTCGTCTGGGAGGGTATATATCCATGTGAGTCTGGGTGCTAAATGTAAGCGAGCATTGTTATTAGTCCTCTCTAGTCTAGATGTATGGGGCTTGGGGTATATGTGTAAGTCAGCAGTGTCGGAATGTGGCTATATAAGGTAATTGGGTTAGAGACTGTGCTGCTGCACCGATTTCTGTTAAAGGGCCTTCTACACTGATGTAGTTCTCAAGTGTTGTGGGTTCTTGCTCCTTAGCAGTGATGGAGGCACTACCAATGGGTTTCATGTGGTAGATCTAGGGTATCGTTATTTGTCAGTCTATGGTAACTGGTAAAATCAAGGGGGTAAAGATAGGAGTGGTCTCACCTGCTGGATCTTCTACTTTTATCCTCTTTTCAGTTGGGGCGGTTAGGGCTACCTCTGGGGAGTGGGTATCCCTGTGTATCCAGGTAAATCATACCATATTTCAGGTTAGCCTCTCGCAGGCGGCGTTTGACTGCTGTAAAGGTGCCCCTTTGCCTTTGAAGTTCCCCCGAGTAATCTGGGAAGATGGACACCTTTTTCCCTTCCAGCATGATGTCTGGAATTTGTCTTGTGGCCTGTAGTATAGCATCCCAGTCTCTAAAATTCAGGAGTCGAATTAGGAAGGATCTGGGTGGTGTTCCTGGAGGTGGATTCCGTCCTGGGACACGATGGGCTCGTTCCACTGCATAAAAGGATGAGAAAGTATGTCCTTCAGCCATTTTTCGGCAAATGTTACTGGGTTATCTCCTTCTGTTCTCTCAGGGAGCCCTACGATACGCAGATTATTGCGTCGTTGCCGGTTTTCATAGTCGTCCAGCTTATCAGTACAGGCTTTGAGTTTTGTTTCCAGTTGTGCAATTGCTGAGGGGATTGGAGAGCAGGTGTCCTCCAGATTCGAAATTCTGTTTTCTGTCTCTCGTACTCTCTCACGCATATTCTGGAGGTCGGCTCGGAGCAATGAGAGGTCGATTTTGACTTCTATTTTGGTGGACAGTGATGTCCTACATTCTGTAATAGCATCCAACAGTATTTGTGTTGCCGCCTCGGGTTGTGGTATTGGGGTGTTCGTGGTCGCCATCTGAGTGTCCTCTGGTGGAGAGCCAGGTTGGGTTGGTTGTCTGGCAAATTGCTCAAGTTTGGATGCTGTGTCCGCCTTTAGTTTTTGTGTTTTGCTGCTTCTCATTTTGTAGAGGGTAATATTTATAATAGGTTCTGTGTTTGTTGGTAAAGTAGGATCTTCAAGGAGGGATATAGATTATGGTACTCGGAGCTCTTACTGGTTAGTACTCCATATCAGTTTGTTTCACAGGCAGTTCGACTATGCTGGGTATGGATCACTGTTTAAATTACTGTGCTATTGGGGGCCAGTTATTCCTCTGAGGGTGCCTGTGTTTAGGGCAGAATTGGCACGTGTCAGGTGAAGGGAGTTGTGCTGTTTCCCACAGACCCTCTGCTGCCCTGCGGTCATTTAGGCTCTTGGTTAGGTGTTTCTCCCAAGGGTCTAGCACCTAGGCCTCCGCGTGAAGTTGAAGGGCCTAGTGGCTTTTTATAACTGTCCTTTGGGAAGGATCCCAGACTGTGCCTGCTGGGTGCTGCACCCTTCGTTTTAGGGCCTCCTGTATCCCAATATTAGTCCATGGGAGAGTGTGCACACAGAGCTGCTGGGGCTTGGATATCTGCCTTATTCTGCTGCTTTTGGGAGCATAGGGTTGTGGTGTACTCACCCCTTTACTCCATATAGAGAGTTCCCTGGTAGTCCAAGTGGTTGCTGCGGCAGGGCGCAGTCTGCGCCCGAACGTAAATCGGGCCACGATCCTGGGTGCCAATCCTAGGTGAGTCCCCGGCTTCCGGCCTAGGAGTAGGCCGCAGTCAGTTCTGCCGTTCCGGTTCGGGCAGGGTGCCGGTTTCTTTCCCCCTTGAGTAGCGCTTGGTCCTCTCGGCCAAACACTGCCAGGAGGGGGCTGTCCTCGGGGCCCCATGATGCCAGCAGACCCTCAACTCCCACTGTAGCCCCATGAGCTCCGCACTTACGTGTCTGTTCCCCTGCCCAGTCGGCCACGCCCCCCCAATTGCATTCCTTTTAAATCAGAGCTGCAAGCTGGCCTTTGCTTTGTAAGGGTTATGTAAATGATTTGTACATTATAAGGACAGACCATGTTTCATTGACCGTTCTACTAATGCTTATCCTTTATAAACCCAACGGCTGTATTCCTGTTTATACTGTACCCTATCTGTCTTAATGACTGGTTTCATTTTGCAATCTATTTAGGTTATGACTGCCCCATTACTGAAGGAATATATGACTATGCTGCTGCTGTGGGGGGAGCCACCTTAACTGCTGCTGAACAGCTTATGGAGGGCAAAGCTCGCATTGCTGTCAACTGGCCTGGTGGTTGGCATCACGCAAAGAAGTATGTGTTGTTTGACATTACAAATTTAACTAGTACAAACTTGGTTATACAAAGACAACTTAAAGTGGACCCGTCACCCAGACACACAAATCTGTATAATAAAAGTCCTTTTCAAATTAAACATGAAATCCAATTTAAAATTTTTATTAAAGCATTCATAGCTGTTTTAAGCTCATTTAAAAATCTCAACTGTCAATCAAATATTGTCTGCCACTCCTCTATGCCTTAGGCATAGAGGCGGGGCAGACAATTACTTTCACTTTCCATTCAGCACTTCCTAGATGTCACTGCTCCCCACACATTCCCCCAGTTCTCTTAATCATTTAATTGTGTAGCCAGGACATGGGGATAGACATTGGGTCCCCCATTCTGGTGCAAAAACAAGATCCTGAGATGATGCAAGGCTTGCCTTAATAACAGTGTCCTCCTGCTTGCTATAATTATGAATTCCCAGACTGAAGAAAACAAGATTAAAATAATTTATATAGTGTAATTAATGTTCATTTTGCTTGACTAATATGATAAAATATGATTTTGAATATTTTTTTGGGTTGACGGGTCCACTTTAAATAGGCTGGTGCTTACACAGTTTGTCACAAATGGTATTGAATGATCTGAACTGTATCCTTTACCTGACAGAGATGAAGCTTCTGGATTCTGTTACCTTAATGATGCTGTTCTGGGTATTTTGAAACTGCGGGAAAAATTTGACCGGGTTTTGTACGTAGATATGGATTTACATCATGGTGATGGTAAGAAATGCAGAGCTTTATTCAGCCAGACTATGTATGCTGTATGTATATAGGTTAATTGACTAACCTGAAAGTGACAGGGTCTGCACTACCGTGTCACAATCTGACCAATAAGTTCATGCATGAGCTATCTGATTAACTCCGTTTCTATGCATGTGACTACATTTCTCGATTATTAGATCAACAGTCAAATGGATAGCCCAGCCATAAACAGGCCAACCAGACATGGTAGCTGACCCATCAGACTGAATGGGATGATACATGTGTATGGTCAAGACAGACCACATGGTATCTAAAGGCTAGGCTGGTTTCAATGAAATGTTATCAATGAGAAAATATGCTTATAAAGGGGTTGTAAATCAGGTTTTAGTAGGATATAGAGGGTGATATTCTGTGACGATTTGCAATTGATTTTTATTTGCATTTTTTGTGTTATTTAACTTTTTGTTCGGCAGCTCTCTAGCTTGATATGAGAGACTAAAATATGAATAGGAAAAGGCCCAAATAAAAAAGTTGAGTAATAAAAAGTAGCAATAACAATGCATTTGTAGCCTTACACAGAATTTGTTTTAGATGGGGTCAAGACCTTCATTTGAAAGCTGGAGGAAGGCAAATATTTCAAAAACTATATATAAAAAAAAAAATAATGAAGGACACTTGAAAAGTTGCTTCGAATAGTCATTCTATAACATGATAAAAGTTAACCTAAAATTGATCAGGCTTTTAAAATCATTATATATTTTTTTTTATTCCTCAGGGGTTGAAGATGCTTTTAGCTTCACTTCAAAAGTAATGACTGTTTCTCTTCATAAATTTTCCCCTGGATTTTTTCCTGGTAAGTGAGAATATTTTGATACAGTAGCCACAGGCCAGCTGGAGATATTATAAATTGGTATTCAGTGCTGAGCCCTTTCCTGTTCAATACAAAGCAAAGTATTTTAGCTCTTTATTTTGTAAAGTTTGCATTATATGAACTATATCTTAAATCATTTAGATGCCGTAAGCTTTTTTTGACATATTCAGTCTGCTTCAAGTAGAACTAAACAGTTAGTTTAGTAGCCCTACACAGCTACACTGGTTATTGCAAAGTTATACCTGTTGCTATTTGGAAGTGATGCCTCCTAACAGACAGTTAGCAGTATTAACCTGTAATATGCTTTTTTAATTAAACTTGTACAGCTATGCAACCTATTATCCAGAATACTTGGGGTGTGGGGTTTTCTGGATAACCAATCTTTCCATAATTTGGATCTTCATACTTTAAATCTACTAGAAATCATGTCAACATTAAATAAACCCAATGGAATGTTTTACGTCCAATAAGGATTAATGATATCTTAATTGGATCAATTACAATGTACTGTTTAATTACAATAGAGAAAAGGGAAATCAAGTTTCAAATTTCAAATTTAGTTTATTTGGATAAAATGAAGTCTATGGGAGATGGTCATTCCGTAATTACAGAAAAGCAGTATTGCAGGGCTGGGTTAGGAAATTTACATGGGGACCTTTCTTAAGAGACTCCTACTACAGCCTTTGTTTTTTCAAGCAGTTCTAACTACAGGTTTCTTTCATGAAGGCACTGGTGATGTAAGTGACATTGGCCTGGGTAAGGGACGTTACTACAGTGTTAATGTGCCATTACAAGATGGAGTACAGGATGACAAATATTACCAAATCTGTGAAGGGTAAGATATCCTGCTATATATTTCCAGTTGTACCTATAATACAGGTGTTGTGAAAGGTTAGATTTATCTTTGCAAGCTACATGGAAATAATTCTGCACATGAGTATCTTACATGTGAAAAGCATATAGTAGTCGCCAGGAAAACAGTCGTATGTAAATTTTGAGATCCCCTCTTAATTCTTTAGAGTTTTGTTTCATTGGCTGAGCTTTCAAAGAAGCAAATTCATTTTAATATTATAACATGCTTTATGGAATATATATATACACAGGTGCATACATTTGGGCACCCCAACAGAAATATTACATAAATAGCCTCCTTCTGCAAATGTAACCACCACTAGACCCCTCCTATTGCCTTTGATGAGGATTCTGGATGGTGGTATTTTTGACCATTCGTCCATATGAAATCTTTCCAGTTCAGTTAATTTTGATGACTGCCAAGAATGGACAGCCTGCTTAAAATCTTCCCATAGATTTTCAATGATATTCAAGTGGAGGGACTGTGACGGCCATTCCAGAATATTGTACTTCTCCCTCTGCATAATTGCCTTTGTATATTGGAGTGTGTTTAGGGTCATTGTCTTGTTGGAAAATCCAACCCCTGCATAACTTCAATTTTGTGACTGATGCTTGAACATTATCCTGAAGAATTTGTTGTTATTGGGTTGAATTCTTCTGACCCTCGACTTTACCAAGGGCCCCCAGTCCCTGAACTAGCCACACTGCTCAACAGCATGATGGAACCTCCAAAATTGACATTAGGTAGCAGATTTTTTTATTTTTATTTTTGAATGCAGTGTGGAACAGGTGTAGCGTGAATGCAGAATGGGCTTCTTTCTCATCACCCTACCATATAGATGTTCTTTGTGCAAATTGCGCTGAATGATGTACAGATACACCATCTGCAGCAAGATCTTTGGAGGTGTTTTTGTTTGTCTGTAACCATTCTCACAATCCTCTGCTTATGCCGCCTGTATTTTTCTTGGCCTGCCAGACCTGTGTTTTACAGCAGCTGTGCCTGTGGCATTCCATTTCCTGATTACATTCTACAGTTGAAACTGACCGTTAAAACCTCTGAGATAGCTTTTTGTAGCCTTCCCCTAAACTATGATACTGAACAATCTTTGTTTTTAGATCTTTTGAGAGTTGCTTCGAGGATCCCATTCTGTCACTCTTCAGAGGAGAGTCAAACAGACGAACAACTTGCAATTGGCCACCTTAAATACCTTTTCTCATTATTGGACACATCTGCCTGTGAAGTTCAAGGCTAAACAAGCTAATCCAACCATTTTGGCGTTGCCCATTACATGCATTCAAATTTGCTAAATTACAAGGCTACCCAATTTTTTGCACAGTCGTTTTTTCACATTTGAATTCATACAGTGGAATACACCTTCACTAAAAATCACTAAAAAAACATGTTGATTTTCCACTGAATCATCCAGAACTGCAACCCAACAAATGCCTTTTTAAATGGCTCCAAAATACAATGAGGTATTAAAATAATCGGATTCCTGTTTTTATAATTATGCCTACTAGTATTTTGACATTGATAAATTTTTATGCTAGTTCTTTCTGTATCAGCATTTTTGCTCTCTTGTGCTTTCTTGCAGTGTCCTAAAAGAAGTTTTCACAACTTTTAACCCTGAGGCAGTTGTCCTGCAGTTGGGAGCAGATACAATAGCCGGGGATCCTATGTGTTCCTTTAACATGACCCCCAAGGGGATTGGAATGTGTCTAACATATGTTCTACAGTGGCAGCTTCCAACACTCATCCTGGGAGGAGGTGAGAATATATTGCACTCCATACTAATCATCCTCCTAATGTTTGCATACTCTATAGAGATACAGCAAAAGTCATGTATTGCAATCAGAAGAAAATACACTGCCATAGACTATCATTCTAATCACAATGTACCTGCTGGTGCAGTCCTGAATCAGGTGATTATCATGAATACTTTCCAGTAAGCAGAAGGCACAAGCTGTTGTTCTTTTTTTAAAGTCCAGCCCCCCTGTCCAGTGGTAGTTTATCAAACCAG
>CM044445.1:21326324-21338087 GCA_024363595.1 Xenopus borealis
GATTAGCAGACACCCTGCCAATGCGTCTGCTGGACAATCAGGGGGCATGCTATCAGCTAGGAGGAGGGAGGAAAGAAGGCTGCTCGGTGTGTGTGTGAACACGAGCACAGCTTTCATGCTGTAGGCCTTCCCAGCCACTCGCAATAACTATAATTTCGGCTCTGGCTGCCCAGGCAAGACTATCTTCAGTTTAAATTCACAACACAGAAGGGGCCCATAGTAATAGTAGATGGAGCGGCCCTTCGGGAATTTGCCCGAACAGTCAAATCACCAGTCCGGGCCTGCTCATGGCAGGAGCAGCCCTGCCAGTCTGCCTTTTAAGAAAGAGTGCATAATATTGTGAGTTAAAGGGCCAGCACCACCACATGCGGCACTTCTTATCCAACTATGCGCATCAATAGAATATTGGTGTAGCTATGTAAGTGCTATGAACTTCTTGTGGCACTAATTATATATACTAAAAAAAATTCCAATGGCTTGACATCTCAGGGGTACACTTGGGCAGGAGTGCCAAAAGTTCAGCCCTCTAAATTACACGGAAGTACAAGAACTAATACCATACTACTGGCCGCTAAAAGTCTTTCCGAAGCTGGGGGCACCGTATATGACATAAATGAAAGGCAGCTGTATGCATTAGGAATGGGACCAGGGAATCTAGTTGTACAGACTCCATGCTGCAGTCCGCTGTATATGAACCGAAACATCCAGTATGGAAGTGGCACCCCAGTCGCAAGTCATAACCTAATGAGCCAGTCCATAAAGAACTTGAACTCTGGTCAGTGCAAAATGTCTGGGTTGCTCTGACACAACCGCACAAGGTCCTGCATCTCCTGGACTTTCCGAATGAAGGAGACACATTCTGCGGGGCACCTCAGCTAGATCTGAAAGGCAGGATGCGACAAGAGCAGCTTGGCCTGGCTGCGGGCAAGTAATTGATTGTAAACTAGCTTATTGGTGTACAGCCTAATTCCCAAAAATAATATGGATCCCAAAAGTAAACATTAAGAAAATATGACCCTGAGTTAATGACTTTTTTCCCTATGGATGATGGCGCAGCCTAGGCAAGCTATGTACAGTAGTATTTCACATTATTGACTATAAATATCAAAATTATATAGTAAGATAGATATTAAATAGTTCTGTTCCAACCCCTTTAGAACATTCTCAGGAAGATTCCTGGATAAACCACTGCTGCTTATAATTGAACATAACTATATTTGCCCCTTTTTTGCTTAAAGGGCCACTAACATCAAAAAATTAAATTGTTTTAAAGTAATAAAAATATAATGCAGTGTTGCCCTGCACTGGTAAAACTGCAGTGTTTGTTTCAGAAGCACTACTATTGTTTATATAAATAAGCTGTAGCTATGGGGGCAACTACATCAGTTGTGTATCCCACTTTTAAGGTGCAATGTCACATATGTTACAACCATTCAAAGATTTATGTTTGCTTCCCTGGACTCCAAGTAAATAATATTGCACATAACTACACACCCAGGATGTAAAATAGCACAAGGGTATTGACCAATACGATAACAGTTCCAAACCATAATATATTCCTAAATGGTATCTCTTATTTTCCTCCTAAAATATTCCCTATTACGGATGTAAAGCTTATTGGTCTGTAATGCTAGGCATAGCAAAACTGCACTAAAAAGGGTATTATACCTTTGCACCTTACCTTGCATATGCACTTAACTTGGCACAGAGCAAGAGCACCCTGCATCATGAGCTCTAGTTGCACCCGTGTTAGCACACATGACACTAGGTGCAGACAGTGCAAGGACGTACTTATTTAATGGCTGAATTCAGCAAGCAGTAAGTAAACAATGCACCTTGAAATTCCTTCTAGTGCTCATGGAATCGAGTGGTAATGGGCATGCTTGTGAATGCCCATGGGATACCCCTTACATGGCAACTTGTGTCTGATTGTGCAGCATTCAGTATAAAATAATAATCAATACTTGAACTTTGCACCTTTGCGTAAATGATCCCCAGCAGCATCCATAGCTGCAGGGGGCTGATAGGAGAAAAAGAGAGGGAACCACTAAGGACTTGCTCAAATAGTGGAGATGGGTGCAGAAATATTTTTCCAAGAAGGTTAATCTAGAATTCCTCTATTCTTGTTCCTGTTTTAAATATGGACAAACACAAGAGGTCCTCTGCACCCATTATCAATATATTTAAGAAATTGAGACATTTTGTGCATACAGCTACTAGAAAATGCCAGGGATTGTTTGTTCATATATTGCAATATATTTAAGCTGGCCAACTACGTCAAAGTCATCCCATATCTGGCCAGTCCTACTCTCAAATTGCATTTGATTCATTAAGAATTATGTTGCTTCATTATATATTTTACAAAGGGACTAAGTTTTACCTGCAACTTGCTGCTTTCAAAGTTAAATATGGGCCTTAACATGCTATTTGACATCAGTCCTGATAGACCTATTCTATACATATTTAAAATCTGATTTTCCTAAACTTCATAAGAACCCATGAGTGAACTCAACCAAGGTTTCATGTCCCTGTGCAAATTTACATAAAAGAAAATGCTCTGTATGCATACAAGGGAAAGTCCTCTGTCTTATCTGTTCAGAGTGCAATAAAAAGAAGAATAGTCATGCTATTTAAAAGGGTACATTTTCTGGATTAAAACTGGTGTTATGAAGTACAGAGCCATATAATGCCCAAGACCATTAACTCATAGCAGCCAGGGTTCTCTGATCAGCACGGGCATTGTGACGCGGTGTGCTGTGCATCCGTCGTGACGCAGTGATGTCACTGGCCATGCACGCTCTAGCGCCGCTACCCACGTGGTGGCCATGGGCACCGCCATTTTAGGAGCGACGCCGGAGAGAATAGACTACACTACTAGCCCCCCGCTTCCAAAGATCTTTATTTCCTAGCACACCTTCTTCTACTGTGTCTTCTGCTTCATCCATTCCTACTGCTACTTCTGCTGTAGAACCAATGCAGTTAGCAGGAGAAACTCTGAAGGCATGTGGCTGGCCTGTGTCTGTACTGTGGCAGACAATTCCACCTTTCAAGTTCCTGTCCAGTAAAACCGTGGTGCTTTCCTTCCCAAAGTAAGACTGGTGTGTCATTCGTTGGTTGCATTTCCTCTAAGCGCCCTGAAGACTCTCATCAGTTTCGCCTTCAACTGCAGATTCATCTGACCTCCAAGTCTATTCAAGTTTCTGCATTCCTTGACTCCGGAGCTGCAGGGAATTTTATGGGCTTGGCTTTTTGCCTTGTATCCCATGTCTTCTCCCTTGTGGGTCTTTGCCTTTGATGATGGACACATTGTCTGACATTGTCTCCTTGACTATTCCTTGAATTATCCTTAGTGATTGGGACTTTACACTCTGATTATATCTTGTCCCTCCACTACTGTTGTGTTGGGGTTACCCTGGTTACGCCTCCAGAACCCCTCCATTGACTAGTCCTCCGTTCAGATCTCCCGTTCATTTTATCAAGATCATTGTTTGCCGAATTCTCCCCTCCACCAGTTAACCATCTCCTCTACAGAACTACTCTCTCTGGATCTATTCCTAAGCACTATCTAGTCCTACTCTTACTCCTATTCCGACATAATGGGGGCTCGTCCGTTTTTGGATCCTGGAAGGAGTGTCGACAAACAGAAGAAGGAATTTACTGTGAATCCAAAGGATTTTTATTTTCAGGGTTCTGCAGCAACAGGGTGTCTCCAATAAGGTTCCGTTGGCGTGGTTACCAAGCAGCAAGAGGATTTTCTAAAAACAACATATTTTCCATCTGGTTCGGGTCAAAGGGAATTAGGTAAATATGAATGTTTTTAAAAGATTTTAAAAAGGCCGTTAATCAAGGGTCGCAACCTAGGGAAACTGCTAATCAGGTTACAGTTGAGGGGTGGTGTCCACATGTCTTTGCAGATGTGGTGCATGAAGTGGTTGCTGGTTATGGGGGTCTATTTTCCTGGAAAGATGTGGATGATAGCACTATTGATGGATTGAAAGTGGCTATGAGTATGGTTCCCTCAGTAAAGCAGGAGAAATTTAAGGCTGGAAGAATAATTCAGTTATTGTTTCAGGTTGGAAAATTGTTGTGTAATGAGGTTGATAGTATGGCATGTACAATTGAGACGTTGAGAGAAGATCTAGGAAAATCTGAAAGTTGCATAGAAGATATTAGGTTATTGGTACAAACAGCTACACATCCATCAGGTTTTTTACAAGAAAGGTTATATGAGAGTGAGGTAAAAATTACAGAGTTAGAACAGGCAATCGGAAATTTGCAAGGTAAAATTAAAAATGCACAGCCCGCATTAAATTGGCGGGAGATAAATGTGGCAATGGAGTGTTTATAACACCATATAAATCATCCAGTAAATGGATTCAGATTGCTACTTTGCAAACTTCAGGTTTGGGATTTTTGCATGATCAGGAAATGGTGATGACTTTGACAAACATTTAATAGATGAATCATTAGAAAGAGATTTTGCAATTTCTTCAGGTCCCACGGCACCGGTGCAGCATCAGAGTCAGCACAGCTTATAGCCATGCATACCCCCACCTTATGATCAATCATCTTATAAGGTAACTCCTTTATGTCCACTACAAGACCCTTCCTAAAAACCAATGCAGTCAGATAGTATGGGTACTGATATGAAGGAATATTTAGATGGAATGGAAAGATGGGTGAGACATGCAAAAAAAGGAGTATGGTAGGAAACAGAGAAATTTGCACAAAGGTACATTTAAACCCTGAGGCCATAGCTCTACTGGGTGCACCTGACATAATAAGGTTAGGATATACAGTAGACCTCATTAACAAAATGTTATGGTCAACAACACCATGTGCAGAAGTTCAAGTGATAAAGGATACCACAGACAGAGGTACAATCAAGGGAATTAAAAACAAAAACATGCCTTCTGCCCCTCCAGGAACAGAGGATTGGTGAGAACAAACAAAGCCAATTTGGGCTAAACACAGTATAGACACAGGGAAAACAGATTTAGTAGTAACAATAGATGGTGCTGATCATCCTTATGTTAAACAATACCCCATCCCAAAAGAGGCAGAAAGAGATTTAAATGTCATTTAAAGGTTCGGCACCAGTATGGCCAGTGCTCAAGAAAGATGGAACATTTTGTTTATAGATTATTGTAAACTGAATGAATCTGCTTTTAGAACAGCCCCATTAGTGGCCTAATATCCAGAATTAATGGCAATATTGAATCAAGAAATGAAATGGTACTCTGTGTTAGATGCTGCAAATGGGTTTTGGAGCATTCAGCTTTACCCAAAATGTCAATATAGAACAGCATTTTCATTCGGAGGTCATCAATATTGCTGGACAAGGCTATTGTGACAGCCCTGCAATTTTTAATAAAATCCTAGATCAGAGGTTTCTTTTTGAGCTATAGAGCATTTGGTTGTGTTTATTGTAAGTCCAGCATTGGAAATAGCACAAATGACTTTGTCTAAATGGACAAGATGAGACTTCCAATCTGAGCTAAATATGATGACATCGTCAAGATAAGCAGCACAGTATGAACTGTGTGGCTTTGTCACAATATCCATTAGCCGCTGAAACGTTGCTGGGTTCCCGTGTAACCCAAACGGCATATGTGTAAACTGAAATCATCCTTGGGGTGTAGCGAAAGCAGTTTTCTCACAGGATTCCTTATCCAATTAAATCTGCCAGTAACCTTTTGTTAGGTCAAATGTAGAGTAATCATATCATCAATGAGGGGCATTGGATAAGAGTCAAATTTTGAAACTTGATTTATTTTTTGGAAATCTATGCAAAACCGCTTTTCCCCATTTTTCTTGGATACAATGACAATTGGAGAACACCATGGGCTAGTAGATGGTTCAATGACACCTAGCTCAAACATATTTTCCAATTCTGTCTCTATTATAGGTTTAAGTTTCTCTGGTACCCTGTAGGGTTTTTCATGTATTGGTTTTGCATCCCCCGTGTCAATAATGTGTTGAACTACATTAGTATGACCGGGTTTAGATACAAATGTTGCCATGTGTTTCTTAAACAACATATTTAAGTCTGTGCTCTGCTCAGATGTCAGTTCTGTACCCCTTTTTAAGTCTGATAATTTAGAACAGTTATGGGACAAACTAGAATAAGCTTACTGAATGACATTTGGGCAACATTCTGAGAGAATAGTACACACACTAGATAATCTGTCAACCCACTTTTTTAATAAATTGGCATGAAAAATGTTCTTTTGCTGTATTCTACCAGGCATGAAAATTTCATACTGGACCAGTCTAACGTATTACCTTAAATGGTCCTTGCCATTTAGCTAGCAACTTATTCTCAGACGATGGCAATAAAAGTAGAACTTTATCACCTGGTAAAAAATGTTTCTCTTTGGCATATTTGTCATACCATTGCTCCATGTGTGACTGTGATTCAGTGAGGTTAGCTTTAGCAAATTCAGTCATCTGATTTAACTTGTCTCTCATTGAATTCACATAATCCACCAAATTCGTTTGTTGAGATTCAAATTTCTCCCAGTTTTCCTTAATTACATCAAGTGGTCCTCTTGGCCGCCTGCCAGAAAGCAGCTCAAATGGGGAGAAGCCACTGGATGCTTGAGGAATATATGCAAATAATAGATATGGGAGTAATTGATCCCAATGTTTTGGATCTTGACTAGCAAACTTGCTGAGCATTTTCTTACCGCTTGTATACCTAGAAGTTGGTTTATCTGTCTGATTAAACTGGACTGGAAATTTGAACCTTGGTCTGTAAGTAAGTTTACATTTTGTTAACCTGGAGAACACTTTACTGTCCCTGCTCAGTATATCACTGAAACCAGGTGTATCTTGCCCCAAAATAACAGGGTAAGGTAAGTTAGGTACTATGCCCATTTCTATTGGCACCTGTGTATTAGCGGTTTCCAGAGGTATTACTGTCTTAGGGTATATTTTTGTGTCCCCATGAACACATTTCAAAAGTAACTGACCCGTAACATTGGGGGAAGCTAGCAAATTGGACCTTATTAAAGATTGTTGACTCCCTGTATCAACCAAAGCTTTTACAGTTTGGGAGTTGATTTTGACAGGTTGTAAATAATCATTCACCACACCAACACAATTTGTAACAGTCTCCTTGCCAGACTTTACCCTCTTACTTAAACAGTCTTTGGCTAAATGTCCCACTTTATGACACAAGAAACAGATAACATCATTAGTGTGACTTTGTTTTTTAAAGTGTCTTGTCTGGGTTTATCACCACTGCCAACAACTGGAGTAGCTCTTACCATATGCAAGTTACGTGTTAGTCCTTTTCGTGCGAGTAAATAATTCTCTGCCAATATTACAGCCTGGTCACCGCTCTCTGGCTGATGCTCCTTTAGCCAAACTCTCAATGGTTCAGGAAGGATTTCTAGAAACTGTTCAAGAATAATGGTTTACAAGACCTGTTGGACAGTCTTATTTTCTGGAACAATCCATTTTTGGCATAATTCAGTCAGCCGGGTATAGGTCTCTCTGGGTCCCTCCTTTTCACTGTAGGTATAGCCTCTGAACCTTTGCCGGAAGGTCTCCGTGTGAATATTATACCGCCTCAAAATTGAACTTTTGACTTTTTGATAGTCCCCAGCATCCTCAATGATCATTTGGCTATATGCTTGCTGAGCCTTGCTGGTGAGGAAGGGTGCCAGATGAATGACCCATTGATTTTCTGGCCATTGACTTGCTTGAGCAACGCTCTCAAATACTGTCAAATATGCTTCTATGTCATCAGTCTCTGACAGTTTAGTGAGTTTTAAACTCAGCACTGGAGGCACATTATGCTGCATTGTTTGCAGTAACTTGAGAAACTGGTCATCTCTCTTTGCTCTCTCAGTTTCCTGATGCCTAAACTCATCCTTACGTTGCTGGTTGTCCCAGTGTTTCATGTTATCATCTATATAATTAGCCCATTGTTTTCTAAATACGTTTGAAAATCAGTATTGTTAATTAGGTAGGAGGGAAATCACCAGTTACTTGAAGCGTTCCTGGATATCTTGTGTTTCAGAATTAATGTCACTGGCGCAGAATATGTGAAGTGGAGTAATATGTGGTCTTCAGCATAGTGGTTAATTGGGTGTGAGGTAAAAAAAAAGAGTGTGTATTATGAACCCCTGAGTAGAAAGTGCAATCTTTGGTGTCTGGGTTTGCATAAACTGTAAAAACTCACAGAATATGTGAAGTGGAGTAATCCTTAAATTAGGATATCTAGTTGTGGCGTCCGACCTGTCCATGAAACAATACCATACCGTATTCATATCTCCTCCCAAGATTAAATTGGTGGGCCCCCAGGAGTCAATCTTTTGCATAAGTTCTGTAAAAAAATGGTTATCATCATCATTTGGTGCATAAATGTTCACCACAGTATATTTAGTACCTAGTACCTCTACATCAATAATGAGTAACAACCTTGCTTATCTTTTTTGTGACTGAACCATTCAAATATTTGTGTAATAAAATAACTACATCTCTAGATTTGGTGGTGTAAGATGCAGTTATGGTTTCTTGTATCCAAGTGTCTCTCAGTGTCCCTTTGTCCATATCTCACCAATGCATTTCATGTAATAGAACAATATGGGCATTTTCTTTTTTTTTAGAAGGGTTAACACTTTCCGTCTTTTTATTGGGGTATCCTACATTCCAAGAGAGCAATTTAAGATCTATAGGTTGTTTGCTTTGAATTGTAGATTCTACAGGTTCACCCATGATATATCATATTAACCGATTCCCTGTTTGGGGATTACATGGGTGAATTTAGGTAGTGTTAGGATGGGGACACTGTCCCAGCAAGCAGGTACCATCCCTCGATATTCTGTATAATAGAGATAGTAATAGAGACACTGTCGTGGGCTGTTTTTATAACAGTTAGTTTTGGTAACTTGACTAGGTAAAAGTAAATTAACTATGTACAATAAAAAGAAAATTATAATTTGTACAATATAAGGGTTCATTAAGTTGAGTCAGATCCCCACATGGTATACTACAAAAAGGAAAAGTATATTTCAGTATACTAAGTATATTTAACTGTGTTATGTCAAGTAAACAAATTATTTACCAGATCGGGATTGTGTGAAAACAAGTAAAGAAAGCAAAATTGTTGTTATCATGCACATTAATCCAATCTCCTACTAAGTTCTAAACAACAATGAAGAACTAGGTATGGAATCCCTAGGAGAGATTCCACTAAGGCCCACCTGCCATTTTGCCCAATCTGGTTCCAGTATATCTGTTCCTGCCGAAGCGTGTGAATCTGAATTTGATTGCCTGGTTTTGACTTCTGCCTGATTGGTGACTAAGATTCCCGCCGCCTGTCTTGAACTATTTGCCTGATCCTTCTCTACTTCCTTGCCGGTACTTAGTTTACGGACTTCCTACGCACTACTTGTCGGTTTCTGCAGCAGAAAGCCTGGGGCCCAAAAAGGGTGTCGGTGAACACCAGAACCCACAGGGTCAACCTGTGCATCCTAAGGTACCACTGCTGAACAAGGTTCAATGTGTGTCCATCTCTCAGGGAGAGAGATCCTTCTGTCCCTCCAGGGAAAGAGAGATAACTTTGTGTTCCAGAGTATTTGCCTCCTTCAGTGGCCTATCCGCCCATCCCCAAATATATATATAAGGCAAGAGCATGTGTTCTAAAACAGTTCTTCCCAAATTACTTACAAGTATGTGTGAGTGAGTACGACAGGTGTACATACATTATAATGTGGACAGTACTACTTTTATACTGTGTCAGATATTTTCTATATTTCCCCGTCAATGTATATTCACACGTAATCATTACATTTTCAACTGAAGTATATAAAAGTCCTCGGGAAGAAAGTCTCAGATCTTTAAACATCTCCTGGAACCTCTGAAATGTTGTAAATATAATTGTGTTATATTTTGGTAGCCGAGAATGAGGAGAGTATAACAGGGCTTTATTAACAGGCTCATACAGGCCTTACACAACAACAGTAACTTCTTACTTTCACTTTCAAGCTGTACAGAAAGTCCTGTGTATGCACAGTACAAGTTCTAGTTTGCAAAAAAACTCAAATTCTCCCAGCTATATCTGTGTGCCCAAAATGTGGGGAGTTAGATATAGATATATTTCATTATTTATGGTTGTGCCCTGAAAAAATGAAACTAGAAATAGTTCTGAGCCCGTTGTTTACTCTATTGGATCACATTGAAAGATGGCGTTTTGGACCTTTATATTTCTGAGGATATTTTTCACTTTTGCTTTGTATTGATAGCTGCAGCTCGCAAGGCATTATTTTTGTATTGGATAAAAGACAAATTACCTTTTTTAGATACTGTCTTAGGTTATCTTTATAATTTTTGTCTCAAAGAGGCAATGCTTTGCAGAACTGGGAATCAGAAAAGGAAGATTTTTTTTAAAATATTTGGTCTGAAATTTTTTTTTGATTTGTTGTTTTATTGTACTTTCTGGTGTATTTTTATTTTTGATGATTGTATTTCACATGAATGCAGTGTTTGTATTATCATTTAATATATTTAAATGTTTTGTTTTATAATCTGCAATTAACTTGTGAAAGAAAATCAGCTGGTTTATGTAGAAATCAATCAAAAGATTGAAACACAGTGACACCTGCAGGCCATTTGTATAAACACCACATATTCCCCCTATAGTAGGAAAGAATTTGGGCAGATGTAATAAACAACAGCAATGCATCTTAAAGTAATAATATACATTATTCACATCACATAATCCTGGGTCCATGCAGGTAGTTTTCTGATTCTCTCAGTATGCCTTATAGGTTCAATTTCTTCAGGCCTATTGCAGTTGGCATCAGGAGTAGGAAAATGTCCTTCATCTAATTCAGTGGTTCTCAACCTGGGGGTCGGGACCCATTTGGGGGTCGAACAACCCTTTCATAGGGGTCCCTTAAGGGGTTCCAGAAGCAGGTTCATCTCTTTCCCCACTAGCCCTGGGGCAAGGTTGTAGCTATCCGGGTGTTGGTGCTGGGAGTTGTAGTTCAGTAACCTGTGTAGGAAAGCCAGTTGCACTACAACTTTCTATATCCCCTTACTAGGGACTGCCATACAGCTCTCCCTGCCCATTTAAAATTTGTAAAATTAACATGGTAATTGCGGTGTGGCAACATTTTTTTGCTGCCCTACCTACACATGGAAAACAAACCTTTATGCAGCAACAATGTCTCCTGTACTTTCCTAACAATCCACTCTCGGCTGGCAACGAAAATATTTTAATATTTTATGGTTGGGGGTCACCACAACATGAGGAAGTGTATTAAAGGGTCACAGCATTAGAAAGGTTGAGAACCACTGATCTAATGGAATGTCATATCTAGCAGGAGCAAGTCAACTTGCATTCCATATGCGTCCATCAGACAGTTCATATGTTTATGGTCCTCGCTGGCTTCTCACTTCAAGTGGTGTAGTAAATTTAGGAAAAATAGATAGAAGGTGGACTGTAAAACCAATATCTTAAAAATACAGTTTATTATACATTTACTAAAACACTGGCCGGCCAGAGAACACAGTGAACAATAATAATAAAACCAATAATAAATATAATTCAGGTGAGTAATCACTTTTCCTGTAGGGAAAATGTAAATTGTTCCTTGGTGTTGGTGTATGCTTATATTTAACCTTTTCACTGCCAGCCATTTTGTCCTAAATGCGAACATCTACTGCCAAGCAGTTTTTAGCCATTTTGTACTTTTTTGCTTTAAGGGCCTTTCCTGGTGGGGTCTTTTAGTTTACCCAAGAAAAAAA
>CM044445.1:21358609-21368748 GCA_024363595.1 Xenopus borealis
TGCAGTTGTGCTCTCTGCCCACTCTGATGTGAAAGTGGTAAGTGCTGGGTAGGTAAGGGGCGGCATCATTAGACTCTTGTTGTTATAAATGAATGTAAAGCACTGTGCAGCTTGCTGTGTTATATAAATAATCATCCCCCAAAATTGCCCCTGTATAAATGACCCCTTTTGTTTGCACACAGTACTCAGGAGTGGCTGCTCATAAGTCCTACCCATTATACTATACTGAATATATGTGTGCACATGATCACTCCCACACTGTGGCTAAACCTATTATGTAGTAGTGTTACTATAGCTAAGCAGATTATTAAGAGAGAGCTAAAAGCTAAGTGGTGCAAGATTAGAGCTAGGAGGAGACACTCGAGCAGGGGTCCCCAACCTTTTTTTACGTGTGAGCCACTTTCAACATTAAAAAGAGTTGGGGAGCAACACAGGCATGCAAAAAGATCACTGGGTTCCAAATAAGGGCTCTGATTGGCTATTTGATAGCCCCTATGTGGACTGGCAGCCTATAGGAGGCTCTGTTTGGCAGTACACATGGTTTTTATGCAACTAAATCTTGCCTCCAAGCCTGGAATTCAAAAATAATCACTTGCTTTGAGCCCACCGAGAGCAACATCCAAGGGGTTGGTGAACAACATGTTGCTCATGAGCTACTGGTTGGGGACCACTGCAATAGAGCCTACCATCATATACACAATGTATAAGTGACTCATTGAAGTGATATTAAGCCTATTATAATGATGTTACAGTTAGGCTGCAAGATAATAAACTGTGAGACAAACTGGCTGCTAGTAGGGTTGCCACCCGGCCTGGCCAGTATTTTTGATGGTTGATCCCAATGTTATTAATAGGAAAAAAATATAAATATATAGGAAGGCCCGTATTTTTTTCAAGAAAAGGTGGCAACCCTAGCTGCTAGTGGATTCAATGATTCTGTTGTGTTAGTTCAGGTAAAGCACACTACATTTATTACAACATGGCAGCTGGCTGTGGCCTGCCCCATAATTCCCCTTAGCTTAGACAGGAAGAGGAATCATAAGACAATGGCAAAACAGCGGGAATGCCTTAACCAAAATGGCGACAAAAGCAGGCCAGTAAGCTTTGTTCTTATTGGTTCAGTAAAGTGACCCACAGCATTGCTTCACACAAGGTTATTTTATCTGTTCTGTGAAACAAAACTTTCATTTTGTCTATGAACTACTACAAAACTATTATGTAGTAGCTGAACTACAACTATCTATGCGACTATTCATGAAACCCATCGATCATACTATACACAATGTGTGCACATAATCAAATACCTCCCAACATTTTGGAGAGGAAAAGTTAGACAAAAAAATGGATGTGCATAGCATAGCAAATGTTTACCACACCCCAGGGCTGGGCCAGGGGAGCCGGGCGCCCCAGGCAACGCGGCCAGCCATGGCGCCCCATCCATAGCATGCAGGAAGTGCCGGCTGACTGGCCGCATCAAAGTCTCAAGTGGATTCGCTACATAGATGACATCCTGTTAATATGGGAGGGCACTAAAGAGGAAGTACTAGAGTTTGTGAACTTCCTTAACAATAATGATCTAAATATCAAACTAACTATGGAAGTCTCTAATCAGTCAATAGCTTTCCTGGATCTTGTCATTGAGAAAGACCAACATGGAGGCCTAGCCACCATGAACTATAGGAAACCCACAGCTACCAACTCCAGCCTCACATATCAGAGTTTCCATCCCCTATCAGTTAAAAAATCAGTTCCAACAGGCGAATTTCTCAGACTAAAGCGCAATTGTTCCTCTTTAGAAATCTATAAGGAACAAGCTAAAGAACTAAAGGGGAGGCTGAAAGAAAGAGGATATTCAGGTAAAATACTCAAAAAGGCCTACAATAGGGCACTACACACTGAAAGATCACAGCTATTAACAACTAAAATGAGGGTACCTGAAAAAAACAATACAGTAAGATTTATCACTACTTATAACACTAACAGTATGAGGATACAAGGAATTTTAAACAGGCACTGGCCAGTGTTAATGGAGGATGAAACATTAGGATCAGTGCTTCAAAATAGACCTCTAATCTGTTATAAGAGAAGTCCAAATCTAAGAGATATGCTAACCAAAAGCCACTTTCAGGCCTCAAAAACGGATATCAATCGAAAAAACTGGGGGTGCTCCCCTTGTGGTAATTGTAACATGTGTTACAAAGTAAAAATGCTCAGGACCTCTACCTTTCAAGATCGTTTCAATAATACACATCAGATTAATGGGTACATTAATTGTAGAAGCCAGGGGGTAATTTACTGTTTAGAATGCCCTTGTGAGAAAAAATATATTGGCATGACCACCCAGATGCTGAAAGTACGGATACAACAACACTGCAGTTCTATAAGAACGGTAAACAATTTAACCAAGACTGAAAGAACCATTTCAACGGTAGCATATCATTACAAAAGATATCACAATATGGATCCTTCTCAGGTTAGGTTCTGGGCATTGGAGAAAGTTAATCTAGGAATACGTAAGGGGGATGAGGAAAAAGCTCTCCTCAGACGAGAAAGTTATTGGATTTTTCAGTTAGACACTATTTCTCTCAAGGGAATTAATGAAAACAATCTGTTTACATCTTTTATTTAGTCTCCATATTAATATATCCAGTTAGTAGTCCTTCTCCTATAATGTTTTTTTATGTAATGATCCCTAATCTGGGTAATTATATTACTGTGAGTTATTTTTTTTAAAATCCCTATGGTTCCCTAATAAAAGTAAAGGTTTCCTATATTTACACAATGTAAATTTTTATTTTACTCACAATATACCCAGGTTAATATATGTAGGTATTATAATCCTCTTCCGCATCTACCTAAATTGGTGAGAGAGGATGTTTGTATCGCCTCAGCGGTAAAGCATTGGTTGCTAGGGGCAACCCCGCAGGTCCCAGTCTGAACTGTTGATGCAGTTACGCCGTGCACGCCCTGAGTGACGCGGTTGGGGGACAGAGTAGATGTGAGCATATGCAGTCTCGCAATACTTACACAAGAACAGCTCTAGCGGAAGTGATTTAAGCCACGATGCCAGCCGGATCAAAAAACTTTTCGCCTTGAGAAAGCAGATTGGCGAAACGCGCGTCGGCGAAACTTTGATTTTAAATCATTTAGAACCTTTTAAAGTTATTTTCCTTCCCTTTGGCGGCCGCATTTGAAAATTCCGTTCAGCACCATTCTCTTTCTACCTTGCATCTGCAAACCTTACAAGGGCCTGTGTGATTTGTGGTTTTTTAGGCTTAGTGCAGCTCTTCCAAGCAATAGGGCCTAGGTAACAAACGAGACCACAGTCCCAGTGTGCCTGCTTACTCCATCTTTGTGGCGTCCCAGCCTTAGAAATATGTCAGGCAGCTAGATTGGGGACGACTCCACCTCTCTGTTTTTCCAATTTCTCCTTTTATTTCAGTGCTGAACGGCAAGTTGAGTTATCTTTTTAACTATATAAGGGTATCACCCATGAATTACTGAAACTTTTCTCTCTATGAATTTCACCTAATTAATTTATGATTTTTTTTATCTATTTATTCATAAGCATCATGTTTCACTAATTTTGGCACTAGTTCTAATGAATTTTCTAATGAACTAATTAAGTGATTTAATCACGGAACTCTTAATCTTTTTAATAATAATTTATACTTAGCACATTAGCACTTTAACGGAACTGAATTTCCGAATGAATCAATCTGTGGTGCTGCTAAAATTTATGTTTTTTGTCACTTTACTCAAGCCAGATTCACGTAAATCAGATTCACGTTGCAAGCACCAATAGATAACTTAAACTATAACATATAGGGGCATTTTTTCTTATATGTGTGTCTAACATGTGTGTGACGTGTGTCTAACGTGTGTGCTGTGTGTCTAACATGTGTGACGTGTGTGTGACGTGTGTCTAACGTGTGTAACGTGTGTGTGACGTGTATCTAACGTGTGTGACTAGGGTTGCCATATTTTTTTGTGTATCAGGGATAGTTTTGTATACAGAATGTATTTGGGACAAATGGCACCCGATAATTGACTGCTTTATTTTGTGGGGTCAAAACACAGAAAAATAGCTTTGCCCACAAAACCATATATTTTTGGAAAGTACACATTCTACCGAATCTAAAATGGGTACCCATGTCTTTCTGCTCCAAACTACTGAGTTGCAAGGCTTTCCCAAAATTGTCGGTTTTGGTGAAATATATGAAAGTTGCCTAAAAGCTTCAAATTTCCAGCATTATATCGTCCATGTATCACTACATACCAAGAGAAAGCACCCAAAATATGGTTGCCAGGGGCCCTACAAACAGTTCGGTGCCCATTGTGAATAGGCTTACCAAAGTATCTGGCATTTAGAGGCCCCAAAATGAAGTTAGGGCATACAAATAAACCTGTGGGTAACCTCAGCTAATGAAAAATCAACACATTGACTGCTTTTTTTGTGGGGTAAAAACACAAACATAGGTTTACCCCCAAAACCATATATTTTTTGGAAAGTACACATTCTACCGAATATAAAACGGGTAACCATGCCTTTATGCTCCAAACTATGGAGTCGCAAACCTTTCCCACAATTGTCGGTTTTGGTGAAATATCTGAAAATTGCCTCAAAGCTTCAACAAAGCTTAAAATTTCCAGCATAATATCGTCCATGTATCACTACATACCAAGAGAAAGCACCCAAAATATGGTTGCATGGGGCCCTACAAACAGTTCGGTGCCCATTGTGAATAGGCTTACCAAAGTATCTGGCATTTAGAGGCCCCACAATGAAGTTAGCGCATACAAATACACCTGTGGGTAACCTTAGCTAATGAAAAATCAACACATTGACTGTTTTTTTGTGGGGTAAAAACACAGAAAAATAGGTTTACCCCCAAAACCATATATTTTTGGAAAGTACACATTCTACTGAATCTAAAATGGGTACCCATGCCTTTCTGCTCCAAACTACGGAGTCGCAAGGCTTTCCCACAGTTGTCGGTTTTGGTGAAATATCTGAAAATTGCCTCAAAGCTTCAAATTTCCAGCATCATAATGTCCATGTAGCTTTACCAGCATAAAACATCCCAAATAGGAGCACAGGGGTCTACTAAACAGTTTGGTGGGCAATATTCATAGATATACCAGACTATGTGGCGCACAGAGACGCCCAAATGACAATAATGTATATGAATTTTCACGGCTGAAGCACCCCGTTATGTGTATTATGTGACATATGACCCCCTAACACTACAGAGACCCTAGAAAACCATATATTTTCAGAAAGTACACATTCTGACGAATCCAATATGGGTAATGTGTTTCTACGGCAAACTGCAAAAGTGTAAAGCGATGCTGAACGTAATGGTTTTGATCAAATATCTGAAAATCGTCACAAAGCTTGAATTTTAACCCATTAAAATGCCCCATATTTCGTAATGTATCAGCATAAAACATCCTATATATGAACACTAGGGGTCTACAAAACACTTTGATGCCCAATACGTATAGATATACCAAACTTTGTGGCGCACAGAGACGCCCAAATGACAATAGTGTACATGAATTTTCAAGGCTGACGTGCTGGCTGCTGCAATAAAAGCACCCCATTATGTGTATAAGTGACATAAGACCCCCTAGCAGTAGATAGACCCTAGAAAGCCATATATTTTCAGACAGTTCACATTCTGACTAATCCAAAATGGGTACATATGTGTTTCTACTGCAAACTGCCCAACTGTAAAGCAATGCTGAACGTAACGGTTTTTATCAAATTTCAGAAAATCGTCAAAGTTTTGAATTTTACCCCATTATATGCCCCAAATTTTGTAGCGTATCAGCATAAAACATCCTACACATGAACGCCAGGGGTCTACTGAACACTTTGATGCCCAATATGCATAGATATACCAAACTTTGTGGCACACAGAGACGCCCAAATGACAATAGTGTACATAAATTTTCAGGGCTGACGTGCTGGCTGCTGCAATATAAGCACCCCTTATGTGTATATGTGACATAAGACCCCCTGACAGTACAGAGACCCTAGAAAACCATATATTTTCAGAAAGTACACATTCTGACAAATCCAATATGGATACATGTGTGTTTCTACTGCAAACTGCCAAACTGTAAAGTGATGCTGAACGTAACGGTTTTCATCAAATTTCTGAAAATCGTCACAAAGCTTGAATTTTACCCAATTATATGCCCCACATTTCGTAACGTATCAGCATAAAACATCCTACACATGAATGCCAGGGGTCTACTGAACACTTTGATGCCCAATATGCATAGATATACCAAACTATGTGGCGCACGGAAGACGTCCAAATGGATATATAGTAGATAAAATTTCCATGTGTAAAATGAAGTAACACAGAACAATGCAAAAAGGTATAAAATCACAAAAATCCAAAAAACCCACAAAAATCTATGCTTTTTTTTTGCCTAGTGTAATCAGCAGTCAGAATCAATGTTTGACCATGGCCAAATAGGTTTTACAGACAGAAATAAGCAAACACCCTGAAAATGCAATAAAATGGCTAAACATGCAATAAAATGGCTAAAATTTCACCAAAATTACCGAAATTGTAGTACAATCACCAAAATAACATAGAAAAGGTATTGCGCAGTGCAATTAATGAATACGTTATTCGCCATGGCAATAAAACAGTTTTTTCAGCTAAAAGAAAAAGATAATGCGATAAAAAAATACACAACATAGAGCAAGTGTGTATGTGTGTGTACAATTGACCAATTGCATGTTGGGTGCATGTGGAAGCGTGTGTCATTAGACAGGTATTTCATTTCAAATTTGAATTGCATATAAGGTATTTTTAAGACCTCTGTGAAGACTGATATCCCCAATCCTTGATTTGGTGGTAACTTTGTCACTGGATTTTAGTAAACCATGTGAAACAGGTTACACACAGTAGCATGGATATAACCCTTGTATATGGGTTATACAAGTTCATTAGTACATGTTCTAGTTCTGCGCTATAGATGAAGGGGCAGCAATGCTGTAGGGGTCCTGATAACTAGAACACCTTCCTGTTCCCAATACAAAATAGAGCAAGGTTTGTAAGTGACTGAGCCTAGCTTGGCAGCACAGAGTTTTAAAGCAGCGTGAAATGAATCAGTATAACAAATATATTTAGCAGCTCCAGGCAACAGAATCCCATACATTTTATTTGTGCAGATAGGGTCAGCGAAGCCGGTGTGTTTCCCTGGGGAATGTGCCAGCTTTTATCGTTCTTTGTGAGATGTGAAGGCACGTCAAGGATCCTAATCATGCAAATACAACAGGGGAGAGGATGAAAAAACCCCCCTAGCCCGCTATTAATATCTGCAGAACAGACGGTTTCAGTGTTGATGCTAATGAATCCGTAGGTGTATTAGGCGGCTGTGTCTCTGCATATTTTCCTTGTGAGGACACTGAAAGTCGCCTAATGTGTTCCAATGTATTTAAAACTGGGAAGTCAAACTTCAATTCCCAAAATCCCTCAGCTGTTTGAAGCTAAGTTAGTGGTATGATTTGAGACTTACAGGCCCCAGTGCAATATTTGTACAGGGTCCCCATTCCTGGGCACTTGATTCTCATCCCCACACCACTGCTTCCCTCCACAACAGCACACCAGTGTTCTTTTGGCATTTCTGTGCATGGGTGTACCAGGATGCCACCAACAGATGCAGGCCGTGATGCAGTCAAAGCTCTGGCATTATATAGCATGGGTCCCCAATCTTTTTTTACTCGTGAGCAACATTCAAATTTAAAAAGACTTTGGGAGCAATGCAAGCATGAAAAAGTCCCTGGGGGTGCCAAATATGGGCTGCGATTGGCTATTTAATTACCCCTGTGTGGACTGGCAGCCAACTTAGCTTTTATGCAACCAAAACTTGCCTCCAAGCCAATATTCAAATATATGCAACTACTTTGAGGCTACTGGGAGCAACATCCAAGTAATTGGTGAACAACATGTTGCTCAAGAGCCACTGGTTTGGTACCATTGCTATATATTTAAACCATTTAAGACAACAGCTGGAAACTTTCCAGCACTTTAGATGTTTAGCATTTGAGACCACCATAAATATATGTCCAAGAAGGACCCATAGTTCTGGAGTTTTGGCACATGCTTCATTCAGTATCACACCTGGGGCATAACTGTGGTGTTTATACAAATGGACTTCAGAGGTTACTGTGCACATGAGTTATGCTGTGTATACACAGTAGTGTCTAGAACTAGAATAGAGTTCAAGTTACTGCTGATTGTTTGTCACATTTACCTTTACTTGCAGCTTCTGATACACTGGATGAGGACATAGAAATTGTAGCACTGACTGATATATTCTCATCTACAGTTACAGCTGCTGATTTTAAGCAAACTTGCCTCACATGTCCAATTCAAGTAAAACTACGGGACATCTTGCAAAACAACTGGCCAAATGCTGAGAAGAAACTCAACCTTACTACAGGATTAGACACGAACTGTCCTTAGTAGATGTTTGTTGTCCGTGGAGCTCATCGTTTATCCGTACTAGAAACCTTGAGAGAAAAGCTCATACAACTTACACATGTGAGTCATCAAGGAATTGTACGTACAAAACAAGACTGCGAAAACTGTACTGGTGGCCAGCAATGGATGCCGATGTGGTAACTGCCATTCATTCTTGTGTTACTTGTCAGAATCATGACAAAACAGCTATCACACATACACCACCACTTCAGGCAGTACCATTTCCTGATAAAGCATGGGAAAAACTTGCTATTGATATTGTGGGTCCTTTTGCAGATGCTCCTATAGACTGTAGATTTGCTATAACCTTGATAGACTATTACAGTAAATGGCCTGAAATTGCATTTGTTTCTCATGTAACATCAGCTACAGTAATAACATTTTTGTCTACAGTCTTCAGCAGAGAAGGAAATCCAAAGGAGTTAATATCAGATAACGGACCACAGTTTGTCTCATATGAGTTTGAATCCTTTCTGAGAGAGAGGAATATTGTGCATAGGAAATCTTCAGTGTATTACCCACAAGTGAATGGAGAAATCGAGCGATTCAACAGAAGTCTGAAAGAAGCATTACAGACAGCAAATCTTACTGGGAAATCTTGGAAAGTATTTACAATAGAGTTCCTACATAACTACAGAGCATCATGCCATGCAACGACCCAATCATCTCCAGCTGAATTATTACATGGCAGACAGATGCGCACTAGGTTACATGTTGCAGACGTCAAACTTCCACCAAAGACTATTCCTACAAAATCACCCACTACTGACATTGTGAAACGTCACCAAGCCAAATGCAAGGTTTATACTGATAGAAAACGTAGTGCAAGAGAAATGCACTTTCAGCCTGGATCTTTGGTCAGAATTAAGAAACAGGAATACTGAAACAAGGACAATCTAAATTTACTACACCACTTGAAGTGAGACACCAGAGAGGACCATACACATATGAGCAGTCTGATGGACGAATATGGAATGCAAGTCGTCTTGCTCCTGCTAGATATGACTTTGGTGATGTTCGATTTGATGAAAGGCATTTTCCTACTCCTAATGCCAACTGCAATAGGGCAGAAGAAATTGAACCTATAAGGCATACTGAGAGAATCAGGAAACTACCTGCATAGACTATGTCATGTGAAGAATGTATATATTGCTTTAAGATACAAATGGTTTAATTGTTACTGTTTATATATTTGTCCAAATGCTTTCCTACTATAGGGGGAATATGTGGTGTTTATACAAATGGCCTGCAGGTGGCACTGTGCATACACGACTTTCTGTACAGCTTGAAAGTGAAAGTAAGACTTACTGCTGTTATGTAATGGCTGCATGAACCTGCTAATAAAGCACTGTTCTACTCTCCTCATCCTCGGCTACCAAACACAACAATATAGCATGCAAGTCGTCTTGCTCCTGCTAGATATGACTTTGGAGAAGCTCCATTTGATGAAGGACATTTTCCTATTCCAATTGCAATAGGCCTGAAGAAAGTAAACCTATAAGGCATACAGAGAGAATCAGAAAACTACCGTATCTGCATGGACCAAGGACTATGTGATGTGAAGAACATAGTAACATAGTAAGTTAGGCTGAAAAAGACACGTCCATCCTTTTAAACTTTTTTTTT
>CM044445.1:21442110-21461242 GCA_024363595.1 Xenopus borealis
CGTAGCAGCCACTTGTTATAGAATCCGGAGTGGCCCATCGGGAAAATGCCCGAAGCTATATATGGTCAGTCTGGGCCTGTGAGAAGGCAACAATAAGTTTGATTGCATTGGTAGTGAACCTTTAGTTGCTGTCCTGCACATTCTTGGAACTACAGTGCTGTGAATAATACAATAGTATTGCTGCATATATATGTAACATTGAAGCACAAAGTTGAAGGTCTTAAAGCTAGGGCTCTCGTATTATAACAATATACACTACAAAGTTCGCACCCCAGCTGTTTCCCCTACAACCGTGACTTGCTTACCCCAGTATTTGGACAGTCTACAGAACAACAACTCTCAACCTTTGAATGGGTGATGGCGATTGTAGTGCTTCATCCAGAGGGCTGTCTGTTTCTAATCAATGTGATCTTCTAATATCTTGTTTTAAAGGAGTTCTAATCCAAAATAGAAAATTAACAGCACTCAAAATGCCTGTCGCATATGGTTCCCTAAATTCAGAATAAATGCTTAGCTCCCTGGTCTCAGCTCTGCAGATAGCAGATATTATGAACGAGCAAAGGGCGCATACATAATCAAGCTTTTGGACGGAAGGTACAGTTCAGGAGTGGACAGAAGGAATGGTCAGACAGGCAGTGGTCGGTTCGGGCGGAGTTCGACCGGGGTCAGACAGGCAGAAGTTGGTACAGGTGGCGTTCAAACGATAGTCAGGCAGTCAAGGTTTAAGATCTTTCAGAAGAATTGCACTCTGATAATAACGAATTAGACAGGCAATGAGTTTGAACTCAAAGCCCCTTTAAATAACTTTCGCACCATTTTGAGGTGACGCCGGTAACTGTGTGTACGTAAACCCTGGAAGTGCTCACTGCGCACGACCTAAGGCAGGCCAGCGGGAGCAGGCAAACTGGAAGCGCCTTGTGGATGGCCCTCTAGACCGCCAGTATGACTGTCCTTTATATCACCCCCCTGGAGGAGGGGCTACCGGACCTCCTGGCTTGCTAGGAAACCCAAGATGGAATTGTTTCCTAAGGCAGTCGGCCCTAACATCAGAAAAAGGAATCTAGGAGTTCTCCTCAGGGCAGGGCCGTAACCCTTCCACAGGCGAGAGTCAAGGAGTTCCTGGACTAAAAATTCGGGCTGACCTTCTACCAACACTGGAGGAGGAAAAGACTGTTGTCAGACCTGTATGGCTGGTTTCAAAAGAGAGACATGAAAAGAATTAGAGATTTTAAAATTAATTTGAGACAAACAGAAGAAGGGTTGTTAATTTCCACAATAGGGTATGGACCAATAAACTTAGGTCCTAAGTTGACAGAGGGAACCTTAAAGTGGACCCGTCACCCAGACACAAAAATCTGTATAATAAAAGTCCTTTTTCAAATTAAACATGAAATCCAATTTAAAATTTTTATTAAAGCATTCATAGCTGTTTTAAGCTCATTTAAAAATCTCAGCTGTCAATCAAATATTGTCTGCCACTCCTCTATGCCTTAGGCATAGAGGCAGGGCAGATAATTACTTTCACTTTCCATTTAGCACTTCCTAGATGCCACTGCTCCCCACACATTCCCCCAGTTCTCTTAACCATTTAATTGTTTAGCCAGGACATGGGGATAGACATTGGGGTCCCTCATTCTGGTGCACAAACAAGATTCTGAGATGATGCAAGGCTTGCCTTAATAACAGTGTAAACAAAATGGCTCCTGCCTGCTTGCTATAATTATGAATTCCCAGACTGAAAGAAAACAAGATTAAAATAATTTATATAGTGTAATTAATGTGATAAAATAGGATTTTGAATATTTTTTTGGGGTGACGGGTCCACTATAAGTTTAATATTCTTTGTGGCTAACCAGACCAAATTTCCCACCTGTTATTTAGGTGCCTAAATATGGTATGAAAATGAAAGTATGAAAATGCTTTAGGATGCAACCCATACACAATAAAGAATGGAGATTGCCTGGTTGAAGCACGAGATGAAATATTATAAACAAATTCTGCCCAAGGCAACAACTCAGCCCAATAGGATTGATTATTAGACACATAGCCTCATAAGAATTGTTCAATGGACTGTCTGACCATTTGTTTGTGGGTGATAAGCAGTGTAAAATGATAAATCGATCCCGACTAAAGAGCAAAAGGCTCACCAGAACTTAGACATAAATTGTACTCCCCTATCAGATACAATGTTGATAGGAAAACCATGTAATTTGATCATGTGAGAAACAAAAAAAATTTCACAGAGGAAAGGTGTGGAAGAGGAATAAAATTACTCATTTTGCTGAATCTATTCACCACCCAAATCACCGTTTTCCCCTGCAAAGGAGATTTGTCCACAATAAAATCCATAGACAGATGGGACCAGAGACCATTAGGAATGGGCAATGGCCTTAGCAACCATTGAGATAAATTCCTAGAAGATTTTGACATCTTGTTTAAATGAAGGCCACCATACATTACCAGACAATAGAGCAGAAGTTTTAGAAATAACAGGATGTCCTGCCATTTTAGAATTGTGAGCTTCATCAAGTACCTCTTCCCTCAGATTTTCAGGAACAAATAATTTCTCAGGAGAAGTGTCCTGTTCCTGAGATAAAAGTGTGCCAAGATCTGACCCTAAAACCACTAAAATCATCTCTATGGGAATAATAGAGACGCACTCTAAAGGTTTGGACATGCTTGACTAAAGAGTGCATCTGCTTTAGTATGTTTGGAACCAGGCCTGTACGTCAGAGAAAAATTAAATCTTGTAAAAAAACAAAGCCGTGTTGCAGATTCAATTTATAAAAGGTTCTTGTGGTCAGTATAAACCTTTATAGTATGTTTAGCCCCCTCCAACAAGTGTCTCCATTCCTCAAAGGCCCATTTGATAGCCAACAATTCTCTAATCCAGGGGTCACCAAACCTTTTTATTCGTGAGCCACATTTAAATTTAAAAAAGAGTTGGAGAGCAACACAAGCATGAAAAAGTCCATGTGGATGTCAAATATGAGCTCTGATTGGCTTTTTGGTAACCCCTGTATGGACTGGCAGCCTACAGGAGAGAATGTTTGGCACGACATCTGTTTTTTATGCAACCAAAACTTGCCTCTAAGTTAGTAATTCAAAAATAAGCACCTGCTTTGAGGCCACTGGGAGCAACATCCAAGGGGTTGGAGAGGAACATGCTGCTCGCGAGCTACTGGTTGGGGATCACTGCTCTAATTGTCTCAGGAGGCCACATTCTGGGATCTGCACCTTTCTTGGTCAGATCCGTAATTGGGGATACCACAATAGAATTTTTTTTTATGAATTGTCTAATTATTTGCAAACCCTAAAAACCTTTGGGTTGCACAAAATTAGAGGGGTTGAGCCCAGTCTATTACAGCCTTAACTTTCCCAGGATCCATTTCCAACCCCTTACCGGAAATGTTGAACCCCAAAAATTGTACTGAAGAAACCTCAAAAGTAAATTTTTCCAATTTAGCAAACAGACTGTTTTCCCTTAATCTCATACCTCACAAAACATGCTGTCGATGGTCACCCAGATTAGAGGGGAAAATCAAAATGTCATTGAGATAAACTACTACATATAAGTAGATCTCAAAAAATATAGTTTACAAATTCTTGAGAAACTGCAGGGGCGTGAAAAAAAGGCATGACTAAATATTCATAATGTTCATTCTTGGTATTAAAGGCCGGCTTCCACTCATCCCCTTTCCTAATACAGATGAGATTATACGCACACCTAAAATCAAGTTTAGTATAAATTGTGGCACCTTTTACTTGATCTAATAGCTTTGGAGATTAGTGGAAGGGGATAGCAGTTTCTCTAGTCGGCCCTCCTGCCAGTGCAGACATCGGGGGTTTTGTCTTGATTCAACTCTATAAGCAGGACAGAAAGATTGCTGCCTCTTGGCTCCTCCTTGGTATATGAGCTGGCTCCACCATCTTCCCTCAGGATTTTGTCCTGCCTCGGAGGTGTAGGACAGTTTACAATATCTTAAATTTTTTTTTTTTGTATTTCATTAACTTCTTCCCTTTAGGGAAAACTAGTGCCAACACTCAGGATACACAGAGCTATCCATAAGAGTGTGACAGGAGCAAAATCGGCATACATATTTGGTCTAATTAATACATACGCAGAGCTGTCTAAACAGTGCCACACACTAAGAGCCTGTATTTTGCTGAACATGCTGAGCTGTTCATGTTGCAGAATGAGGAAAAGGCCAGCCTATTATTACTAGAGCTGCCTAGAGCAGGGTAATAAAGGCCTTACTGAATGGGGACAGAGAAAGGTAAATTCCTCCCAACTTATCCATGGCACTCTGAGGGGAGACATGCTAAGAAAAAGACACGAGCGGGTACTTTCTGCGTCTCCAGGCAAGAGTAGCCTTTCTCACCAACGCGCCGGGACATACCTCCCGTCCGCGAGCTGTAAAATCACACTGATGTCATCTGGTGATGAAGAGGGAAACTAGGGTTCCTAAGAAACCAGACAGGTTGCCAAAATGCAAAGTAGGCATTCCCTCAGAAAGGCTGAAAAGAACTACTGTTCTGACTGCAGACCCACTATGTGTTCAGACTCATTGGAAGTTCCAATATTATCTCCTCACCCTCCTCAACAACCTGACGGGATAGATTCTACACCAAACTCCCCAGGGAGTAGCACTCGTGTTCTCACCCCACCTTCACCTATTACTCCATCAATGTTAATGTTATCACCATGGGCTACTGATGGTCTGGCATCCAACCCAGGGCACCAAGTCCCTGTACCACAGCTACCAACACCACACCAATTTTAGATTTTCGGAGAAACTAGGAAACTTAAAACAGCCATTCCCTCAGACCCTCAGAGGAGGGGTTGGTTTCAGATTCAAAGGATGAGATATTTCCCTACCTGCCCTCAGATAAATCTGATCATTCAAACAACACATCAGACAGTGACTCTGAAGAAGAGAAGCAATCATTAATAAACCCAGAAGTCTCAAAGAGACTATTAATGTTACAGACACTTAAAATGAAGAATGAAGCAGTGCCTCTTTAAAAGGCAGATAAACTCCTAGGGGCTACCAAATAGACAATCACAGCACCCCAAGAACATTTTTCATGCTAGTGTTGCTCCCCAACTCCTTTTACTTCTGAATGTTGCTCATGGGTTTAAATGGTTGGGAATCCCTGCCCCAGAGGCAAATTGGGGAGAGGAAACATCTCGACCAAAATGGAGCTCCTCTTCTCCATTTAGGCTTTGAAGTTTCCTGGCCTCTCTGGACACTGATTAAGAAAATTACCTTTGTCCCCACCATATATACAAAGAACCAGAGACTGCCTGCAAACCTTTTCCTCAGGGGACAAATGAGTGACTCCCAATTGCATGGGTTCCTCCTGAGTTAGAGGCAACGAAAGGGTAGGTGTGAACAGATGTACCCCTTTCAACCCTCCTTTCCCTTTGTCTCCTATCAATCTGGATGGCTAACCTCATTAGGTCATCCAGAGTGGAAGAAGGAGGGTAATTTACCAGGCTGTCTTTAACCGACTCAGAGAGCCCTACCCGGAATTGGCTACGAAGAGCCGTTTCATTCCAACCACCAGCAGAATTCAGGATAGTATACACCCTTTTCCCCGGCGTAATTTACGAATTGCAGTATTGTGCACACAATTAAAGTATGTTTCAAGGGGAAAATGGGCAGGATTGTAACCTTAGTGCCCATATTTGTGGGTCACCCTGTAATAAGGTCATTACGAACCTTACCTATTCCTCTCCGGGAGCAAAGGAGAGAGGGAAAAATCTGAGGTTTAATTTACATGCCTCCTGAAAAATAAAGAATTTACTTCTATTGCTGCTAAATTTGTCAGGGAAGGGAATTTTGGGTTCATGGAGGTGTTAATCCTAATACTTATTGCTGCAGAAGGACCCTCATGGGCATCCCTTTTTGAAAAAAAAAACATGTTTTCCCATGACATCCCTTTTATAAGAGAGGAGCAAAGCAGATATTCTGAACAAGCAAAGGGCATGTACGTAATCAAGGTTTTGGACGGACGGTACAGTTCAGGAGTGGACAGAAGGGATGGTCAAGACTGTTGGTTCAGGCAGACTTCAAGCGAGGCAGAAGTTGGTACAGGTGGTGTTCAAAGGATAGTCAGACAGGCAAGGTTTAAAACCAGAAGATCTTTCAGAATAGTCACAAGCACTGGTCAGGATAACAGAGTTCAGAATAGTCAGGCAGGCAAGGGTCAGGATACAGAATTTAGAATAGTCAGGCAGGGGTCAAAACAGGAAGAACTTTCAGAATAGTCAGGCAGGCATGGGTCAGGATACAGAATTTAGAATAGTCAGGCAGGAGTTAAAACAAGGGACAATGAGTTTGATCTCAAAGCATTTTAAAGGGGTGGTTCACCTTTACAGTAACTTTTATTATGTTGTAGAATGGACAATTCTAAGCATCTTTTCAATTGGTTTTCATTATTTATTTTTTCTAGTTTTCTAGTTATTTGTCTTTTCTTCTGATTCTTTGCAACTTTCAAATGGGCATCGCCATCCCCTTCTAAAAAAAAAAACAAATGCTCTGTACGGCTACAAATGTTATTGCTGATCCTTCTATTCAGACTCTCTCCTATGCACATTCCAGTCTCTTATTCAAATCAATGCATGGTTGCTAGGGTAATTTTGGGCCCTAGTTACAAGACTGCTTAAAATGCAAATTGAAGAGCTGCTGAATAAAAAGCTAAATAACTCAAAAGCATTAAATAATAAAAAATGAAAACAAATTGCAAATTGTCTCAGAATGTCGCTCTCTACATCATACTAAAAGTTATCTCAAAGGTGAACAACCCCTTTAAATACCATTACATTTTGCGCCATTGCCTGATTACATCATGACACCGGCGACATTGTGTGTGTGTAAAACTGTGCCCTGAGGCAGACCGGCGCGAGCAGCTAAACTGGACGCACCATGTGGTGGGTGTGCCCGCCTGCCAACAAGACCAATAGGGTGAGTGCCCTTTACAATGCCCCTGTCCACCTGTCCTGGTCAGCTCATGTAAAGATAATAAATACATGGCTCCTAACATAAAAACTCTTGGGTGTCCATGTATTTTTTCAGACCAGTCAGCAGCTTAATGCTCCATGTATGAGGCCCCTGATGACTCACCGATACCTGGTCAGAGATATATATTGGCTGGCTTAATTTCTTTTTAATACAGGTGCCTATAACAGTTATGTGACTGAGCTTTGTGACTTTTCTGTAAATCAAAAACTCCCAGCAGTACATTACCTAATTTTCAGCACTACAGCAGAAATTGGCATCCTTTAGATTTCAAAGCCAAAAAATCCTATAAATGTAAATTTACTGTAGGAAATTATTTAAAATATAAAATGTTTTCACCCTAAATATGAATACCAGGGGTCCACAAAACAGTTTGATTTTGCATAGGATCACCAAAGTATCTGGCATAGTTGGGGCTATAGAAAGTACAGGCTGGTAAGTTTCCTAAGCTTCTGCCTAGGAGCCCCTGGTTGATCATACCCGAAAGCCTGGTTGTTCCCTTCTTCTGTTCATTGCTTAGGGGCCAGGAAACAACCGCCCCAGAACACAATCCACAAAACATGGATTCTACGTTCTGTGGCACTTGGAGATACTGCCACTTTTTTTTTATCTATCATACTATTGTCTTTGTATATTATTTATAATTTTGTCATAAAAGAATTTGCCAGATGTTTTTACATTAACTTTCTTACCCCCATGTTCCTCTATGAAGGAGTAGGAGTCTGTTAGCATTAGAAACTCATATTTCATATTTTAAAAATAAAATTTTTAGCATCAGTATCACTTTAAGAATTAAGAATACAGCCTAGCTGCTGTTAGGGTGTACCGCTGTGTTAAAGAATGCTGGAATTTGTAGTCTGGTTGTTTTGAGTTAACTTTTAGTTTGATGTGATATTCAGAGACCATTTGCAATTGATTATAATTTTTTATTATCTGTGGTTTTTGAGTTATTTACAAATTTAGTTAACAGCTAGATGTATTTGTAAAAGTTTCTATAACTTGTTAAGGCTAATTGTACCGATTTCATCTTGACCAGCTTTCCCTCTGTGATTTTTGCCTTCCCATTGTTGTACAGCAATTTGTCACAACATGCTCCCTGATATGTGAACAAGGCACAACGTACTCTGTCACCAGAACGTGTTTAAAGAGAAAAATGCAGCTTGCTAATTATTCCCCAAGGCGTACCACAACTATTGCAAGATCCACTGCCCACGCATAGTGTATAATCTGGTTTTACTTTTTGGCCTTTTCTGTAACAGCGACCTTTAGGGAGAAAAAATTTTACATCGCATTTCAGTCCAAGTTGTCTCTAGGCAATGCCTAATAATGTTTGAGGAATAGCATAATGCAGGACCTGTACACTGTGCAATAAAACAAGGTTCAGAAATTCAGTGAAGAATTAGAAAAAAGTAATTTAACTCTGCTATAAGATTTATGGCCTTCACTTTATATTGAACGGCTTTAGTTCACCTTAGAATTACTTTTTAGTACAGGTGTGGGATCTTAGAAAACCGTTATCCAGAAAGTTCCCAAATACTGAAAGGTCGTCTCCCATTAACTCCATTGTAATCAGATAATCCAAATCTTTAAAAAGTATTTCCTTTTACTGTAATAATAAAACAGTACCTTTTGGGATTACATGTACAGATGGGATTACTTGATTTAAGGACTTGTTACCTGAGGAGTCGAGAGAAAGCATTCGCCTTGCTGGAAAATTTGACGTTTGTGGTGAACCAAGTAAGGAACAGAACTCCGTTGGTTGTTCATATGTTCAATCCTTTTGTTAATCATGAAGAGGTAAAGATTTTTTTGGGACGTTATTGCAGTCATGTTTCTCTGGGGGAAAGGAGAAAGAATGTGTTCGGGACATTTAATGGCCAGAGGAGGTTTTGGGTGGAGTTCAAAAGAGATCCAGACGGTGCCGGAATTGCCACTGCTTTGGACATGCAAAAAGCAGACTGCCAAAAAGAACAATGCTGTAAAAATGATTTTAAGACAAAACTATGGACTTTAAAGTTGCACGCAAGTGTCACCTATGTGAGTGTGAGTCTACTGAACATTTGGCAAGAAAGTGTCCTTTGGCTTCAACTGTTCCTATAGGCCACCTCTATCCAGAGGTGGTGGCAAAAACTTTTCTTGACTCACCTGTAAATATTAAAAAAGTACAAAAACCTGTGGCACAGCTGATGCAGTTGTATAAGTGGTTAGTGTTTATTTAGCTCATAAACAAAGTGGCAACGTTTCGGGCCACCACTGGGCCCTTTGTCAAGTCTCTCACCTGTAAATATTGACTCAGATTCTTCTACAATGTCATCTGCTTTCCTGGAGAAGTGAATAAACTATCAGAGACTTTAAATATTAAGAGGACTCTAGAACGTTTTACTTATTATAGTGAGAAAGGTAATGTCGTTTCCAGAATTGACTTTTGTTTTGTTTCTAGATCTTTTGAAATCCTAAGTTCCAAAGTGCTGAGAGTACCATTCTCGGATCATGGCTGTTTAAAGTGTTGTGTAAGTATGTGTAAGTATAAATGATGAGAAAGAACATGGTAAGGGAGTATGGAAACTTTGTTTCTTTGTTGGATGATGTGAATGTGAAGAATGAGTATAAGGTATGGTTTGAGAGATTGGTGAGAAAGAAGTCAAATTGCACAGGCAAGGATGTTGGTGAAAAAGGAAGATGAGAAATTTCTGGAAAACGGGTGAGCATGAAAAGGGTGTTGGATAGTGAAGGGAATGAAGTAGGTGGACATCAAAAAGTGTTAGAGATAGTATGGGAATATTATAAGAGAGAATGTAATGAGAAGAGAAGAGATTCTTGATATGGTGAATGCAAAGTTACAACAAGAGGATGTAGATGTTCTGGGTGATGATTTAATGAAAAGAGAAGTGGATGATGGTGTGAATGGGATGAAAAAGGAGAAGGTACCAGGGAGTGATGGTTTGCCTGTTGAGTTTTATAGTGCGTTTTGGGATATGATTGGAGAACATGTGTTTGAAATATGTAAATATGTTTTAAAAGCTGGTAGTATGACTCAGAGTATGAAAGAGGGGGTGATTGTATTGCTGTATAAGAAAGGTGAGAAAGGAGATCTTAAGAATTGAAGACCAATCTCTTTTGAATGTGGAAAATGTACAAAATTATTGCGAATAGATTGAGTGTAATCGGAAAAATGGTGGGTGAAGAACAGATGTTTGTTGTACCAGGTAGACAAAATGCTGAAGGTAGTATTAACAGTAGATTTTGAGAAAGCATATGATATAGTGCATGATTTCATGTTTAGAGTGCTAAGGAGGATGGGTGTTTCAGTGCGATTGGTTAAATGGATTGAATGTTTGTATAAAGGGATGGTAAGTAGCGTACAATTGGATGGGCTATTGACTGATGAAGTTAGTATTCGTGCAGGGGTAAGGTAAGGGTGTCCTCTGTCCCCAGTCCTTTTTATTTGTATAATTGAGCCGTTATTAAGAATGATTGTGAAAGATAAAGTTATGCAGGGGATGGAAGTTCCAGGGAGTGGTGGCAGAGATTTGAAAGTGTTTGGCTATATGGTGTGTAAATCCCTGGCAAGTTTAAGAAGAAGCTATTGATTGAGTGTTTTTGTGTGCTAAGTGGTTTTAGGTTGAATGTGGGGAAAAGTTTATGTAAGACTTTTGGAGAATGGCAAGAGATTGAATTATGTGGGTGGCCAGTATGTAAAGGTGGGATTAAAGTTTTAGGAGTAATATTTGATGTTTGATGATGATATGAGAGGAAGTGAGAGTTGGGAAAGTGAGTGGGAAAGTACAAAATAAGTTTGATTTTTGGTCACAAAGATCTTTAACAACGGAAGGTAGAGTGTTAGTTGTAAAAGCTGTAATAATACCAATTTTGTTACATATTAGTAATGTTTTTCCATCAACAGATCAGAAATTAAGGAAAATTATTCTTTAATTTTCAGTTTTTTTTGGAACTCAAAAATGGAGAAATTGGGAAGAGAAAAGGTGACTATGCAGAAAGTAAATGGAGGAAAAGGTATGGTGAATGTAGAGAGGTTTTTGGCTATAAAATATGTGTTTGTGTGTGAAAATAAGTAAAAATGAAAATTTGACTGGGTGTATGTTAAGAAATGCTGCAGGAAATATATATTGCGGAAGTATGGATTATGTGTGATGGATAGAACTAAACCTGTATGTTTTAATGCACTGTGGTTTTATGTTAGAATCGAAAGGTGCATTAGAAGAAATTGCTTAGAGAATGTTACTGATGTAGAGTGATGATAGGCATTAGCAGTCTGGCAGAGAATGAAAGTAAAATGGCATGGAGCAATGTGTGTAACAAAGAAGTGGTTAATAGAAAAAAAGACTTGGCATGGATGGGTGCTCATGGGTGTATACCAACGAGAGTTTTTCAGAGGAGGAGAAAATTAATAGTGAGCAATGTTCACAGGAGGGATGTAATATGTGTGAAAGTACAACTCATGTGTTTTGGGAATGCTCATACACAAAGGGGGTGTGGAGGAGAATGGGAACATTAATTAAGGGAATAACTGGGATTGAATTGTTAATGTATAACATGATGATGTTTGGTATAGGAGGAAATAATAAAGAAATTGCAAGGATGATGTGGCTTATTATGTGCTGTGTAAAGGAAGCATTGTGGGATACTCAGAATGTGTGTGTTTTCAGACAGCATGTAATTAAGGAAGAAAATTGTGAAGCCATGATCCGTAGTAAAATGTTTTTGTATGCTTTAAGTGATAGAAAACACCTTGGAAACGATGCCGAAGGAATATGGAAATTTAAAAAGTGGAAAGCATGGTTTACTTAATGATTATTTACTTAATGTTGCTTTATGAAATGCTTTGTATAATTTCAATGAAGTATGGAATTATTGTTGGAATATATTTTATTTTTAATGTTTTTTAACATTTGAAGTTTTAATAATTAAAAAAAAAAAAAGACTAGGTGAACAGGGAAGCAGGGAGAAACATACGGGATTTAACAGAGATTGGGAGTGCAGAAGTCTTGCCTAGAATTTCTTCTACGGTACTTCTCCTCTGGAGTTAAGTGAGTAGCTCCTATCTGTATAGGTTTATTGCGAACTGGCAGCGTAGAGGCCACGGGAGGAGGAGGATAATCAGGCCTGACTTTAGAAGAAACCAAAGGCTTGAGGGCACGGAACATAAGTTGACGATTTCTCCCTCATCTGAGAATCTTGACGATAAAACTACACATTTGTTGAAGGAATTGGCAGATCCCAGGTTACCAGCTCACCTTTGACTTCATCGTAAAGCTCCCTCCAGAAAGCTGCGATGAGTGCCTCATTGTTCCAAGACACCACTGCAGCTTAAGTCCAGATCCCTGATTGATTTTCATGAGCTGGTCAGAGGCGTTCAATTTATGACCCAGGACATCAAAAATTTGCCGGAAGGTAGAAAGGAAAGCAGTAGAATCATGTACCCGAGGATCATCTTTATCCATTAACGGTGAAGCTCAAGCAAGGACTTTCCCCTGAAGAAGAGCGATAATATAAGCAACCTTAGATCTTTTTGTCACAAATTGGTCAAATTGCATCAAGCATCTAGATCCCCTCCAAAATGAACAGGTGCAGGAATCTTAAGCGGTTTAGGAGATGCAGATGGAGCAAAATGACGCGTAGATGATTGAGGAGGACCAGCACCCAAAATTTGAAGGGCTTCTAGGCGAGCCTCTTGACTGTCCAAGTGCTTCATCATAATATCCCTCTATGGTAGAGGTAGCTGAAGCCTGGGAAGGTTCCATCAGCCCAAGCTCACCGTAACGATCTTGTTGTATGAACCTTGCACAGTGAGGAGTACACTTGGTTGCACAGGTTAACCCTGTGGTCTGCATCAGAACGGCCAGCGTCAATCAGGAAGTGCGTGCCTACGCACAGAAGCAGTAAGTGTGTGCCTTCGCACAGAGGCAGACAACGAGGTGCGCCGGGAGGTAAGAGAGGAGTTGGATCTCCTGGTGCGTCTTACGGCATCTTATTCATGTCTGTTGGAACATTGCAAATTCATTACTGTCTAAAATACAGTAATCTGGTCTTAGCTCAGGGCGTTTCAGTGTCTGTAAAAGTTTAGGAAGAAGCAAAACTGTTTTTTGTGTCCCAGTTGGACTGTGCCCAATGAGTGATATGACAGTGCTGTAGGCTGTATGTGTGTGTCATTACATGATACCAGCCGCTTACAGCAGGGACTTCAAATGAAAGAAAATTTCTGAGCTGATTTCCAGCTGTGCCTGGAGGGGTTAATGCTACTAGTTGGGGCAGGGTAAGGCCTCTTTGCATGTGATGCACCCCATTCTGCCACAACCTCCAACCTTCCAGTACCCTCACTGTTGGCAAGAAGAGGCACAGCAATGCAGTGTAGTGAGACTGGATGAGCAAGATCAGGCCCTCACTATGTTCATATGTTCCCCCTGCCTCTGCATCTCTTCTGCTGCAGCCTCTTAAACCCCACTCTAATTTTGCAGTTGAAATGGGTCTACTTAAAGGGGCATTCCACCTACACAAAACCATTTTCACTTTATTTGTTTTCAATTAATGCATCGGTACTAAGGACTTTTTTTTTTTTTTTTTCGCCAAGCTGAATCGCCAGTTGTAAACTTATGGGGCCTTATTTAGTTAATATTGTGTCCTTGCATTAAAAGTAATCCCATACTGACTTCATAGCACCAGATGATGTCAATTAGAGAGAGACAGTCTTTGTCCTACCCCTCTTCTGTCTGTCGTTCTGTGAGTCCAACGTACATTTCCTGTACATTGCTTTTCATCTATATGTGCCATGCTGAAGATGGTGCTCCCTATTATCCATCTGCAGTGGCTTGCTCTCCATTTGGGGGGCACACCCTATTGCTTGCCCTACTTATAACTGGAATGTTCCAATGGGATCATTTTCTGGGTGTGACCCAGTCAACCTTTAATAGAGTCAGGCTATCTTGTTGCTTTTATGGAGTCCTTTGAGTGTGCCAGTGTACATGGAGCTGAAAACTCCTAATACAGACATGAATATCAGGGATTGTTAGGCATTTTGTTAGACCAGAAGGAGATGGTCTATTCTTATATTATTATAAATATTTTGTTGGTGACTTTCTGGGGTTCTGTGAAGTACAGAATTGTTAAAGTGGTGGATCACCTTAGTATGTTATAGAATGTACCCCTGTACAGGGTGAGTATATGGGTGCAGGTTAGGATTCTGTGGGGAGTGCAGTGCTGTACAGGGTGAGTATGTGGGTGCAGGTTAGGATTCAGTGGGGGAGTAGTGCTGTACAGGTTGAGGATGTGGGTCCAGGTTAGGTTAATGTGGGGGAGCAGTGCTGTACAGGGTGAGCATGTGGGTGCAAGTAAGGAATCTCTGAAGGAACAGAGCTTGACAGGGTGAGTATGTGGGTGCACATTAGGATACTATGGGGGAGCAGGGCTGTAGAGTATAATTAATTTAACATTAACCTGTTGGAACTGAATAGTGTAGGGGATGGCCAGGCAACTGTGGCTGAAGCTCGCATAGCACGGTGTTGAAACTGCAGCATGAGGATCCCTATATGGAGGTATTGATAGCAAATCAATTAAATGGGAAAACATGTTTTTTTTTCAAAACTAATCAGTTAATAGTTCTGCTTCAGTAGACTTCTGCACTGAAATCCAATTCTCAAAAGAGCAAACAGATTTTTTTATATTCAATTTTGAAATCTGACATGGGCTAGACATATCGCCAGGCTCCCAGATACCCCAGATACTTTGTGCCTGCACTTTAGGATGAAACTACTTTCTGTTGGGATGTTATTTCTCCTACTTAATGCAGCTGAATCAGTCTCAGTAGGACTTGGCTTTTACTACTGAGTGTTGTTCTATCTGGTTACCTTCCCATTGTTCTTTTGTTGGCTGTTGGGGATGGGTGGGTTATATCACTCTAACTTGCAGTTGCAGCACAGCAGTAAAGAGTGACTGAAGTTTATCATAGTACAAGTCACATGACTGGGGCAACTGGGAAACTAACAATACATCTAGCCCCATGTCATATTTCAAAATTGAATATAAAAAAATGTTTGTTCTTTTGGAAAATGGAGCAGCACCATTAACTGGTGTGTTTAAAAAAAAACCTGTTTTCCCATGACAGTATACCTTTTAAATATTTATAAATTTGCCTGATTACATTTCTGTTGTTATAGGCAACTTAGGCCTTAGTATGTGGAATTAGAGCCAGATGGTGCAGAGTAGAAGAGTCTTTGTGGAGAGATTGAGTACTTTTATTATGGAATAAGTATGAGTGGGGTGCTGCTGTCAGTAGGGGTGAGGAGAAGCATGAATGCCGTGGGATGACAGATGAACAGGCTGCAAATGCTGCTCCAGTCTAGGCTGGTGTGTTCTCATGGCCTTTATATTGTGTTAGTGCATGGCAGATTGCAGCAGTGAAGGGATGGCAGGTAAATGTACAGCTGGCAAATAGCACGTATTCAGGTGCATATTTTTTAGCTACATACCAGCTAATCTGCTCTCTCTGAGTGACCCACTTGTCCCCTTGCTTGCTTCTAAATCGCTCACACTCCCACACAGGGACACTGCTTTGCCTCTCCTTCCCCTCCTTCCACTCTGTGCCTGCCAAATCTCCACCCTGATCCCCAGCAGAGACACATGGGAGGAGAGCAGGATGCTGAGGAGAGGTGCAGAAAGGGAGGAATAGAAGGGGAAAAGCTCCTTTCATTCAGTTCTCTTTATTATCTACAGATGTCTATTAACTATTTCACTGGCCTCTGGCCCTACCTGTATCTGGGCTATAATGCTTGCCCGTCCATCCTTGTGCCAGCAGCACCCTTGTAGTCATGCCTGCTGTCTATGGAACACCTTGCATCCTTCCCATGCATCCCCCTGCTATCCATAGTGATGTGCAATGTCAGGAAGGTGGGGTTTGTAGGAGGCCTCCCCTCATTCCATTGCAAACAGGGAGACTGTAATTCTACACATTTGTTTCCCTGGTAGCTTGAGAATTCTTCTGATTGAATTGAGTCCCCTGAGCTTTCCCTCTTCTGTTTTCCCTTTCTCTTGTCCTATTCCAAAAGGCCTGCTATTGTCTTGTTCCACTTTTGCCATTTATCCTTTCTCTCCTAACATATTCATTCCTTCTGCAGCTCACTCTTGTCATAACCAAATTTGGCTGTGCCAGGAGCATGTACTTTATTTCTACATGAGAGAAATCTCCACCCAGGGAGATCTGTTACCTATAAGAAATCTGCATTACCACAGGCACTTCTTGTAAACGTGTTTCCATTTATTTACATTTGAATTACAGCATTTAGATATAGTTATTTGGTGTTAGCTATGAAAAAAAATGCATTCTTCCATCAAAATGCATGGAATTGCACTGTGGCAGAGCTTAATTTAAGCAATTATATATTTGCTTGCAAGTCACAAATTGACTATACAGACATCTTCCCTGTGATGCACAAGGGGGGGGGGTCTTTGCAAAGCGCTTCTCACTTACTCCTGTATGCAAAAGGCACTAAATTTGCCCTGGTGCTGTAATCCAGAACAAGCATTAAGATCTTTGTTTTTAAACCGGTAACCAGTAATCTGCTGACTGGTTGCTATGGGTTACTGTTCCTGGACAAACTTAATGTCTTTTATTACATTTGGGGTAAGCATGTTATTTATTCTAGCCACTAAAGCCCTTGCTTGGCACCAGCCTGTATCCTGTGATACTGTCAGTTCTTGCATTTTTAGGGTAGTGGCACACAGTTGGTTTCCCCTAGAAAAATGCAGAAGGCAATTTTACCATTAGTGGATCATGGAGGAGATTAAAGGAAAGGGAAAGGTCTTTTAACTTGGGGTGCCAAAAGTTAGGCACCCCAAGTGATTGTATATACTGCACCAGCCCGGGATTCTTCCAGCGAGCCCCACAGATCGATAGTTTTCCTGCTTCTTCTTTCTTCAAATTTGCCGGGGCAGGTGAATGCACAGCAGAACAAAATAGTTGATTTCTTCATTGCTGCGTCACTCAGGTGCAGAGAGATATAACAGATTTTGGTGCTTAATGTCTGAATTTCACTTCACCTTAGAGGGTCCTTGCTGTGAACTTTAGGCTTCATCCACACGAGCAGATTCTGGGAGATTAGTCTCCCCAGCAACAAATTGCCTCCTTTTCAGGGCAACAATTTCCCTGAACTGCCTTCTCCCTGTCCTCTGCTGGCTCTAACGAAAATCGCCTGTGGCAATTCACAGGAGGCGCTTCATTTTCTGAAGTTGCCTCACGCGGAAACTTTGTGCGACATCATAAAGCGAGGTCCCGCATGTGAATTGAAGGCGGTTTTCATGTTAGCCAGCAGAGGGCAGGGAGAAGGCAGTTTGGGGAGATTGTCGCTGTGAAGAAGGAGTGACAAATCTCCCCAAATCTACTCATGTGGATGGAGCCTTAAAAGAACAGTTCAGGGTAAAAATTAAAATTGGGTAAATAAATAGACTATGCAAAATAAAAAATGTATCTAATCTAGTTAGTTAGGCAAAAATGCAATGTATGAAGGCTGGAGTGAGTGGATGTGTAACAGAACAGAACACTACTTCCTGCTTTTCAGCTCTCTAACTCTGAGTTAATCAGTGACTATAATGGGGGCCACATGGGACATAACTGTTCAGTGAGTTTGCAATTGATCCTCAGCATTCAGCTCAGATTCAAAAGCAACAGTTATGACCCATGTGCCTCTTCCTCAAGTCACTAGTTACTGTCTGGTAAAAGAGTGGAAAGAAAGAGAGCTGAAAAGCAGGAAGTACAGTTCTGTTCTGTTCTGTTACACATCAACTCACTACAGCCTTTATACATTACATTTTTGCCGAACTATATTAGAAACATTTGTTATTTTTCACATCCTATCTATTTATCCAGGTTTTATTTTTACACTGTTCCTTTAAGCTTTCCCCCTCCACATGGCTCTTATCAGCCAGGGCTTGGAGAAGGGCATAATAGGTTGTGACCCTGTTACAATTGGCTGACTCCAGACCTAAAGGTGGCCATAGACGCACAGATAATATCGTACGAAACAAATTTTCGTACGATATTCGGTGCGTGTATGGTGGGAAATGAGCCGACCGATATAGTCAGAAGATTAAGATATCAGTCGGCTGGTTGATCGGGCTGGACGGAAGATTTTGATCGGATGCCTTTGAAAGCTCCCTGAACATCGGCCATTGTTAGTGCTGAATCGTCAGATACAAGTAGAATTCTATTGTTTCTACCTGTATATTTGACGATTCAACTCTACACGTGTGTGTTGAAACGAACGATCTTTCTTGGAAAGATCTTTTCCGAGAAAGATCGTAATTGTTATGTCTATGGCCAGCTTTAGTGAAGAGAGGCCTGTTATGTGTCTGATTTAGGTAAGACATGCTTTTTTCATGATACCTTGGCCTGTTTTATTAACTATTACAGACCTGTATCATGACACCTCGCAACATTAGAAAATCAGAAAGGGGGACAAAAGTTCTGTTGCGTTTACCACACCCATTTTGTTGCAACACCCCCTAAATACCACATCCGCTTTACAACATTTGGCAGGTTATGGAAAGTCTAAACGCATTTCTGGGGTTTTATTCATGTTTTATGTGGTATTACAGTTTTGCTAATAGAGGTGAACTGCTCTTTAAGCAGAGTCTCTGCTTATCCTTAGTAGATACATGTGTAACAATTTAAGATAACCAAAGATACAATTGTAACTAAGTAAAGGCACTGAGTATTGTGTGCAGTCTCCCAAAAAGCTTCTTGTTTAATTAAGTTTTAGAAATGTATCTTTTTCTGGTATCAAACAAACGCAGGACATTTCAGTAAAACTCCGGAGCTGCAGGCTGAGCTGTCAAAAATATGAAGTCTTTAAAATGCTGCTTAGTAAATATACATGTCAGTATATTCCGCTGGTAAGCAAGGAAAGTCGTTGTACAGCAAAACCTTTTTCGTTCAATAGAAGTGTTGGTGTTAAGGTGGATAAGAAAATACATGCTTTTAAGGCTTTGAAGTTAGCTGGGACAGCCGAATCATTTACAAGGTACAAGGAGGCCAATATATCATGCAAAAAAGCTATCAGGCAAGCTAAAATCAATATGGAAAAGGGTATAGCAGTAAG
>CM044445.1:21488921-21501399 GCA_024363595.1 Xenopus borealis
TAAGGGGATCATATAATAATATCTCTAATGCTTTATTTACCAGTATGTCTTTCCAGCTGATTAGAAGAAAAGAGGTTCCAGATAAATATTCGGAAGGGGCTTTTTACAGTGAGAGCTGTGAAGATGTGGAATTTTCTCCCTGAATCAGTTGTACAGGCCAATACATTAGATAGCTTTAAGATGGGGTTGGTTGGCTTTTTAGCAAAAGAGGGAATGCAGGGTTATGGGAGATAGCTCATAGTACAAGTTCTTCCAGGGACTAGTCTGATTGCTATCTTGGAGTCAGGAAGGAATTTTTTCCCCCTCTGGGGAAAATTGGAGAGGCTTCAGATGGGGTTTTTGCCTTCCTCTGGGTCAACTAGCAGTTAGGCAGGTAAAAGTTAAAGGTTGAACTTGATGGATGTGTGTCTTTTTTCAACCTAAGTCACTATGTTACATTTTTCATTTTTTTTTTTTAAGCTAACAGCATTTACATCAAATTCCTTGTTATCTTCCAAGTGAATTTCTGGGTTCACCAAGATTTTCCCTCTTTTATGCCAGGGCACGTTTTATGCAAATGCAGAGAGGCGGAGCTGGTTCTTCTGACATGAGGAAGAGGCGAGTCCACCAATGCGATTTTGAAGGATGCAACAAAGTATATACAAAGAGTTCTCATTTGAAAGCCCACAGGAGGATACATACAGGTACGGGAATGGCAAGGTTCAAGCTTGCTAGGGGAAATGACTAGGATTAAATTTGGGGGTAGGGAGAAGAACTAAGTGACTTTACAGCAGAGTAGGCAATATTCTTCCATATGTAACAGGTTAAAGTGATTAAAAAAAGCCTTGCCTTAGGCTAAAGTGATGAGAGGGAAACCCCTGGCCTTAAACTGTATGCCCAACAACTAGATCGGAAGCTGGATTAGTGACAAGTAGACGAGTACCTAGATGTCTATTCAGCTTAAAATGTTGAGTGTTGTAGTTTAGCATCAGATAATCAGGACAAAGTTACATTTCTATGGCCAAGAGGCATGATTAGACTTAAGCTTACCAGCTACAAATCTATAATGCAACTTTATTTGAATAAAATAACCACCTACAGCACTGGCAGTTACTGGAATGCCTCAATGTTCCTGTTGGTACACAAGTGAGTGTATTGTGTTCAGCTATAAAAAGGTAAAATGTATTCTGTTTCACTGACACCTGAGAAGATTATCGAAAAAATGCCATGTGAAAAACCGGCACAGCCAGCATTGTGTTGCCCTTACAATAAATATAAAATGGTATATGATTACATGCAATGCTGTTTCTTGCAAACAATATCAAATATGTAGGTATAGTTACTTTGGCTGAAAAAAGTTCAGTTCAGCCACTAAGTCCTCTTTATGTGCGGTCTGATCAACATGAAAGCAGCAACAGGTTACATTATTAAACTGATGTTCAATGTAGGTTAATTTGTCACTAACTACCTTGCAGAATATGCCCTAATATTACTGCACGGGTAGACGGCTGTCTCAGTGACTCAGTTTTTGTTATTCTAGTCATTTGTATGCATCACTTTTGAAAAAAATTCTTCAGTTTATTCATTATAATTGCCTCTCCATTATTCTAGTTCATTTATACATATATTTCTCAACTAGTAGTTAGGCAGTTTAAAATAGAGTTCAAAGTTTGAACTTGATGCCCGAATAATAATCGTGCTGCGGGCATGCGTGAATATGGTGCATATTTAATGGGGCAGTGAGAGCCTAGGAAGCAGTTCTGGGCCGGCGGGGGCCCATGACGGCTAGGGCCCACCAGGTTTTTTCCAGTTGTCCAGCCAGCCCAGTCCCAGGGTTGTTCAATGTTGCCAATAATTTCATACCATACCTTCACCTCCTGTAATTACTCCAAAAAGGTGGTATTGTGTTACTTGAAAGTGTTAAATGTCACTGTTCTGCACTGTTTGGTGCAATCAGGAAACATGGATATTTGTAGAATGCATATCCCATACAAAACCAAAATGTTAATCTCATTCTGAACGCTGTTCTATATTTGCATTTTAGCCTCGGAGCCCATGGACAGACTTATAGCCATAATATGCATGTATATAGGCCCCATTCACCTGTATATTTAGTGGTGTTTGGGCTGGGACAGGTTGACTTCCACACGTAGTTTGTGGATCAGGTGGGATCGGGTTGGTTTTCTTCTTCCAATAGGTGCTTATCTTCTCTGGCCCATCTAGTGAAATCTGATGGCCAGATTAGGTGCGGGTCTATCAACTGAAGTGCCAGTGGGGTTCAGGGCAAGCTGGTTTGTGTCGACCCACAAATCACTAATCCAGACTTATAGTTACATTCAGGCTTCAATCTTCACAAAGGTTTGTAATAGTTAATATTGTTCTTTTGCTCCTTGAGACTTTTCCTGTATGTTCCATGCGTGCAAGAGACCGAATGTTGTGAGGAGTCCGATGTTAACCAGCAGGTTTATATTGGAACTCCCTGTCTTGGAACCTTCATAAATGTTTAACTCAAGCTGACTTGATACTTTTAACCTGTTTTCTTGCTGTGAATATACCCTAGAGGCAACAATGTAGTAATGTCCTATCATTTTTATTCTTGGGGGTGAACAATGGTATGTTCCACATACTGTATGCTAGTGAAAAGATTGTGACTTGTGACCAGAACTGTGCCCTACTTGTACTGTGGTTATGTTCTTTCTGATGAAACTAAGTACCTTTACCTAAGCCAGTATCCCACAGAGGGGGGGGGGGGGAGAAAGGGTAGAAGAATTGTATTCCTGATCTACTGTCCATCCTGTTGCAGGAGAGAAGCCATACAAGTGCACGTGGGAGGGCTGCATGTGGAAATTTGCCCGATCGGACGAGCTGACTAGACATTTCCGGAAACACACAGGGATCAAACCTTTTTTGTGTTCTGACTGTGACCGGAGTTTCTCACGCTCAGACCACCTGGCTCTTCACCGCAGGAGGCACATCATGATGTGACTAGAGACCATAATAGAACCATATGGACAAAGGCTTCTACTTCTGGGGCTGAGATGCTTTTCCGTGTATTCTCTGCTCCAGTGGAGTCTCCTCACCTTTCCATCTGATCTGAACCAATCCCTCATTTCTCATCTTGTCCTTTGCATCATCATCAGTTGTTGCTTGTTTTTGTTTTTCCTTTCTATCTATAGTTCTTAATTCTGTGTAGTGTCCTTTTATCTCCTAATTGCTCTTGCTCTTGATTCTATATAGTCGTTCTTGGCCTCTTCCAAGAGCACAATAAGCACAGTATTGGTCTGCCCTCTTAACTCTCCACCAGCATCTGCCCTACCCTTGCACGGAGCATAATGGACAATCGACTATGAAGTGACTCATCGGAGACTCCTTTTTTTCTAGGACTCTGCGGGTGAAAGAGAAATGGACTGTCACTTAAAATTAAATATGATTCCTTCCTGATGCAAAGTCGGCATTGATATTCCCGTTTTTAATGAACTGTTGGATTAAACAGAAATTTTATAGAAAAAGCATTTTGCGGTATATTAACACTGAGTGTTTTATGCTCTGAAACCTAAAAAAATACTGTGATTATTTCTGAAGCATTATGAAATCGTCGCCTGAGGATCACTTTATTACTGCCTGGGCTGAGATATTATTTAACCTGTAAGGCATTTATTGCCCTCCCCCATTTATAAATTAAATTTTGTTTTAAACTGAAATCCTCCCTCTATTTTATACTGAATTAATGGTTTGCTCCGACATACACTGACACACCAGTTATGGTTAACAAAATGGTAGTTAGGTGTGTTAAACATCTGTAGTCTGACTTGCCATCATCTATGTCAGTTAAATGAACCTCTCTTTCTCTTCAAATAAGCCATGAATTGTATTGTCCATCATGTCCTTGGAGTTATCAGTGTGGGAAGAATTTTACTCCTGGTCTCTGTCAAATGCACTTTTCTCTTGTGTTTTCCTCCCACAACTGTGAATCTCCCAATGGAAGAAAGGGACAACCTGTTACTGTGACAAGGTCTTGCCATCCTTGGAAGGGAGGGAGTTGGCATGAAGGTGTTAAACGGACATTATTGCGGAAATATTGACACACATGTCGTCATTGTTTTGGATTTATTTTAAAGATTAAAGAACAACACAATATTAAATGGCTGTGTTTTTGTGTTCTTTCTGTAATACCCCCAAGTGCTGAGTTTTAAGGGGGTTTGTTTTACACAAACCCACTGGTTTATATGCTTATACCCAGAGGCATAACTATAGAGGAATGAGGCCCTAATTCATTATACAGTTTCAATAAATATTGGTAAAAAAGTCAACCTCTAAACATTTTGGGGGCCTGAAAAATAATTTGCTGTTGAGCCCAAGTAATATCTAGTTATACCACTATTATATGGGTCTCAACGCCTACTGAAAGGCACAATTTTAATGCTCAGCTGCCCTTTATTAAAGCCTGACCAAAGAAGTTCAGCCTTTAAAGGAACAGTTCAGTGTAAAAATAAAAACTGGGTAAATAGGCTGTGTAAAAATAAAAAATGTTTCTTATGTAATTAGTTAGCCAAAAATGCAATGTATAAAGGCAGGAGTGACTCGATGAACAGAACAGAATCCATCTTCCTGCTTTTCAGCTTTTCAGATGGCCATACACTATAAGATCTGCTTGTTTTACAACATCACCAAACAAACTGATCTTTCCACCGATATGGCCACTAACAGCAGGGCTATATCGGGGTAATCCAAACATTCGGCCCTAGGGCCAAATGATCAGATCGCAACAAGGAGCAATAAACTCAGACAGGTCAGTCGGCAGAAAAATTAAACCTTCCTGATCGAGATTGTGGCCAGATATCAATTGGGAAAACCCATTGGTAGCCCCCATACACGGGCAGATAAGCTGCTAAATTTGTCTAAAGGGCCAATATCGCCAGCTTTATCTGCCCGTGTATGGCATTCAGCTCAGATTCAAAAGTAATCGTTACAACCCATGTGCCCCCCACTCAATTCAGTGATTGTTTACTGCTTAGTGGAAACCAAGAGAACTGAAAAGCAGGAAGTAGGGTTCTGTTATGTTACATCCAGTCACTCCAGCTTTTATACATTACATTTTTGGCTAACTATTTTAGAAACATTTTTTATTTTACGCAGCCTGTCTATGTACCCAGTTTTTATAATGAACAATTCCTTTACAGGGGTTGTTTGCCTTTAAATTAACTTAAAGTATGATGTAGCGAATGGCATTCTGAATTTTCTATTGGTATTCATTTTTTATTTGTGTTATTTTTTATTTGCAGTTTCAGGTTCGAAATTACAACTGTGCACTGATGTGAATAATAGACTGGAATATGAGTAGGAGAGGCCTGGATAGAAAGATGAATAATAAAAAGTAGTAATTACAATAAAAGTAAAGCTTTTATGGAGCATTGTGTTTATTACATGGGATCGATTACCGAAGTAATCCAAGAAGGCAAATAATTCAAAAACTATAAAAATGAAAAATATTACTTATTCTAAGCAACTTTTCAATATATATATATATATTTGTATATATTTTGATGCTTTCAAACTGATGGAGAGATGTGCTTAGAAAGCTCTTTATGAGGATCAATGCCAACTAGTTACCTATGAGTTTTTCCTGCCTTAGGATGATTACTTGGCATCTCTTCTCTTCATTCTCCAGCCATAAACTTTCCTAGGTCACATTACGAACTAGGCCAGATTAGAACATAAAAGCATCTATCTAAGTCTAATGGCACAAAACTAGTGTTTTAAACATTTTCTTTCACCATGGGAGTGGGACAAATCCCGGAAAGTATGAAATGGAAATTGCAGCTACGAAACAGTTATAAGATCCTAAGGGAATGGTTGGTGAGTAAAGGAATGGAACCTACTCCAGTCTGGGAAAAGACACAGAAAAACTGTATGTGTGAGCTGACAGAGAGACGTGAAAACACCACAAGGTTTGGGAATTTCTTTGTGTTTGATTATTATCCATTTTGGGGAGACAGGCGGTAGGCCTACTCCTGTGTTAGGTAGAAGCCCATTAAGTGGCAAGGATTTTATTTTGAACTGTTTATTTCCTGCAAGTGAAAAACTGCCAAAAAGAGACAACACTCTGAGTTGTGATTGTGCCATGAGCTGTTTACCCCAGAAAGCTGATTTCAATTGAAAAACCTATTGTGTTTATTTATTACATTTAACTGTGCAGAAAAGTACAATTAAAAGCACTTCAGGTTTACACTGTATTCCACTTTCTTAGATGTAAAAAAAATCAAATTACCCTTCTCAGTTAAACCCTGAAAGGAATACGATGGACATAGTGGACAACCTAAACCCAAATGTCTAGCTTAGCTCATACACTTAGCTAATCTTTACTTTCTCTTTGCTGAACCCCTGTTAAACTGTGTTTGTTGTTCTGCAGGAGAGAAGCCGTACAAATGCACGTGGGAGCGCTGCATGTGGAAGTTTGCACATTTTGATGAGCTGTCCCGACACTAAATATGCATGGATTGCAACCAAAGTTTCTCTCATTTTGGCCTGCACTGCTTGAGGCACATCACAATATGACAAGGATTCCGTGGGGTTATGGACGCACAGCGGTGGATGCTATTCCTTCATTGTCTTTATAATGCTTTTAGTCAATCCCTTCTTAACTTGGTTGTCACCATTGGCATTTACTTTTTTTATGTGTTTGTATCTTCTCTACTTCCAGCTTTCTTATTTTCCCTTAACCTCTTTCCCTGATTTCCCCATCTAATTCTTTTTTATTTTTCTTACTTTTCCTTGCCTCTCACTAGCACAAAAACACAGTAGCCACCCTTTCTCACCAGAATCCGCATCCGCTATGCCATACTCATCCTCCCAAGTAATGACGGACACATGTCTTACCCCTGACAGTGGTCCATAAAGATAGTCTTGTTTTGTGATTTTAGGATGGGGAAGTAGGGGAGGAAAGTGCTTGAACTTGATGGACTCTGTCTTTTTTCAACCCAATTTAACTATGTAAATATGGATTCAAATGAGAGCGAGAAGCTGCTGCACTGTAACATATCACTTTCATAAGGTCAGTGAAAATCTGCATTAGACTTATTTAACCTATTCATTGTGGGATGCAATTCTCTTTTTTAAATGTACTGCTTGATTCTTTTTACTATTCCTTGTAATATTTGTGTGAAAATGTCTGAATATATGTATATAGCTAGCCTTTTGGCATGTTTTTCTGATCAATTAGGGACAGAGGCTTTGGCTGCCAGGGAAAACAGGCAGGAGTTAGTAGCATCCCATGATACCCCATCCCAACTAAGCTTATTTGACTTGACTGCACCCATAGCTGCTTACAGGAACACCAAAATATAAAAGGAGAAAAGGCACAGGTTACATAACCGATAAAACACCATTGTATTGGACAGGGCTGTCTACTAACCTGTGCGTTTTCTCTTTTTCCATCCTGAATGGCTGCCCCCGTAGCTACAGTCTTTCTTTTAGTAAATCTGCCCCATGCTAACAGTATATTATGGGGCAGATTTACTAAAGGTCGAGGCCAACATTCGAACTCAACATTCGACTCTTTGCCAACATTCGACTTTTTGCCACCTTATACCTGCCGAATTGCTAACCTATGGGGGACCTCCTGGAACCTTTAAGAAGTATTTTTGAAAATTTAATTTTTTTGTCCAAAATCGATTTTTATTTGAACAAAAATGAACCTATTCACCTATACCACTAAAAATTTGATTGTCGAAATTTCAAATTTTTTTAACTTCAAAATTAGACCCTTCGTAAATTTGCCCCTATATGTTAATTACTTTAAAATGCTTTTCATATTTTTTGTTCCTTTAAGTGCTCAATCTTCACAGTTTCTATCACTGATGGCTACACATTACTCCAGAGGAGCCAAGATAAAATAACTTCATACAAGTACATGTACTAGCTAATGCAATCATTACAACATAAGTACTTCATCTTTTACTACAAAATAATGGCAAATTCCCCTTTAAACAATTAATTCTGTTCTGGTATTGGTGACTAATTGCAGATTTGGTTGAGGGAGTCATGTATATCTTCTGCACGGTACAGCTATACACGTTTGGGTTATTTAGGGATGCAACACAATTAATGCCTCTGCCTTTTTACAAACAGAATACTGCATATTAGCATGTATTTAGTAAGAAGGAAGTTGGCTAGAAGGGTTGCAGTATATATATATTTTTCTTTTTGATACAGTGCCCCTCATACAACTGCTTTCTAAACTAAGGTCTGTACATTTATAGGAAACTGGCTATAGGATCAGATACAGAGTGAGGGTGGGTATCAGTACATATCTACCAGAAGAAGTGGGTCCCTCAGGGTTCTGTACTGGGGACACTTTTATTTGATTTAATTTACTTAGGGGAGGATATTTTAAGTAATGTATCCATGTTTTTCCATCCAGGATGCACTTTTTACATAAATTCTGTATAAACTTGTTACTTGCACTGAAACTTCCTTAATTTACATCGAAACGGATGGACCTTGCTTATCGAGCAATGACAAGGCAGTGCCATGCAACAGGGGCAGGAAGGGGACTAGTAGGCAAATTCCACTGACCCCCAATCTATTTATTATGCACGTTTAATAATTTTCACTATTCATATGAACAACAGGTATGGAACCTGTTATCCACAAAGCTCAGGAGCTGGGACTTTCCTGATAACAATGCTTTCTGTAATTAGGATGTTCAGAAAATCATATAATTGTTAAATAAACCAATAAGCTGGTTTTGGTCAAATAATGATAAATTATTGATTTATTTGGATCAATTACAAGGTACGGTTTTATTATTACAGAGAAAAGGGAGTAATTTTTAAAAACTTTAATTATTTGGATAAGATGGGGTCTATTGGACTTTCTGGATTACGGGTTTCCAGATAACGGTTCCCATACCTGTACTTATTTTAGAGTAACATCAGCTGTTTATATTGAGATCTACTTACTGAATTATATGAGCATCTTCTACATACATTTTTCAGCACTGGAATGACTCGTTATTGGACCTACAGTAAGCTGAACCCTAAACTCACGTTTTTGCATTGGTAAAGTGAGTTGCTGAAGTTACATTCAAAATGTTCATAACTTACATATCAAGCAATAAGAGGGCAGGTAGATGGGTAGAGTTTTAACTGGGCAAATTCCACTTACCCCTAATCAATGGACTGACTTCATTAGCACATTGATTAAGTATTTTTGCTATTTATATGAACTGCACCTGACCAGTTATTGGGCCCCTAACCTTTGGGAAGAAGACATTTTCCACAAGCATATTTTGCAACTGCTCGGTCCACTATTTTTCCTGACTCTAGCAGTTGCATGGTCTGTTTCCTCTCCACAGTAACACTCCAGATTTTCAGGGTTTGATTGGTGAGTTTATATTATACTAACACATCTATCAAGTGCTCACAAAACCTGCCTACTAGTTGATTGCTTGTGTAGTGCACACGAGTGGTGGCAAAAATTTTTTGGTACTGCACACTCATGGGGGGGATTGTTTTTTTACAGGGCCGCAAAGTTTTGTATACCAGCCCTTCCAGCAGACATGAAGGCACCCATTCCAGTTAGAAGAAAGTAGTTCCAAATTAATATACAGAAGAGGTTTTTTACAGTAAGAGCTCAGAAGATGTGGAATTCTTTCCCTGAATACAACTCGTACAAGCTGATACATTAGATATCTAGAAGGGGTTGGTTAGCTTTTAAGCAAAGGAAGGAATACAAAGTTACTGAAATGAACTCCTATGGGCAGATTTACTAAGGTTCAAGTGAATTTTCAAAGTATCAAAGTAATTTTTAGGCTACTTCGACCATTTGATCTTTCATTTCGAAGTAAAATCCTTCGACTTCGAAAATCAAAGTACTGTCTCTTTAAAAAAAACTTTGACTTCAATACTTCGCTAAATTAAACCTGCCGAATTGCAATGTTAGCCTATGGGGACCTTCCAGAGAAATTTTCTGTTCACATTGAAGAAAAATCGCTCGAATCAAAGGATTCAAAGGATTTTTCGTTTGATCAAATGATTTTTCTTCGACCACAGGAATGCCAAATTCGGTGAAAAATCATTCGACTTCGATATTTGAAGTCGAAGGATTTTAAGTCGATGGTCGAATTTCAAAGTATTTTACACTTTGAAATTCAACCCTTGATAAATCTGCCCCCTAGTGTAAAAATTGATTCAGGGAGTGGTCCATTTACCATCCAGGGGGCAAATTCACTAAGCGGCGAAAATGTGCTAGCGATGGCTTTGCCACACTTCGCCAGGCAAATTTTTGCCAGCCCGCAACTAATTCACTAAAATGCGAATTTGAGGATGCCTAGGGATGCCTTCATTTGAATACGGCGCAAAGTTGAAAGTATAATAAAAGTATATGTTACAGCCACTACATGGTCGAATTTCAAAGTATTTTACACTTCGAAATTTAACCCTTGATAAATCTGCCCCCTAGTGTAAAAATGTATTCAGGGAGTGGTCCATTTACCATTGTTACATATGTTACAGCCACTACATTACACTACACAAGCCCAGGAAACCTTTAAAGAATAAAATAAAGTTGTCCTACTGCCCTAAACATGTTTGGTTGCCAGGAAATTTTTCAGACTTTCACCCTAAAAGACGCCACTGTTTTTTCAAGTTTTTTTTTTCAAACTCTTATCTGTTGTATTGAACTACACCAGGTCTGACCTGGCAAAGTAAAGTCTAGCACAAGAGGAAACGTTCAGTTAAATGGTCATCTTAGTGAATTAGCGTAGTTATGTCCCTTCGTCAGTGCACAACTTTGCCTGGCGTAAGGGTGCGATGTTGCGCTAGTCTATCTACTTTGCTAGCAAATTTTTGTTAGGGACATTGTTAGTAAATTGGCGAAGTTGAGAAATGACGTTGGCGAATAAGCGCTAGCGTTAGACGATTCGAGCTTTAGTGAATTTGCCCCTAGGAGTACCCCCTCTAGGGCAAATTGGAGAGGCTTGAGATAGGGTTTCTCACCTTTCTCTGGCTCCAGGTAGGAGCTAGGCAGAATTTATTTAGATCAAAAGTTTGAACTCAACACAGTGCTAAGGCAACTTTGACTGCTCGGATAAATCACCTGATTCAAAAGCACCAATCAAAAGAAGTAGTGAATTAAATTGGCAAACATGGTAAAAACAATTGTTATTGCTCAGACTTGGGAGTACTGGATTTGGGGTCAAATTTAGACGGCATCAACTTCCTTGCTCAAAAAAATTAAATATATACGTATATGGGCGCATACACAGTCAGAGAAGCCACAGACTCAGTGCACACATGGGGACTTTTGAAAGGCATATTTATCAATGGGTGAAGTGAATGATAAATACACCTTTAAAAATCGCATAGAAATTAATGGAGACCGGCGGAATTTCCCTCTAGTGGCGGAACTTCACTCTTAACTTCACTCTTTGATAAATATACCCCATGGAGTTTGTTTTGGATGTGAATTCCCCTAGTTTGATTGTTCAGTCTGTCATTGGCTTTAATCAAATCCATATGTGACACCTGTCATTATGGCATTACGGGTGGTTTCAGGGTCACACTGGGAGGGTCTGATGCCCATGGGGGCTGCCAACTCAGGGGCCCCCACCCCAGTATTGACTCATCCAGAGGCCACAACTCTTAACCATTCTCCACTCCCACACATACCTTTTCACTGCTTTCCGTTTGCATCCACGATCATGGGGAGAACTGTGAGCACCCACAGTTTTCATTAGGGATGCCAAGGAGTGGGTCTGGACAAGTGGGGCCCACTGGGCTTTTTCCCAGTGTCCCACTGGCAAAGTCCCACCCTAGGTGGTTTCCATTAACTAAACCCCACATTGTCCCCCATCCCCTCTCTCACCCTGCACTATGTGTTAGTTAAAATAAAAACCCTTAAAAAAAATCTGACCGTAATATACCTGACTTGGTCCAACTGTGCATGTTCCATGTTGGCGTTGAGTCCCCCTGGATCTCAACAGCGCTGCATTCAGTGCCGAATAGTCGAAGTCCTGGAGCGGCAGAAACCCGATGTCACAAATGAGCTGACACTGATGTCCTGAAGCCGCAAGTTCAATTCTACTCACACTAATGTGGGGTTTTTTTTTTGTTTTTTTATTTTTAAATCCCCTGCCACCAAATTAAAAAAAAAAAAAATATTTTTGGGGCCCCAATTTTTTTAACATGTATGGGTCCCTGGCACCAGGTTTTTTGGGGCCCCATTTTGTTTTAACTTAATGTTTCAATATTTTATTGGGTTTTTCAAAGTATATACAGTCATATTAATGACAATTGCAGTTAGCAGAATTTTTACATTAAAAGAAAAGAAAAAAAAATTCTTTTAAATATAAGCATAATTTATAACTTGACAACATAAGATTAAAGGGTCTTTTTCACATTTCAAAATGATTCAGTATTTCAATACTTTAAATGTATTCTCTCAATGCGCAATTTTACGCGTATCAGCCAGCCAGTCTAAGACAGGCCTGTTAAACTGT
>CM044445.1:21591793-21616349 GCA_024363595.1 Xenopus borealis
TCCGCTTGGTGCTCTCTTTGCTGAGTGTCCACCTTGACAGCCAAAGCAATAAGATCTTCCCAAAGAGAAAGTAACTTACGGGAAACCAGGTAATCTTTAAGATGGATAGAGAGCCCATAGTAGAATGCGGCATGGTAAGCCTCATTGTTCTAACCCGTCTCAGCGACCAGCATATGAAACTCAATGGCGTATTCAGGTATATTACGAGTCCCTTGACAAATCTGCATCAGGCGCGAAGAGGCGGAAGCAGCCCTGCCAGGAGTGTCAAAGATGGTCCGCAGCTCCTTGATCATCTAGAAGTAAATCCTGTTTCTCCCACAGAGGAGATGCCCGCTCTAAGGCTTTTCCAGTCAGGCGAGAAAAGATGAAACCCACTTTGGCGCGTTCCGAAACAAACTGACTAGCAAGCAGCGTAAACTGGATTTCACACTGATTCACAAACCCTCTGCAGGCCTGGGGATCACCGCCATAGAGAGGAGTCGCCGGGATATGTGGCTCAGGGGTGTAGAGAGTAGATATCGGAGGTGGAGTCGTTGTGGGTGGAGTAGCCGGAGAAAGGGCAGACAATTTATCCAGAATGGGTGTGAGGGCAAGGCCAAAATTAGTCTGCTGCGCTTCGTAAGATTCCCTGCGACCAGCCAATCCAGGACCAAGGAGGAAGCAATAGGGTTAAAGTCCAATACAAGGTACAGCAAAGGTTCAGGTAACATTCAGAGTCAAAATCCAGTCAAAGGGTTAATAGGCAGGCAGTCAGAAGTCCAGAAGTGGCAAGTTCAAGTCAGAAGTCCAGAAATCAATAAAGAAGTAATTTAGGAACAAACCCAGGAATAATTAGCTAAAGCTATACTTGGGCATTGAACCCGGGTCTCCGGCGTCCTTTTATCTCTGAATTTGGTGCCAAAGACGCAGACGTCATCACCCCGGCGCCGCAACCCACATGGTAGCCATGGGCGCCCCCATTGTGTTAGCGACACCGGCAAGAAAAGACGTGCCACCCGGAGCTCCTGGAAGAGCTTTGGGCGGCGATTGTGACACCAAGACAAAATTGGCTGTACCTCCTGTAGTAAGGATCTGCTCTTGGTTCCTCCTTGCTTCCTGACATATGCCACCACAGAAGTATTGTCAATTAACATCTGGACTGAGGAGCCTTGATGGACTTGGGCAAACGAAAACAGAGCATTCTTTTCTGCCCTGATCTCTAATATATTGGATGGAACTTTCCTCTGCTGGCAAGTCAACTGTCCCTCTGAGCTAATGAGAAACCTCTGCTGAGATTCTTCTCTGATAGCCACCATCTGAGAGACCATTTGAATGTCTGTGATGTTTCTGTTGATTCCAATCTCTCTTCACCCTGTTCCATTGATCCAAAAAGAGCCATTGCGCTGGTCTCCTGTACTACCTGGCCCATATTGTGACTGGAATGGTTGCACCATGGAGCCTCAGGGACATTAACTCCTGAGCCAGGACTTGAGACTTTTCCAGAATCCCTGATGTTTGGCAAATTAAGTCCTGTGGAGGAAGCAACATGTTGAACAGGGCTCCCAGGTACTGCAAGTACTGGGCGGGGATAAGATGACTCTTCTCCCAATTCACTAAAACATTAAAAAATCGAACCTGATGACAAGGGTTTCCCTGCTCCTTGTTGACAATAGGATGCCGTCCAGATAATGCCATATAGAGATCCCCTCCAATCTTATAGCCACAATCAGGGTTATCAGAACCTTGGAGAAAACCCTTGGTGAGGTTGATAGGCCAAACGGCAGGCAATGGAATTGGAAATGACTTCCTGCTAATGAAAAACAAAGGAAGTGCTGATGAGCCTCTCCTGTTAGTACTGCTGAAATGATGGAAAAGATTGAGTCCATCTTTTGACACTCCTGAGATTCAAAATTGGTCTCCACCCTCCTGAAGACTTCTTTACCAGAAATAAGACCGAGTAAATTCCCATTTTCCTCTTGAAGAGGAACTGGGACCACCACTCTTGCTTCTAGTAGCCATTGAACATACTGATCCAAGGCTCTTCTCTCCCAAATCTGGATAAGGAGACACTACAAATTTGTTTTCTACTGGGACTGCCGAAAATTGCAGACGATAGCCTCTTGTCAGGATGTCTAAGACCCATTGGTCTGAAATGGTAGTGTGCCAAACCTAACAGAACTCCCATAGTCTGGCTCCCACTGCGTCTTCTGCTGACGGATAGTCAGGAAGACTTCTTAGGCTGCTGGGTCGGCCTGGACTTATCACTGCAAGAAAAGGTCGATTGACCCCTCTTCCAGGCAAAACTCTTAAAATTCTCTCTGGTTCCTCTAGACCAGTGATCCCCAACCAGTAGCTCATGAGCAACATGTTGCTCTCCAACCCCTTGGATGTTGCTCTTAGTGTCCTCAAGGCAGGTGCTTATTTTTGAATTCCAGGCTTGGAGGCAAGTTTTAATTGCATAAAAACTAAGTACAGTGCCAAGTAAAGTCTCCTGTAGGCTGCCAGTATACACAGGGGCTACCAAATAACCAACCACAGCACTTATTTGGCACCCCAAGGGATTTTTTCATGCATGTGTTGCTCCCCAACTCTTTTTATATTTGAATGTTGCTCACGGGTAAAAAAAGGTTAGGGACCCCATAATAGTGTTAGCTTTGATTTCGGTGGCCAAGGCCATGTCATTCTGGATTGACTCAATCGATAAAGCCATTATTGATGGGGCAGATAAAAAAGAGATTTCAGCAAGTTTATCGGAGCTGACGATAGCTACAGGCTTTATTTCAGAGGGACGATAGATCTTACAAGAGTATCTGCAAGCTCTTTGGCTAAGGTCCTGGTCTGCGGATACCATGTCAAAGATGAGTTTGTGTACTCTTCCTTTTGAGGGTTCTCATTTTTTGGAGCAAAATTGGATGAGGTCATAACTAAAGCCTCAGGGGGAAAGAGTCAGTTTCTGCCACAAGATAAAAAGAAACCAAGATATAAGCCGTTTAGGTCATTTATGTCTTGGGGATCGGCAACACACTTCCATTTAATGTATAACTTGCATTTATGTGCATAACCTTGCATGTATCAACATTGACCTCATTTTCCAGTTTGCTTCTCAGTTTCCCAACTTAGACAAATCACTCTGAGAGTGGCAGCATCCTGCATGGAACCTATAGTTCTGCACAATTTAGTATCATCTGCAAAAATAGAAACAGTACTTTCAATGCCCACCTCCAGGTCATTAATAAACAATTTGAAAAGCAAGAGACCCAGTACAGAGCCCTGCGGTATGCCACTAACAACACTGGTCCAATAAGAAAATGTTCCATTTACCACCATTCTTTGTAGTCTATCTTTTAACCAGTTCTCTATCCAGGTACAAATACTATGTTCCAGGCCAACATTCCTTAATTTAACAAATAACCTTTTGAGTAGCATTGTATCAAATGCTTTAGCAAAGTCTAAGTAAATCACTTACCCTCTCATTAAAAGAAATTACGTTAGTCTGGCAAGATCTGTTTCGTATAAAACCGTGCTGGCACAAACTCATAGTATTGTTATTTGCTATAAAGTCTGATGACTGATTCAGGGAGAGAATTCCAATCTTCACAGCTCTCCAAATATTTAGGCTGAACCTCCTTTCTTCTAATTGGAATGGGTGACCTTGTGTCAGCTGGAAAGACCTACTTGTAAATAAAGCATTAGAGAGGTTATTATATATTTCCCTTTTATATCTATACAATACATAGTTATCATATCACCCCTTAAATGCCTCTTCAACAATGTGATCAACCCCAATTTGGTCAGTCTTTCCCCATAGCAAAGATGTCCCATACCTTTTACCAGCTTAGATGCCCTTCTCTGGTCACTCTTTAAAGGAAAACTATACCCCCAAAATGAATACTTGAGCAACGGGTAGTTTATATCATATTAAGTGGCATATTAAATAATCTTACCAAACTGGAATATATATTTAAGTAAATATTGCCATTTCACATCTCTTGCCTTCAACCACCATTTCGTGATAGTCTGTGTGCTGCCTCAGAGATCACCTGACCAGAAATATTTCAACTCAAACTGTAACAGAAAGATGTGTGGAAGCAAAAGTCACAACTCTGTCTGTTAATTGGCTCGTGTGACCTAACTTTATAGTTTGTTTGGTATGTTTGTGTGCACCGATGAATCATAAGATCCCAGGAGGCTGTCCTTATTTTTTAAAATGGCAATTTTCTATTTTGCATGACCCAATGGTACATGCTACTAAAAAGGTATATTATTATGAAAATGTTTTATTTACATGAATTGGGGTTTTACATATGAGCTTTTTTATGCAACATCTTTTTATGGAGACCTACAATGTCCGAGGGGTATAGTTTTCCTTTAATTCAGTAATGTCCTTTTTGAGCACTGGAAAAAAAACTGTACAGCATATTCTAGATAGGGCCTTACCGGTGTGCTATACAGTGAAAAAATGACCCCTTCCTCCTGTAAATATGTGCTCCTTTTAATACAGAGTTACAGCTGGCACTCGCACACCCTAAACATGTAACACGATACCTGGTGCTCTTTGGTAGAGGCTCGGCCACTTCAATTCACCGTAGAAACGAGAAAATCCAAGGCACACAGGTTGTAGCAAGCAAAGAAAACCTTGCACGTTTAATGCGGAAGTGAGCAACATTTCGGGGTCACGCAAGCATACGGTAATTAGTGAAATCACACATATATACAAGGCCGTGATTGGTGCAAATATGAATACATTCATTTACATCAAATAGTGCAATTAGCAATACTGCTTATTAGACATAGTAGAAAAATAAATCCAAAAACAAAACGTCTTTGTTAAACACCTTTTAATACAGCTCAAGACCTTATTTGCCCTTCATGCTGCTGACTGTCATTGCTTGCCAGTTTTTCAAGATCCTGCTGCAAGAATGCTGCATCCTGGGTGGAATTAATTAATTGTTTGACTGATTAAGTACCAGACCCTCCCCTAAGTCATTAATGAACAAGTTAAATAAAGGTGGACCCAATACCGAGCCCCCACTAAGTACCTTATTCCAAGTAGAGAATGTACCATTATCCTATCATGTGCAAATGCCTTCATTAATCTACTGCTCCCCCACTATCCAGCATAGTACTTACTTCATGATAAAAAGCAAACAATATACTGTATATACAGTATAAACCTTGTAAAGATGACAATATTCCTTTTTGTTTGTGGTTTGTGGTATTGTTCTTCTCAGGGACCATTCTATTCAAGTAGGAGGTGTACATGTGCCCAAGGGTTTTTATTTGCCATCTGTTTACACCCAAATCACATGCCTGCCCATGTGACCAATGAGATGTCCCCATTCCATATTATCAATAAACTTCTCTGCAGAGCTGAGGACTAAGTATTTATTGAACTTTTTCAAGGGTTCTGAGCTTGTATTATTAAGTCCTGCAAACCTGATTGGTTTCCCAGACAATGATGGGTAAGAAGGCCATCTAACAACCTAATCAATAACATTGTAGCGTTACATTTTGCAACACGGAGTCCTTTTATCAGAGCTTTTATTATTTTATTGATTTGACATCAGATTTTCCTGACAACACTTGTTATAGATATATTTATATAGTGAATAAAGTACCCCTTATTGTAAAATATAAGGACATGATGATGATTTTTCGGATTCGGTTGGCTGAATGGCTGAATCCTGGCCGAATACCGCATCCCTAATCTGTATGCATGTCGTTGGGGTTATGTTTTGTCATGCAGACATGCAGATTTTGTCATGCAGACAGAGACATGATAGATAGGCTTATGGTGCAAAATTTTGATTTATCACTGCTAGCTGCAATGAAAACTTTACTTGATGTAGCATAGGTAACCCAGGATCCACAACCATTGGCCAAAAATGTTCAGATGCCCACAACTGTTAAATTGTGAGCTAGTAGTTTCTTTGGGCTCTAGGCCCCACGATTGGATCAGCTCGATATAGCCAACCTCAATGTGAGCATATTGTAGAGAGATCTGCTCATTTGGCAAACAAAAGGATCTCTACTTGTATGGCCACCTTAACACTGCACAGGGGAATGACAAGGAGATTCGGGGAGATTAGTCACCCCAAGGACAAATCGCCTCTTCTTTTGGGTGACTAATCTCCCCGACCCACTTCCCTCTGTCTTGCGCCGGCTAAAATTAAATGATTGTCTGGCAACTTTGGGGCGATTTCGGAAAACGAAGCGCTGCTTGTGAATTGCCGCGTGCAATTTTCATTTTAGCCGTTGCAAGACAGGGAGAAGCAGTTCGGGGAGATTATTCGCCAAAAGAAGAGGCGATTTGTCACTGGGGTGACTAATCTCCCCAAATATCCTCGTGTAGACCTTCCCTTAAAGTGATACTGACACTAAAAAATGAATTTTAACATATGAATGTACATGAAATGTTACCTATTGGTCATGTTGATAATTTTTTGCTCAGAGGTTTGTTTTTGTATATAATTGTTAGTTGAAGTTCCTAAGCCTGACTCTTTGACACTCTGACTTTGCCAACCTATTATCAGAGGGGGGTCAGCTGGTTGATGAGAACATGCAAAAAGCACAGATTCTGAATGAATCTGTGCAGCTGTCTACACAAATGAGGAACCAGCTAATGAAGGTTTCCTTGTTAATAGTCCCAATTCTAATAATACACATGAGGAAATTCAAAAGAGACTAGAACATGTTAAGATAAACAAAGGTCCAGGGCCAGATGGGATTCACCCCAGGGTACTTAGCGAGCTTAGCTCTGTGATTGCCAAGCCTCTATACTTAATTTTTCAGGATTCAATGAGGTCTGGCATGGTGCCGAGAGACTGGCGAATTGCTAATGTTCAATATTCAAATAGAATGCGCAATCTGCATTCTCAGCCTCAAAACTATAGGCCAGTTAGTCTGACATTGGTGGTAGGAAAGCTTTTTGAAGAATTAGTAAAGGACTGGACTTCATAGCAAATAACAATACTATGAGTTTGTGCCAAAATGGTTTTATGCATAATAGATCTTGCCAGACTAACTTAATTTCTTTTTATGAGAAGGTAAGCAGGGACCTCGATTCTGGGATGGCTGTGGATGTGATTTACTTAGACTTTGCTAAAGCATACTATACAGTGCCACACAGAAGGTTACTTGTTAAATTACGGAATGTTGGCCTGGAACATAGTATTAGTAACTGGATAGAGAACTGGCTAAAAGAGTGGTGGTAAATGGAACATTTTCTAATTGGACCAGTGTTGTTAGTGGGGTACTGCAGGGCTCTGACCTGGGTCCCTTTCTTTTCAACTTGTTTATTAATGACCTGGATGTGAGCATTGAAAGTACGGTTTCTATTTTTGCAGATGATAATAAGGCTTATGCCACAAAGGAAGATCCAGGGCTGTGACTAATCTCCCTGAATGGCTTGCTGGTATCTCACACCCACTAGCACTAAAGTCGCCTGTGCCTATTCACACGCAGCGACGCGTTTTTCGAGGCATTTTTGAGCGACTTTGAAAAACATATCGCCACGTGTGAATAGGCGCAGACAACTTTAGTGCTAGCGGGGGCAAGATACCAGCAAGCCATTCAGGGAGATTAGACGCGGCGATTTGTCTAAGTTGGGAAACTGGGCAGCAATCTGGAAAATGTTGATAAAAGCAAGGTTATGCACTTTGGCAAAAATACTATAAATGCAAGTTATATACTAAATGGCATTGTGTTGGGAGTTTCCTTAAGTGAGAAGGATCTTGGGGTATTTATAGATAACAAGTTGTCTAATTCTGGGCAGTGTCATTCTATAGCTACTAAAGCAAATAAAGTTCTGTCTTGCATAAAAAAGGGCATAAACTCAAGGGATCCAGTAAGGCCTCATACTCCAGATGAGGCCTTACTGGAGATCTATAAAGAGGTATCTTTATAGATCTCCAGTAAGGCCTCATCTGGAGTATGCAGTGCAGTTTTGGACTCCAGTCCTTAGGAGGGATGTAAATGAGCTGGAGAGAGTGCAGAGACGTGCAACTAAACTGGTTAGCGGGATGGAAGACTTAAATTATGAGGGTAGACATTCCAGGTTGGGGTTGTTTTCTCTGGAAAAAAGTCGCTTGCGAGGGGACATGATTACACTTAACAAATACATTAAAGGACATTATAGAAAAATATCAGGGGACCTTTTTACCCATAAAGATGGTCACTGCACCAGAGGCCACCCCTTCAGACAAGAAGAAAAGGACTTTCATTTGAAGCAGCGTAGGGGGTTCTTCACAGTCAGGAGGTCGTGGAATGCACTGCCAGGTGATGTTGTGATGGCTGATTCTGTTGATGCTTTTAAGAGGGGCCTGGATGATTTTTTTGGACAAACATAATATCAAAGGCTATTTTGATACTAAACTCTACAGTTAGTATAGCTATGGGCATATATGGTTTGTGTGAAAGAGTGGAGTTGTGAAAGAGTGTAGATGTCTGTGTGTGAGTATGCTGGGTTTTAATTTGGAGGGGTTGAACTTCATGGACTTTGTCTTTTTTCAACCCAATTTAACTATGTAACCTGGCTGTCCCATTTCAGCCTGTTAGTTACAGTTTCTAATGCTAACAGACTCCTGCTGCAGAAATATGGCAGTCCCCCCCCATATAGGAACATGAGGGATCAGACAGGTAATGTAAAAGCATCATGCAAATACTTTATGGCAAAGTTAGAAGTAGCTTTCAAAGCCAATATTATAATAGATGGGAAAAAATTTTTTTAATTTCAGTATCTCTTTAAGCGTACTAATGTAAACAAGCGTTATAATCTATTGAGTGGTGGAGACACAGCAAGAGAAAATTATACCTCTACCTCTCAATATTTCCATTACATAAACACAAAGGGAATAAAAAGTAAAACCATAAACATTGTTACATTTAGGGGCAGATTTACTAAATTCACATGAAGGATTCGAAGTTCGATTGAATTTTCAAAAAGATTCGAATTCGAATTTTCAACTGTTTTTGAAGACCACTTTGACCAGTGAATTTTGAAAATTCTATCAAATGGAACGGTTCGAATCATTTGAATAGAAATCTATTCGAATATTCGACAGTCGAATTACTTCCCCTTTAAATTTTTATTCGACTGCCTAGTTCGCCAAATCAAAGCTACCAAATTGGCTTTCATTATTTTTGATTGATTAAAAAAATTCGATCGACCAATCGAATTGTGGTAAAATTTTATTCCCCAACAATTCCCAAGTATTCCCATGGTTGAATTCGAGGGTTTTTTAACCCTCGAATTCGACCCTTAGTAAATCTGCCCCTTAAAGGCGAACTGTCATATAAACCATACCATTTATCTCACTGATATATAACATTAATTAGAACAAAAAAATCTATACCCAACTGCATCAAATTTGTGTTTATAACAGTTACTTATCACTCATTTCTAACAGCTCTCCAGATCAAGCATTTTCAGAATCTGAAGGTAGTAGTGTCCATTCAATTCATCAGTTATGAACATAAGAGTGTCCTACTGCCTGTGTGCTATACTTTATTATGCTGTGTGGCTATGATCCTAGATAAGTTCATAAACCAATTTTTTCACATTGGTACAGCTCCTCTCTGATACCCATTAAAAGAAGCATCCCTGCACTGCTTTATGGCTGAGATTATATATTGTATTTTCTCTTTGATCCCCCTTATAACCAACTGTGGAGGATTAAACATACTAATGGAATGAATGTCACATTTAAACTACAATCCCCATAATTCATTGCAAATAGCAAGCTTCTGATAGAGGGCATGTCTTGACACGTCTATGACATCAACTTGGTAATCAGCCTGATTGGCTCCTCCATGGGAATGTCAGGGGAGTTGGCTTTGTCAAGAAGGAGGAACATACTGGGAGCTGTTTGTGATGACACTTTGTCGCAGACTATGCTGCTTTTGGGTTAGGCTGCGTGGGATTAGTAAAAGCTTGGTTGAGGATGTAGAGGTGATATATAAGGCTCTGAAAAAAACAGTATTCTTTTTTACTGTTAACTTTACTGTGTATAACTTAAAAGATAGAGAACACTATATTTCATGACAGTTCCCCTTTAATGTTTTCTGAGGAAGCCCCAGTCACCAGCTACAAAACTGAACGGGGTAAACAAAACCTATGAGGGGTAGTTTATCTTAAAATTATCCTTAAATCTCTAACTATTTAAAATCAACATATTCACAGTTTCAGTGCCCTATATCAGCCCTCCTATTCTGTTTCTTTCAGGCCTGCAGCAGAAAATCTGGTTGTTGACCACAGAGAGGCTATTCTTTTATTGTATTGAATTGCATATGTTGCTCCTATTTATTCTGCTTTCCCAACTGCTGCCTGGTTGTTAATCCCAAACAAACAGTCTAACCCCAAACTAGAAAGCTGCTAAACAAAAACACATTACTCATTTTAAAGCCCCAACAAATATAAAATGAAGACAATGCAAATCATCTTAGAATACTGCTTTCTACACATTTTCTACATTCTCAGCAATAAATGTTGAATGCTCTAATTTTTGAAAAATTTGAATGTTTGCTTATTTATTTAAAAAATCTGGAGACCTGTTTTCAAGAATGCTTGTGACTTGGTTTTTTTTTGGATAATGGATCTTTCCGTAAGTCTTCAAACCATAACTCTACTAGAAAATAATGTAAACATTTAATAAAACCAATAGGCTGGCTATCTTAATTTAGATCAAGTTACAAGATACTGAAAAATGAAACCATTTAAAAAACATTTGGATTGTTTGGATAAAATGGAATCTTTGGGAGATAACCTTTCTGTAATTTGGAACTATCTGGATAACTGGTTTCCAGATAACAGATACCATAAATGTAAAAAAAAATTGTGAATAGTAAAATTTTTACGCTATCATTTTCAAGGAGTCAAAACTTTTGAAAAACCTGCATCAAAAAATGCATTTAAATTTCCATAGACCGTCAGCTTTTCGATGTCTGAGTTTTACATTCCCCCTCTCCCGCTCCACACTTAAAAATCTGTGTCGGAACAGATCAAAGAGGGGCAGCATCGCTAGTGCATTAAGAGTTTTGACCCCAAAATTCGGCTTTTAGGGTAAGGCCACATGGGGAGATTTCGGGGAGATCTGGCGACTAATCGCCGAAACGAATCTCCCCGAATAGCCTGGTAGCAATGCGCACCCGCTACACGTAAAATCGCCTGCGCCTATTCACACGCGGCGAAACGATTTTAAAAGTCGCTCAAAATTGCCTCGCCAGGCAATTTTGAGTGACTTTTAAAATCACGTCCCCATAATTTTAAAATACACTTTACGTGTAGCGGGTGCGCATTACTACCAAGCTATTCGGGGAGATTCGTCGCGGCGATTAGTCGCCAGACGACAGATCTCCACGAAATCTCCCCATGTGGCCTTACCCTTAAAGTTAGAAAAGGTGGCTTTTTCGCTACCGCCAGTTACAAGGCTTTATGGCAGCAGCGGCCCTGATCTCCCCCCTATAGTTGCACTATTTTCTCTAACGTAACACCATTAACTTTCACATTAACGAAGGAAAAAGAATGTGGCAGTTTACAGCTCCCCTGATAAGAGTCCCCTATAGAAGGAAGTCTCATTTCGTGCAGGTGTAAGCGTGACATAATGGCAGGTTGCTGACAGTAAGTTAAAGGACATGTAATTTACTTGCAAAATGTGAAGTAATGACACCTGATTGAAGGTTGAGATTTATTCTTTATTTAATGGGCTAATGTATTATATGAAACACATAGGCATTGAGGTCATCTCCTAGCATCAAATGCGTTTGGTTAAAGGGTCTTCCCTTTCTGTTGTGCAAGGGTTAAGCAGTTAGCAATGAGTTGGATGACTAATCACAGTCATTACTGGTAATACATCCTGCTGTTGGCTTTGTGGTGATTGCATAAAGACTGGAGAAGAAAGTCACTCTGGCTATCAGTAGGGCTGTTTGACCGTGGGGGAAAATACCCGAGACATGACAAACTTGCCTTATGGCTTCTCAGCCTCCTCTCTGTCTGCTCCGACAATTTAATCCTCCAAATCACTATGTACTCAGCAAAGTTTTTAGCCTACACCACAATGCAAAAGTAACATTACACCAAAATTTCTTTCAAATCAGAAAATATTGAATATAAGATGGAATTACTGAGGGAAATGTCTGCACTTGTACAAGAAAGCATAGCTACATAATCAGATCACATTATCACATTATCAATGTTTTTGATAAATCTATCTGCACTAGACTGCTATAACTGTTGCTATGGGTTATTGAACATGATAAACTGCAACCCCACCCCAATGTATTTAACAGCAACATTATATTATTTCAGACTGGCCTTATTCTTACCAACTTTAGGGCCCTTACACACGGGCGTTTTTACCTGCGCTCCCCTGCGTTCTGTTTTGCTGCGTTCAGCCGCAGGGGAGCGCAGGTATAGACGCACTCAATTATTTTCAATGGGGCTGTACTCACACGAACGCATGTAGGCGCCAAACGCAGGAAAAATACAGCATGTTGCGTCTGAACTTGCGTTCGGCGCTTACACGCGCCTCGTGGGTACAACCTCATTGAAAAGAATGAGGTGCGTCTAGACCTCCCCTGCGGCTGAACGCAGCCAAACGCAGCGCAGGTCCAAAACACCCCTGTGTAAGGGCCAGTGGTGTAACTGGCCCTTACACAGGGGCGTGTTGGCTGCTTCCCTGAGCAGGGGGTGCAATTGCACCAGGGCCTGCTCCCTCTCGGGGCCCGCCAGAGAGTCTAGGAGAACTCCAATTCATAGGGGGGCCCGGGTGCCAATCCTGCACCAGGGCCCACCAGCGACTAGTTACGCCACTGGTAAGGGCCCTTACACTTTGGATGCAATGTTTTATTTCATATAGATTTTTAATCATTTGCTTGCTCTTCTGTCTAATTACAGCTTTAAAATGGGAATCACTGACCTCCTGGCTCTGTGAGAGTGCAGTTTTATTGCTACTTTGTATTGTTTATATTCCTATTCAGGCCCACTCCTAGTTATCTTCTAGTTCCTTACTCACACCATTGTCTGGTTGCTAGGGTAACTCGAACCCTAGTTATCAGAGACCAAACTGGAGAGCTTCTGAACATAAAACCAAATCATGCAAAAAAAAACCTAAAGATACAAAATTTAGATATATTGCAGATATCAGTCTGCATCATAATAAAAGTTTCCCCTTTATGATTAATATTATAATTATTATTGAGGACCAGGGAATTTTAGTGACATCACTGCATTTATAAATGAACTCCATACTTTTGATTAACATGATTTATGACGGACATATCATAAATGTTACTCTTTTGTAACTGTACAACACTTTTGCCTAGGTAAATACGTACATACGTGCTAGGTAGTGATGGGTGAATTTATTCGCCAGGGGCGAATTCCAGCGAAAATTCACCTGGCAAAAATTCGCTAAAAAAAAGTCATCAAAAATGTGCCGCGACTCGTTTCACAAATTTTTTCGCCAATTTGCAAATTTCGCTGAAAATTCGCGAATTTTTAGGCGAAACGGGGTAGATTCGCCCGTCACTAGTGCTAGGCTTGTTTAAATATGTATTTGTATATGTTACTGAGTAGATATTTCCTGGGTGCTTCCTGTATTGTGGAAACATTGCCAGTGGCTTTCATGTATTTGACCTTAAGAGCCCTTGGCTGGCAGGGGAGGTGATATTACTCTAGTACGGAGCTTGGTTTGCTCTCTGCCTCCCCAACTTATTATTTTCTAATGTCACTTCTTGGAGTGTTGCAAACAAGAGATTCCCAAAAAAATCCATATCTTGCAATTTAATATTGTTCCTTAAACTGTTATTGCATTGCAAATTTTTTTTTATTTTATTTTATTAAACGTAATTTTTTAATTATACAACATGTTCAATATTGATGTTATATATCAAGATTTGTTGATACATATTACACATTATAATCTCAACATTTGAGTTGTTAGTATATATTTCTGCTATGTCTGCTTTTCCTTACTGTTCTTTTTGATTTGTGGCCTTATGAAGCTTTCTGTGTAAGGTTTTGACATTAACTTAAAGGGGTGGTTCACCTTCAAGTTAACTTTTAGTATATTGTAGAAGGGCCAATTCTAAGAAATTTTTCAATTGGTCTTCATTATTTATTTTTCATGATTTGCTTTTTTCTTCTGTTTCTTTGCAGCTTTCAAATGGGGGTCACTGACACCATCTAAAAACAAATGCTCTGTAAGGCTACAAATGTATTGTTATTGCCACTTTTTATTATTCATATTCCAGTCTCTTATTCAAATCAATGCAGGGTTGCTAGGGTAATTTGTACTCTAGAAACCAAATTGTTGACACTGCAAATTAGAGAGCTTCTGAATAAAAAGCTAAATAACTATAAAACCACAAACAATAAAAAATGAAAACCAATTGCAAATTGTCTCGGAATATCACTCTCTACATTATACTAAAAGTTAACTCAAAGGTGAACCACCCCTTTAAGAATGTACAAATTAGGTTCAGAATTCTAAAAATAGGATTGGTTTTGAGTATGTTTTAGATAGTTGTTTATGTATTCATATAAGTTTATTTAGGAGTTAAGTCATACCTCCCAACTGTCTCTTTTTTCAGAGGGACTCTTTTGTACTGGAAAGTCCCTATTTTCTCTGCACTGAACAGCCAGAAAAAGAAAAAAGTTTCTTACTTAATTGGCTTTTGGCAGAGAGCCCAGAACAGCTAACAGGTGCAAATAAGATACTTTGTAATAATTTTGAGATAAGAAAAAAGTAATTGTAAAAGTTTAGATATAGAGAAATATTTTCAAACTTTTATAACCTGCCAAATTTAGTAATATTAACATGGTAATTAGAGGGTGTGGCCACAAAAATGGGTGTTGTCAAGAATGTAGCCATGCTAGGTGTGAAAAAAAAATGTTGTCCCTCTTTTTACTTCCAAAATGTTGGGATGTAGGTTTAAGTCCAGAGTGTTAGCCTTTCAATTAGGAATTATTTCTTGATTTACGTCCCAGTTGTTCCAGATATTGTTGAGGAGTAAAGTTAGTGTAGAGCTGTAATAAATGGACCTTGGAATCCCATATTTTGTAATGTTTGAAACATAAAACTCCAATCTTAAGCGGTCAAATTTTTCAGCGTCTAAGCCAAGTAGGATCAATGGAATCTTATGTTTATTTATATAATCAGTTATAGATATTGCTCTGCGTATATTATCGCTTGCTTTATGTCCTAAAATGAAGCCTACTTGATCAGAGTCTATTAGTTTGGGGAGAATGAGGTTTAATCGAGTTGTTAATAATTTGGTGAAGATTTTTAGGTCCGAATTAAGTAGAACAATTGGGCTATAATTAGAGCAAATTGTGTGATCCTTCTCTGGTTTTGGTATAAGAGAGTACTGTTTTAGGTATTGGTAGGTCTGATATCCATTCATTGAATAATCTGATCATGTGTGTGATCAATATGTCTTGAAATGTTTTATAGTATACCCATATGGTAGTCCATCTGGGCCAGGTGATTTATTACTGGCATATTTTTTAATACCTCTAGTAGTTCCTCTGTAGAAACCTGTTTATTAAGAGTTTCTAGATCCTGTGAACGTATTTTAGGAATTTTAATTTTTTGGAAAAATTCCTTTTGTTTCTGTATTAACTGTTTACTATTGTTTACAGGAAATAAATTATCTAGTTGGGTGTAATATTATTGAATTGCTTTGGCAATATCCTATGGTGCACTTACTAGGCCTTTGGAAGTGCGGATAAGTTGTGGCGTTTGAAGGGCTTGTTTGGTCTGTATGAGCTTAGCAATTTATCTTCATCTGCAATTTCAAATCGCGTAATGCATTTCTTAAATAGATGGTTTTAGAGAGATTGCGGACTGTTGGGTAGTTTGCCTGTCTTTTTACCTCTTTTTGTAGAGCAGCTGTGATTTGCTTGTATTGATGGGTTTTGTTTTTCTTAAGGGAAGAAGATAGAGATAAACCCGTTCCCCTTATGACAGCCTAATGAGCTTCCCACAGTATGTGCATTGCGTACTGTTATTGCGAATAATTTACTTTATAATAATTTAATTTATTAGTTACTGACTTATTACATTCCCCTGAAAATCTATAGGCTCTGCCTACTCCTCTTGTGTTCTCCTCTGTATGTCACATAAGGTAATGTGCTTATAAAAATTATACTATATTAGCATGTAGTAATATACAAATGATGACTGGGGGCCCCCCATATGTTGACGTGCAGTGGTCATGGGAACAAATACACTTCCCTTATACACACAATTCAACATAAAAACAATTTTTTATGGTTTAGTTCTGCTTTAAATGAGTTATATTCAGGTCAGTTGTTGCTCAGGATTGGCCAGGAATCTTGGGAAAGAGTTTGTTACCCAATGAAAAGCTAATCTGATGCAATTTAGCTCAAGTGATAACAACCTTGCCGATAACCAGAGCAGTTTTATGTCAGAATTTAGCAGGTGACATGCTCTCAAAGTTCACCCAGTTACTTGTAAAGCAGATGCCAGAGAACTAATAAACAGATGATGTTTATCACATATATATTTAACCACCAAACTACTGGCACTCTTGAATATAGTGTTCATGTGCCTGGGTGCATGATCCGCGGTCTATCTCCATCAATTCCAAAAACAATCAGCACTCACAGGGCTTAAAAATCTAACAAAAATGTATTGATAACATAGCCAACAATAATTGGCTGCAATGGAGTAGCAGTTAAGACTAAGGTTTTGGCTCACAGCATGCAGATATCAAGAGACCAGATGCAACCATTTCAAAATGTTAAAGTTGCTTTTATCCAAATAAAAAAAGAATTCAACTCATTCCTTGTTGTTAAATTAGCAGAGATTTTATTCTGTTGTTGCTCATGATTCTGCATTTTCTCCTCAGCATGAAAGAGCCGAAATGGACAAGTATCTCCTGAGCCATGTTCCTCCTCTGCAAATCCTTTCTGACAAGAAGTATCGGAGAGAAAGTGCTTCTGTTGTGGATGAATTCTTTGAAGCAGAGAAGCCACAGGCCCCATACAGTGTAAACATTAATGTGATCCTGCCTGATACGGCTCATCTGCGTACGGGTCTCTATCGGCCATCCAAGACTTTCTCTGTTCTCCCTCAAGTGAAAACAGAGCCAGGCAGCAACTTCCCACAACCCTGCTCTGCTTCCTTTACACAGACTCTCCCAGATTTCACCAGTGTGTTCAGTATGCCCCACCCTGTTTTCATCAAACAGGAGGCCCCTTCAGAAGTCCCTCTTTCAGCGCCTGCTTCTATCCAACCTCAAGTCTATCCTATGTCCATGGCCAATGAAATATTGAACTTGGCCCAGTCTAGCGGAACATCTGTGGTAAATTCCATCAGCGGAGTAACTATGGCAACAGACAATGGTGGCCCCTCGCCTTTGCCCCAGCCAACAAGGATTCAGCAGGTCAAGCAATATCAGACCCTGGGGCATGACATTGTTCAGGTTTCTGGACAGTTTTATCACTCTCCTGATGTCTCACTTCCACCATCACCCCCCAATTCTCAACCAGGGAGCCCAGAAAATCAGCCAGAGTTGAACACAATTTCTTCTCCTCCACCATATGAGGCCACATTTGGACTGAAACTAGAGCAACCCCAGCATATCCCCACTGTGCTCAGCTCAATGGTGTCTGTGCTTCCACATGGGCAGTTGGTAATGACAGTACCCAAATACAACAGGCGGAATAATCCTGAACTAGAAAAGAGAAGAATCCATCACTGTAATTTCCCAGGTAAGCATAATTCAATCCAGAAGCAGACATGGCAGCTTCATTTACTCCTTGGGGTATATTTATCAAAGAGTGAAGTTCCGCCACTAGAGGGAAATTCCGCCACTCTCCATTCATTTCTATGGGATTTTTAAAGGTGTATTTATCAAAGGGTGAAGACCCATTGATAAATAGGCCTTTCAAAATCCCATAGAAATGAATGGAGAGCGGGCTGAATTTCCCTCTAGTGGCGGAACTTCACTCTTTGATAAATGTACCCCCTTGTCTCTAATACACATTAGGGTTCAGCACTGAAGCAGAGGCTGGAAATTACTTGAGGACTACATTTACAGTCCAGTAGGAGTGATCATCCCTAGCATGCATCTACAGCTAGGTGACTATCACAGTATTAGAGTCTAACTTTGCCACTAATCATTATCCTAAAGGAGTATAATTGATTTAATAAGTCTACGTATATGATATTGCTGCCATGTGTTTATTGAATTAATCTAGATCTCTGAACCTTATTTTTGAGTGTAATGAAGGCATTGGTAAGAGAGTAGCAAGAAACTGTCTGCATACATTCACAGTGGAAATCACATTAATCAGGTTTTTTAGGGGAAATCTTCTTGCTCAATATGGACAGATTCTCATGGATTAATGGAAAGGGGCTGTTACACTGGACAAAAAGAAAAGCAGCAGCACAATACAAAGAATGTTCATGTCAGAAAGGCCAAATATGACATTAGCCATAAACAGAACTTGTCCTCTTTAAAATGTGGAGCGTTCAAGTTTTTTAAAATTATAATAGAGTTTATAGGGTACAGGATTCAGTAGATTACAGATTTAGCATCTATCAATTGTAAATAGCACATTAATTGTCATGCTTCATCTTACATTTGCCTTATAATTCCATCTCAGGTTGCACAAAAGTCTACACCAAGAGTTCACACCTCAAGGCACATCAACGAACACATACAGGTAATGAAAAACTTTAATCCTCTTGCTTTACTTTTTCAAGAAAGAAAACAGTTTAGTCTTTTAAACTCTATAAGAAATTGGTATTGTATATTATTCTCAGGAAATTCGGCAAAGAATGTCATCCAAACATAACACTAAGGGGCAGAATTATCAATGGTTGAATTTCGAATTGAAAACATTTTTAAATTCGACCATGTGAATAGGATGTGAAGTAAAATCCTTCGAATATTGAATTCGAAGGATTTTACAGCAATTCGATTGGTTGAACGATCGAAATGGAAAAATTTGATCGATTAGCACGATTTTTTCGATCAATCGAATTTTTTTTATTCAATCAAAAATAACAAAACCCAATTCGGTAGCTTGGATCTGGCGAACTAGGTGGTCGAATAAAATTTTAAAGGGGAAGTACTTTGACAGTCGAATGATCGAATATTCGAATTAAATGGTCTTCAAAAACATTCGAATTCGAATGTTTTTGAAAATTCGATCAAACGTCATGTGAATTTTGTAAATCTGTCCCAAAATGTCATATGTATACCACATGGCTTAAAATTGCAAACTTGCCCACATAGAGTGAGGGGAGATAAGTATGTCAGTTTTCTTTGAGGGGGGGGTAGACTAGCGTTGGTGTTGTCCCATTGTTTAGGGTAGTCCTTCCATGGTGTTCTGAACCCTGTGCCAATTCCTTAGACAATGGACTGTCCCTCGATTGATTCAGTGCCCATTGTTCTGAGTCTGGGTCTGACCTCCATACATACTGGCAGACAATGGTTTGGCTGATCTCTCTCTCTTTCTGAAGATTCCATAAATTAACGCTTCAGGGACTGCCGGTTCAATAAGACGGTGCTACTGTTTCTCCAGGACTAGATTTATTGGGCTGCATTGATTAGGTTTGCTTCTTAGTTGTGTGAAGTCAAGTAGTAATAATGCATAACTCTTTTTTTCTTTATAACACTAAAAAAGTATTACCTGGGTAAAATTTAAAACATTAAGGATATAGTTAAATTTACATGCAGGGCTCTCTAATTCTGGTGGTGGATTTATGGCCCACAGCATGCCTGTAATGACTTGTCATTACAGGCATGCTGTGGGCCATAAATCCACCAATTCCTTGGAATTACCAGCAGCACAATGACAATTGAAGTAATGGCAAAAAAATAAAATTCCATTTATACTTTCTTTAATGAAAAATAAATCTCCAATATACTTTAATTAAAAAATGTCTACCATTTTTATAAGAAACCTGACTGTATGCAGTGAAATTCTCCCTTCATTTACTGCTGGGAATAGGAATTGTCAGACAGTCATAGTTTCAAACAGCAGGGGCAGGCCCGGATTTGTGGAGAGGCCACTTAGGCCCGAGCCTAGGACGGCAGGATTTTAGGGGGTGGCCCACTCACACCCACATTGGTTCAGAAATGTAAATTTCCCGTGTGCCAATTCTCATTGCTCCAGCCTGATGATGAAAATTTGAGCAAATAAAAAGGGAGCAAATCCGGCCCCGAGCAGCTTCCCAGCTTTGTCTGTTTCCCTGTAAAACAGGCAGTGACCATGTATATATTTGTATCTACAGACCCAGTGCAGTATGTATATTCTGGTTATTAATCAGTCTTGCTGTATTGGCTTCTCTGGCAGATATTTTTTGACTTGTGCTGTTTTGATAATTTATGACGATCCCTAAGCTTAACCCTCCCAACTGAAGCCCCAGACTACACTGAGTATGTGCGAGTCTTGATATTGCAGAGATGTCTAACAAAGTTACAAAATTACAGCCCTGTGGTGTTTATACAAATGGCCTGCAGGTGGCACTGTGCATACACAGGACTTTCTGTACAGCTTGAAAGTGAAAGTAAGACTTACTGCTGTTATGTAATGGCTGCATGACCTGCTAATAAAGCACTCTTATACTCTCCTCATCCTCTGCTACCAAACACAACAAGCCCCCTGTGCCAACTTTGAAAGCATAAATCGTTTGTCTTATTAGGCTTCTGCTGCAGTAAGTTCATGTTTATATTTAGTATACAAAATACAGCATTCCTTTTATTGAGATGGCTAATGCAAGTATATTCAAGGGGGTAGGATAATGAGTCTCATGGGGCTACATTTCTAAACATGGGGCTACATTTCTAATCGAATTCAGTGAACTACTTTCACTACTTTGCTACTTTGGATTAAAGTTATTCTTTCTGCTCCTTTGTTCTTCATTGTCTTCATTTGTAAGATGATGTATATTTGCTTATGATGTAGGTATCATGTGGGAGCACAGCATGTCCACAGAAATTTAAAATTAAAAAGGGTGAAGTAAAGGAGAAAAGAATAGTGACCAGAAAGCAGTGAGGTGGTGTAACAGAGAAAGCAGAGAGCACTGAAGCAAGAGGGTAAAGGAGACAATAAGGGGTCTGCAAGAATGATGACTGAGAATCAAACATTCAAAAAAGTGATCTAAACACTTAAAACTGAAAAGCCTATAGCATGTATATTTTTTAACTAATTCCAGAGTCTTCTGATTGATTTAGTAATTACAGTAAGTGTATTAATTGTCAACATCTTTTTATTTTGGCAGGAGAGAAGCCATATAAATGTGCCTGGGAGGGCTGTGACTGGTGCTTTGCCCGTTCGGATGAGTTAACACGGCACTACCGCAAGCATACAGGTGCCAAACCCTTCAAATGCTCCGCCTGCGGGCGCTGCTTTTCTCGATCCGACCACCTCGCTCTGCACATGAAAAGGCATCAAAACTAGACATTGTGTCTGTTGCTCAGTCAACAAAGCAGCTGCACCAAAGAACAAAAGTGCTCTAAGAAACAGATGTGTTTTCGGCATTGAAATGGTGACGGCAGTGTGTGTGTGTGTTGTCTGCATAAAGTATAGAGTACTTAAAATTGCTCAAGAGACAGCTTTTAATTTGCATTGCCTTCATATCCTATCTTACCTTCATATCCTAAAAGTCTCATATGAACATGAGACTTTTCTAATATGTACAGTGCCTTGCCAGTGGAATACGCCACACAGCTTTGTTAGGCCAGTTGTGTTCTTCATCTACAAATTCCAGGTAACCTCCTTGCCAATAATGAGCATTGCCTTGGATTTGTTTTCTTCCAATGGACACTCTCCTATTGTCCACAGAGTAAGGCTTCTTGATTGGACCCTAAGACAAGTGACTTCACCCAGAAGAACCATTGAAACTGATAGCAATCACACTGCGGTACATGCTTCGCTATTTCATGCTTGTACTGTTTTGTGACTTGACAAGACTCTTTGCTGTGTAAAAAAGTTTTTCAAATGACCTAGGCTTGTGACTTTTGAATCGCACTTCCAGTTCCGACATGGCTCTGTGACAATGAATGCATTATCTTCAACATGAACAAAATGTTCTTTCTTTCTGGCAGGGGACTTGAAGAACATTTTAAAAAGAAGCTGCAAATTTATTAATTGTCTGGAACTTTGCTGGCTAAAGCATACAATGCAGTATATGTTGTGATCCTCCACATTTTAATATCCATATACTGATTTGTTTTTGTACAACCTATAATGGCGACCTACATTTATAGCCTAGTGTAGAATCCAAAGAATCTGTGTAGATTTGAATTTGTTTTAAATTACATTTTTATGCAAACAGTAAGAGACTACTCAATGAGATATGTGGTGTATGCTCCTGATGGTTGCACCTTTAATCCTGCCCTTTAGATATACAATATATAGATTTGGGCTTTTATTTGTACCACCAAATACACCTGCCTTTCTTTATGTAAAACATTCTATACAATACATGTTTAACATGCACTCCATATAGGCTATCTTCCTTGATGCATACTTTTTAATTATTTTTATTTAAAACATACTTCTTGTGGGCATCATATTTTTATTATAGATTTCCTTTAAATGCAAGCCGGCACCTCTATGCACTAAACAAATGACTTAGGAACTTCCCATATTTTCATCTTCCTTGTACTAGATTGATCTTAGTTGGTTCCATTGCAGCGCAATTGGCTTTACTCTCTCTTGGTCTACTGATGATCTGTGTTTACTGATGCTCAAAGACGTTCAACCTCTTTAATTTGTAAACATATTTTTTTACAGATTGAAATGAAAACAGTATACATTTTTAATACTTTGAATAAATATGAACAACTTTGTCTGTACAAGTTTTTCAAGAGACAACACCTCCAATACACAGTATTGCTTCGTAAAAAAATAGTTCAGTAATCTTTATTCAAAACAGGGTTTGTTCATTGATTCTGTGAAGGTCACTGGACATGCATTGTAGGGTTGCCACCTGTCCTGTTTTGACCTGGACAGCCCAGTTTTTTGAAGGGCTTTGAAGGTCAAAACTGCATGCCCGGATTTCCAAATTAGGAAAACTGGGCAGGATTCCCTATGATTGATGTGGCAATGGGCCAATTACTGACAGCCACACATCATAGCCCCCACCCCTGATGCCACAACCCACCCCCATTGCATCACAGCCCCAGCCCCTGTCCAGATTCAACTGGACCAAAAGGTGGCAATCCTAATGCCTTGAGATGATAGAAAACAGTAAGGCCTATAATACATAACGCTTTGCCTTGTTGACAAGTTTCTTCAGTAAGTTTAACATATGTCTGGACATATTTCTAGCACACAAGTGTAGGAAGGCTGTTAATAGCTGTCTCTTTCTCTGTGTTATGTGTTATGTGTGGGGAACCCCTGGGAACCGACAGGAAGAATGTGTCGCCAGGCGACTAATCTCCACTAACCTGCTCGTCTGGATGAGCCCTAACAGAAAAAGCTAGAATAAAGAGCACTATGCATTTTCAGATGTCATGGGTAAACCCAAAATACTACTGTAAAAGAGAACCACAGAACGGGCATAGTAATACTAATGACCTAAATAGTGGAACCCAAAAAAGGAAAACAGTTTCATAACTTACTCACCCCTCTGACAGTAAGGTAACCCTCTATATGTAGTAAGGCTCAGGATTAATAAACCTAAATAATTACAGTTTGAGAGGTGAACCTAATCTGTTGCATACCGTATTTGAAGGCGTATAAGGCGACTTTTTCCCCCAGAAAAATATGCCCCTAAGTGGGGGGTCGTCTTATACGCCGGGTGCTCTTATCCTCTGGTTACTTAACATGCCCTCCCACCTCCTTCCTTACCTCCTATGATATTAGCGCTACTAATAGGCCTGGCGGGACATCAGCGGTGCCGTGGCGGGACATCAGCGCGACAAGGGTGCCAGCTCCTTCATCCTCTGCTCAGCGGGAAGCAGCGGCGCTCCGGCCCACCCCTTGTCTTTTTACTGTACGTCGCTCCCAGAGCTCGCACATGCAAACTTGTAGTTTTAAAGGAGAGGCATACATTAAAGATGCAGGGGCGGGCAGGAGGCGTGCCGCTGTGTCCCACTGAGCCGACTGACAGGTAAAGGGCTGGCACTCCTGTCCCGCTGATGTCCTGCAAATTTACAGTTTATTAGTACCGTACATTACATAAGTTTTATTTGGTGTGCGGAAGAGGGGGTAGTCTTATACGGCGAGTATTAATAAACTGTACATTTTAAGTGGAAATGTTGGGGGGTCGTCTTATACGCCCAGTCTTATACGCCAGCAAATACGGTACATAGATTGTACATTTTTTTGAAATGTATAGTGAATCAATCCAGAAAGTATTTGGTACTCTAAATAAAGCAGAATCATCTAAATGTGAGAGGTTTAAACTCTTATAGAAAGAGATACTTAGTGCAGTGGTTGGTTAAGGAGAAAGGAGCTGATGTGGTCTTTCTACAGGAGACTCACCTAAATATTGAGGGGGCCTCTAAATTCAGCTTACACCAATATTCTTCCATATATCATTCCACATTGGCTAAAAAGAAGAAAAGTGGGGTTTGTGTGGCGGTTGGA
>CM044445.1:21662703-21680066 GCA_024363595.1 Xenopus borealis
TATATTGCATATTACACAAGAATGGTACAATATTAGTAAGACTCTGGAATAAACTCTCAAGAAAGTATGTCCAAACCAATGTAGTATTGTGTTTGTTTTGCTCTACAACAGTGTATATTAGTACCCTTGTTAAAGTGAATTTGTCTTGCATCCTGTATCAGACTTTCTTTAATAAGTTGGGGATAGACAGGGAATAACTGCGAACGTTTAACAAAGACAAGAAAAAAAGGGGGGGGTGGGGAAGAAGGGGAAGGGGCATCTCCTTCTCCTCTTACAATTGTAAGTTTATGTGCTCCAAAGCAGGCATTGTAACTGATTAGATTATATTACTCTCCTATAGGTATGTTAGATGACTATCCAAAGATAATACCTGTAGTTCCATGGGGACGGTATGGTTTCTTCTCTCCTACACTTCCTGGGGGGTTCAACCATGGGTTACACACTTTCCCATATTTATCTGGGCAGCCTTTCCTTGCATAAATTAGTTTATACATAGGGATCATTTGGTTGACCTCGTTTTTCCATAGTGATAGTTATGGGGGGTTACTCTTTTTCCAATACATGACAATAAATTTCTTGGCTGCTGTTAGTACTATAGCTAGATGAGTCTTAGCAGCTCGATTGTGGGCCACATTAGATACCTGGTTTAATAGCATCAGTAAAGGGTCCGGCTGAATATGTATCCCTATGGCACTTGTAATATTTACCCAAAATGTATTTATACTTGGACATGACCACATCATATGTATTTAGTCGGCTAGTGAATTATGACATCTGGGACATTCATCAGAGTGTTGGTCTGAAATCTTATGGAGACGATAAGGGGTAAGGTAGGTTCTATGTAAGAATTTTTATTGGAGTAACTTGTCTCTGGCTCCAACCAGGTATTGAAACTGTGACTCTAGTATTTCTTTCCAATCCTCTTCTGTGATACCTGGTATATCCTGGGACCATTTCCATAAAAGTGTAAGGTCCTGGGAAGAATTGGATAGAATCAGTTGGGTATAGAATTTTGATAGGGGTTTAGTAAGCATACTGTTGTGTGCCATATGTTCTATTCGTCTGGGTGTCGCGTCTATTGCATGGCCCTTTAATTGTGTGGTTAACACATGTCTCATTTGAAAAAATCTGAATAACATATTGTTAGGCAGCTGGAACTTTTCTTTTAGGCCCTGAAAGTCAGATATAGAGTTATCCTTACAAACATCCACAATGTCTTTGATGTTATACGTAGCCCAAAGCTGTGGGTCAGGTACACACAGGACAGGATATTTGGGTTGTGCCAGAGTGGGGCATAAGAGGAGAGGTGGTTAGCTGGTCTAGGGAATAAGTGTAGGGCTGTTTGCCATGCCTGCCTTACCTCTTTCATCAGGGAGTTGTTTTGGATGTGTACCTACACCCCCTGTACAGAAGATTTTTAAACTCTTCATATGACCCCATTATGTGGGCCTCCAGAATTGTGGCTGGGTTGTCCTGGGATGGGGAGGCCCGGCTCCAGGCTACTGTAAGTCTGGCTGCTAGGTAATACATGGTCATATTTGGGGCAGCAAGACCACCGCCATCTTTGGGGAGTTGTAGTTTGGCTGCGCCAGTTCTTGGGATGGTGGCTCCCCAGTATAATTGAGTTATGAGGCCTTTCAATTTTAGGAAAAATTTTGCTGGGATTTTGCTGGGTGTTTGGCGAAATACATAGGTAAATTTCGGGAGCATTGTCATTTTAAATAGGTTAATGCGCCCTATCAAGGACAGGGGGAGCCTGGACCACACTTTGTTCTTATTTTCCAGCTCCTGCACCAGAGGATAGAGATTAAAGTCAACAAATTGCTTCAGGTCCTTATGTATAGTGATGGGCCCATTGCAGGGTCCCGCGTATGGTGGTAGGTGAGAAGGACGAGTATCTATTGGAAATAGTATAGATTTTGCCCAATTCATTTTGAGGCCTGAGTAAAGAGTGTGGGTATTTATAATTTGTAGGGCTGCCTCCAGGTCTGATTTTGGATTTGCTAGGTAGAGGAGGGTGTCATCAGCGAATAATAACAGTTTTTCAGTGTGGGAGCCCAATTTGAGACCAACTATGTTTGGTGCCTGTCTGATCAAACAGGCTAATGGCTCCATGGCTATGGCAAACAACATAGGTGACAATGGGCAGCTGCGCGCGCAATTTCCGGATATTGCAGGCGCATGCACGCTGGCGTGATTACGTCAGCGCGCAATGGAGTGAAATTTAAAAGTATTTAAAGGGGTATTTTGGATTTTGTAATTGCCCGTTGTTAGGTTCTATTTGGTAGTTCCTGGGTGCTATTACTGTTTGATTCCTGCCTGATCTACTGGTTTTTGACCCTTGCTTTTCCTGACTATTCTGTTATTCTCCAATCCTGACCTCTGACTATTCTACGCTCTCTAATCCTGATCCTGGCCTGTCTGACTATTCTATTCTGCTTGTGCTGGTCCGGCCCGCCTGTTCCACTTGGTGGTATTCTTCAACCCAGTATCCTTGGTGAGACGATCGTGCCCCTGTGCTAGCCAGAACTCTTAGCTTTGCACCTCTCGATAAGTCCAGGTGGCATCTGAGTAATCTGAGGGCTCTCCTCCCGAGGCCAAAGGCGGTCACTTAACTGGTGAAGCCGAGCTGAGACCAAGGTGCTTAGCAACTGCTCTGGTATTGGGTGCCGTTCGTGACAGCATCCCTGTCTGGTGCCTCGTGTTAGGGAGAAGTTTGGTGAAAGGGTAAGATTGGTTTTAACACAGGCTTGTGGTGCTCTATATAGGGATTTTGTGCACTTTATAAAGTTTGTACCAATTCCCAGATGTTGCATTACTGCCCAGAGATACTCCCATTCGACTGAGTCGAAGGCTTTCTCGTTGTCCAGGGCCGCTCTTTCTCCTGAATGATCATGTGTGATGGATATGTTTGTGAATAGTCGTCTTAGATTTATGTCTGTAGATCTACCATGAACAAAGATTGGTCTGGGGCAATAATGGAAGGAAGAACACGAGAAAGTCGTCTGGCTAGAACTTTGGCGAATATTTTCGCGTCACAGTTTATTAGGGATATTGGTCTGTAGGATGCACATAATGTAGGGTCCTTCCCTGGTTTTAGTATGAGAATTATTAATGACTTGTTGGCTGAGAGGGGCAAAGGAGAGCCCACACAAACTGCATTAAATATCTTAGACAGCCTTGGAGCCAGAAGGGAGTTGTATCTTTTATGTCCAGGCCAGGGATTTTTCTGGATGGACATGAGTTTATGGCATCTATCACTTCTTCGTTAGAGATAGGGGAGTCTAATTCACATGCCTCTGGGACATCTAATCTAGACATGGGTATATTTTGAACATAGGACTGTATTTCTTCTGTTTTTAGGGTGAGTTTCGTTTGGTACAGTTCATAGTAGAACCTATAGAAAGCTTCACTGATTTGGCATGGGAGTGCTAAAGTATGGCCATTATCATCCAGTATACCTGGTATAATAGTAGATTGTGAGGGGTCCCTGGCCAGCAGAGCCAACAATTTCCCTGGTTTGTCTCCCATTTCTAGGAGATTTGCCCTTTGGTAGAGTAGAGACTTACAGTATTTACCAACTCCGCCTGGGCTGTTAGTAATTTAGCTTGGGAAGTTGTCCAAGCTATTCAGGTATTTTAATTTGGGTTCATAGTATATAACTTTTCATTGTTAGCTACTGCTTGGTTTAGGGTAGCTATTTCAGCCGAGTATTGGACGTTGAGGCGTTTGATTTGGGAGATATATTCTCCTCTAGTGAATGCTTTAAGAGCATCCCAAACCATAGTGTCATCAGCTGACTATTCGTTAATAGTGAGAAAGTCAGTGATACTGTTCTCAATAAGAGTAGATACACCTGTATGGTTAACCCAGTGTTGACTTAGTCTCCATACATTATCCGAAGGTGTACCCCCAAGATGGATACTCACCAGAATCGGTGAGTGACCTGCTATGCCCCTGGTTAGATGTTTTATCTCTACCACCCCCCAGTTCACCTCTGGGGAGCTCAAAGCCATGTCTATGCAGGATAAGGTCATACGTGCTTGGTTATAACAGGTATATTGGGTAGCATCTGGGTATCTGGTATGCCATAAATCAGTTAAGCCAAAAGCCTCGAACCATCTAAGGAAAGTTCCATCTGATCGGGACGGTACAGGGAATCTGTCCTTGGAATAATTTAACACAGTATTAAAGCCACCCATTACGATAAGAGGGGCAGTGGGGAGGCTCGTGATTCTATTCATGATCGTGTAAAACACTTTATCTGAGAACGGTGGGGGTATGTACACATTAACAATGTTAATAAGTGATCCCATTACCCAGGCTTGAATAATCATGAATCTTCCCTCTGGGTCCGTTATCAAGTGGGCTAAGCTAAATGTGCAGTTTCTGCTAACTAAGATTGATACCCCTCTTGAGTAAGTCGAGTATGTGGCATGATATGCCGCTGACATCCATCTCTTTTTAGCGCTAGCCCTTTGTTACCATCAAGGTGGCTCTCCTGAAGGAGTATAATGTGGGGACTATGTTGTTTGAGAAACTGAAATACCAGGCCTCTCTTTATTGCGCTACCGAGGCCTCTAACATTCCATGAAAGAATATTTATCTTAGCCATGACTTATAATTAGGATGTAATAGACAGGTATTGGAACTATGCATATGAAGTGAGATATTTAGTACGTCCACTGTGCACATTTTCTACTGATTTTTGAATCATTGCATTCTGTTTAAGGAGAAAGAGAAACATAAACCATAACTTAATCCCAACACCCGCCCTATCCACCACAAACCCCAACTGCCGTAGTGGATTTGCGCCCATAACCTTAACTGAGATTCTTCTAGGTGGCTGTCCTTTGGGCCAACAGGGCCTAAAAGTACTAAATTGAAAAGAAAGGTTTTACTTAGCCGTACCAGTCAAGTGTCCCGTACTTGTAGGGCAATAAGTTTCTCCCAGATGTGAGACACCTCCGAGTGCCAACAACGGTGCATTGTCTTCCGGCTAGCGAGGTGGGGATCTTCTGGGTCTGGCATCCAGCCACGCCATGGCGTCCTCTGGCCTTGTGAAGAAGTGTGTACGGTCTTTATCCTGGACCCTAACATCATAGTGTAGGGCAGGTTTTGCAGGCGTAGGCGCTTTTTAATCTCTGTAAATCTTTGTCTTTGTTTACGCACCTCTATTGAAAAATCAGGATATATGGAGACTTTAGCATTCTCATGTGTGATTTCCTGCTTTTTGCGAGCCTCTGCCAGGGCTTTGTCTCGGTCTCTGTAGTTTAGCAAGCGTGCTATAAGCGGCCATGGAGGAGCTCCAGGTGGTGGAGGTCGGGCAGGGATCCTATGGGCCCGTTCCACTATAAAAGTCAATAAGAAAGCTCTTTGCCCAGTTTGTCCTTGAGCCAATTCTCGCAACAAACTTTTAGTCAGCGAGGAGGTCCATGCAGCATTTAAAATTCAAAAAGCTTTATTCCAGGTTACATTAAAACATGAACATGGAATAACCTGGAATAAAGCTTTTTGAATTTTAAATGCTGCATGGACCTCCTCCCTGACTAAAAGTTTGTTGCAAGTAATTTCGGCTGGACGGGAGACCAGCGAGTGGAAGCGGGAGTGCGGCGGCAATTGGTGCGTGGTGGTGAGGATACTGGTTAAGGACACGTGAGTTATTGATTACTTGAGCCAATTCTCCACAAAAAGTTTGGGGGAATTACCCTCTGCTCTCTCTGGCAAGCCCACCAGTCTAATATTTCTGCGGAGCCTATTTTCCATGTCATCTGTTTTGACCTCCAGATCTTGGATTTTCTGTGCCATTTCAGAGAAATGGCGTAGGAGCTACAGTGTCTTCTATTGCACTGATTCGCCTCTCCGTTTCTGTAGTTCGTTCTCTTATTTTTTGCACATCATGCTTAAGTAACGCAAAGTCTGATTTCAAGTCATCCATTTTGCCTATGGTAATGACATGATTGTTGCTCATTAGTGTCATAAACTCCGCGAGGGTAGGCTGAGGTATAATCTCCTGAGCCTCTGTATCAGGATTATCGGGTGGTGGAGATGTAGTGCAGTCCATAAGAGGGATCTGTGGTGGGCTAGGGCAGTCCCCCTCCTGCGTTGCTGGGGCCACTGGTAGTTCCCTGGCATATTTGCCGAGCCTCAGTGCTGCCGTAGTGCTTAAATTCCTGCACATTATGGGGACCGGGTCTGTTTCGGGGCCTTGGGGTGCAGCATGTCTAGGCGCTAGCGGCGTGACGGCACCATCTTGGAAGCATGGAGCAGACGTTGCCGCTCTGTGCTTACTGTTAGGGCCGCAGTTCTTCCCCATACTGCCTTCAACAAATATTCTGGTGCGGTGTGAGAAAAGGTAAGCTATTGCTTTGTGTCTCACCTCTATCAAAGCAGGGTAAACAGCAGGGTTCTTTGCACGGGCACGGAGCTCTGCTAACACGTGTCCGTCTTGTTCGGCTCCTGGCCACGCCCCCAGGAGTCACTACCTTAATAGACTTGTAACAAGTTCGTTAACTACAGGCACAAAAAAATGGCTAAGGACTAAACAGAATCGCAAGCCAAAACCCAATTGCTCAAAGGTTGTTTAAAAAAATTTGTTCTGAAGATGGAGACATAAACTGTTACATAAATGTTATATAAAAATTACTTTGGTATAATATAAATGTAAACGAATACCTGGGAGACTAAGGTCTAAGGTCTACTTGTACTAACTTGACTTTGTTATTTTGTTATTTATGTTTATAAACAGTTTTCTAAATGATTGTCAAGCATAACAGAAATAAAAACTTTATTGAAAAAAAAAGAGTAAACACAGTTGTCTGACAATAAATGGCTTCAGCAACATCTAAACATGAGTGAAAGAAACATTTTGTGTTATTCATATTCTGTGAAACATGGTTAAGGTACAGGGTACAGTATGTAAACTTATGAGCACAGCTGTATCTAGAAAGCTGTGAGTAATAAAATAAATAGTAGATGTGGTGTAAAAAAACAGAGGGCTTTCAAGAACCCTTTACTAATTTGTCCATTCCATTCAACATACCACATTACTAAAGTTTCACCCACTAGCAAACCTTATATAAGATATTTTGTATGCACTGAATCTAGTGTGATGCACTGAATCCAGTATTCAGTTTGGTATTCTGCTTTTTTCAGCAGGATTCGAATTTCATGCCTGGCCAAACCAATTCCTTAAAATTCACGTGACTTTTCAAGTATGAATATTTTTAACCACAAATGCAGCGTGGTTCTTTTTCACCCTTCCTTTTTCACCAAGGATTCGGTGTTCAGCCAAATCCCAAAATGTGGATTTGGTGCACCCCTAATGGAAAGCATGCCGCTTTCATCTTCTCTCCAAATGTCTGCCTATTTGCATTTTGCAAAATCTAATGATTTTTACTTGTCCTGCTCCTGCATAACCAACACTCATTTCTGCACAAAGATTACTCTTAGGTGGCACCTATCTCTTGAACGATAGTCAATTGGGCTTGGACATGTGATACAATTGTTTGGATGTTCCCTTACTGTTTCCCTTTGAATGGTGTGTAGAGCACCCCAAAAGCCTTACCACCTAACTTATAGAAGTTATAGCAATGTCATAAGAGGAAAAATTGCACCCCTAGCTTTAGGAACTACGGTAAGCTTCATGTGAAATTAGTCCTTTTTGTACTTGTAACTTCTATTACTCTTGTGGCTGTATTAATAAGTTTAAATCCATGCTCACTTCCCATGCAACCCAATGGATCAGATAAAAAAAATGAGCTTGCAATTCTTAAGTCTAGAAAAAGTCTGTAAAATTTGATGACTACCAGAATTCGAGCAACTCAACTTCATTAAGAGCATGTTTCCATACATTACGTATACTGTTTTTGAGCTTGGGCTTGTGTTCTATTAATGGGGACCTTTTCTGTCCAAAAACGGGACCTTATGGTTTTGATTCTACAGTAAAATGTTTTACAGTATTTTTTAAAAATCTAAAAAAGTCTGTTCAACCACCTAACCATGGTACCTTTAACATATTTCAAAGTTACCAGGTCTTGTTTATAAGTATGCTTTCACAACCTAGCCCTGTGCTTTGTGAAGATAAATGAACCAACCAACCCAAAAAAGGCCATTTGAACCATGAAAGAAACAAAATATGCCCAATGAAATTTGAGCCCAGAGGTGTAACTTTATCTGCACCTGTGTTCATCATGCTTTTGGCAAACTGCTTACCACAAATTTGTATGCAGAATGTTGCTCTATCCTTAATGTATAACCTTTTTTTGTCAAAGTAATCTGTAATAATCTTTAAGGAAGCCTCAGCTACCTCTGCTAAATGAAACTTGTCAACAGCTAGGTGATTGGTCCAACAATCATGAAAAGAAAATAAAGAGTGAGGAATACAATCAATAGTATTCATTACTCAACATATAACTGAACAACGTTAGTAAAATAAATGAATGTACTGCTTCTTGTGGAGATACCACAACTTTAATTACCCTTCTTCTTCTACCCTGCTTTGTATCTTTAACATAGTATAGTAAGCCAAATTTGAATTCCTTTATTGTCACTTAAAATACAAAAAAGAATATTCTCTTGCAGCTGAACAGAATTATGATCCAGTGACAGAGGACATATCCATTTAGAGCTAATTGATTGTAACATTTTCTGACTATGAGCAGAAAGTCCTCAATATCTTTGACAGAAATCTTGTGTGCTCTGATATCTGTCAGACTGTTCTTGGCTCATTAGGAATTAAATTGCCAAGTTTTCCCATTCCTTACAATATTGGTAAGATATAATAAATAGCAGTCGTGCGACCAGTAAATGGGCAAAGTGTAAGCGTGCAGAGGCCAAACTCACTAATTGTAAGGGCAATTATGCAGGGAAAATTTACCAATATTTATTAGGGTTCAAAATTCAATTTTTTTTGTATATTATCCCAACCCAGTCACATGGTCCAATCAATTATTATGATTGAGACAAAGGAACAAGAATGTAATATTTATATTTGTGCAAGGCAGATACATTTCTAATTACATGGGCATTATTAAATACTTTCACATAGGAACAACATATACGTTATTCTTTGTCTCTTTGTCTTATGCCCCCATAACAACTTTCTATGTTCAAAATAAATGAAATAACTATTTAGAATATTCACAAAGATTTTGTGGTGCTCACAGCTCAAGCTATGGGGGGAACCTCATTTCTTTTCTCTTTAACACTTAGTACTTGAACATAGTATTGACCCTCTTTGTGCTGTTAAATCATTAATCATTAGTACACAACGAAAAAAACCACCAAAACAAATTATACTTTAAAATCAAAAGTCTTTATTAAGTAATAACTTACAGAAACACCACTTCCCCTCCACTTCAGAAAAAGGCGACACGGCGCCACTCCCTGTCTCTCTGCTGCAGGATCCTTTAGCTCCTTTAGCTTTAGTCTCTAGTGATGGGCGAATCTACCACGTTTCGCTTTGCCGAAAACTTCGCAAATTTCTGAATTGGTGAAAAAATTCGTGAATTCGGCACGTTTTTAACGCACGTCACGTCAACTTCGACGCGTCGCGTCGTTTTTGACGAGCATCATATTCATCGTGCGTTGCGTCATATTCGTCGAGGAGCGTCGTTTTCAACGCGCGTCACGTCATTCTCGTCGCGTCGTTTTCGTCGTGTCGCGTCATAAACAAATTTTTGCTGGCGTTCTGCGAATTTGCCCCTGGCGAATAAATTCGCTTATCACTATTAGTCTCACTACATGACTGCATGCATAAAGTGTATCAAGGCGTTCATTAATATAGGCTGCATTTTCACTGGCTCCAGGCCGTGTATAGAAGTACTTATGTCTTGGTATAGCTTTGACTACAGGGGGTTGAAACAGCTGGGACTCGGGGAGATCAGCCTCGAGCTTCCGGAACCAGTTCGATTAGAAGAAGACGCAGGTGCCCCTGAAAGCACAAAAGTGAGGAAAGCTGTGCCCTCATGGAGTTACTCTGCCTTCCTGACAGGTTAGTGGTACTGAATCATGTGTGCTGTTTCCTTACAGCTCACAGCGGGAGCATCAGCTGGAGGCCAGACTAGTCAGCAGATAATAACACAAAGCTCTTCTTCTTGCCGCTGCTTCTTGCCTGCTGTTCCTAATGCCTCCCTCTCATCCCAGACATGAGAGGCCCATTGCCTGTAAGTATTCACTCACCTGTGCTCGTGCCTGTCTCTTCATACATGGAGCCAGTGAAAACGTGGCCTATATTAATGCATGCCTTAATACACTTTATACATGCAATCATGCAGAGAGACTCTGACTTGTCCCGCTGAAACACTGAATGTGGGAGCTAAAGGAGAAGTGCCGCTCTATGGATGGTCGCCCTGTGGCCTTTTCTGAAGAGGAGGGGAAGCAGAGATTCTGTAAGTTATTTCTTAATAAAGACTGGTTGATTTAAAAGTATCATTTGTCTTGATGTTTTATTTTTGTTGTGTACTAACCAATTTTTTTTTTTTATGTTACTGGTCCTTTAATGTGTTATTTTACTGTACTGAATTGACTCCATTATAACCAAATAATTAAAAAGTTTAAAATTGATTTCCTTTATCTCTGTAAAAATAAAACAATACCTTGTACTTAAGCTTGGCTAAGATATAGTTTATCCTTATTGGAGCAAAAAACTCCTATTGGGTTTAATGTTTTATTAGTAGATTTAACATATATAGACCCAAATTGCAGAAAAGATCACTTATCCAAAAAGCCCCAGGTCTCAGGCATTGTGAATAACAGGTCCCATACCTATATTCAAAAGTAGGGGGACTCCTTTTTATATACCTGGTCATATGTGTATTTCCTAGTTACTTCCTGTGCGCAAACAGTCCTCGGTGCCGATAAGGGAAGTGTGTGTGGGTGCGTGCCCTTGCGCACCTGGGGGCAGGGCGGAAGGACCCTGGACGAGCTAGGGGCGCTGCAAGAAGAAATCTGGCCCTGGTTATTGATCAGTGTGGGTTCCACTATAGCACCAGTGTCTGTTGGCCACAGCAAAAAAAAACCTAGGCTAACCAGATACCCTGATCAGCGCAAATCATGGATCATTCAGTGCTCCCATATTAGTATACTATCCGAAAGCCAATCAGGGTGCATATTTCAATACTAATGGTGCTAATATGGAAAGATAATAGCAACCCTTAAAGTAGAACTTGACCCTAAACATGAATATGGTTAAAAAAATGACATATTTCATATACTGAATTGGTTGTACCAGCCTAAAGTTTCAGCTTGTAAATAGCAGCAACTACGACTTCCAACTTGTCATAGGGGGTCACCATCTTGGAAAGTGTCTGTGACATGCACATGCTCAGTGGGCTCTGAGCAGCTGTTGAAAGGCTAAGCTTAGGGTCATCACTAATTATCCAGCAGAAAAGGAGGTTCCCTGTAATATAAGCTGATGCTACAGGTCTGATTTTAAATTCTGATGCTAATTGCATCAGGCATGCACCGATTAACTTTGTGACTTTCGGCGCATGCACAGTAGATCAGCACCGGCAAATGCCTGCTACTGCGCATGCACCAGAAGACGCCTATTGATCCTGGAAGAAGACCACTCGGGGGAAGATGGTGCCTGTGAACTCCGCTGGAGAGGACCTAGAAGAAGGGGTAAGTAACAAGTTTGGGGCATTTGCCCGGGGCGGAATGTCGGTCTGGGGGAGGGAGGGGGGCCTATGTGGAGGAGGGGTTTTTGTGCCGGAAGGGTTTCCTTCTCCTTTAAGCTTTAGTTCTCCTTTAAGATACATGCTACATTCTGGCACCTATTATTTAGTTTCTCTTCCTGCGGGTCCTTGTCTGAAAGGCATTGATTGATTTCTAGTGCTAAGAGCAATCAGCTAATCCCATAATAAACTCAAGCTACTTAGTGGCCTTGTGGTAATATAGTCCAATATGGTCCTGCATTTCGTCTATTGGAAGACTACAAACAAGTCTATTGATTACCAGTATCTTTGTCACCTTAAATATAAATAATTGTCCTGTTGTGGGGGGAAATAGAAGTCAATGAGATAATCAACAAATGAAGGTATTATCTTATTTGTTTAGTGGATAGCTGGACATGATCTTACTTCCTATTTGAGATGTTTTGTTTTTTGCAAACACGTAGCAGACTGCACTTCTCTAACATAATCTTCTAGTCCTTTAGTGTCTTTTAAATTCTCACCCCCACCTATGAGGTCACATCCTTGCACTCAAGCACACTTGTCTAAATAATTAGGAATCAAGTCTCTTATGTAATGGATAGTATTCACAATCTTATGAAGTTTTTATTAAATAACTTCCTAATAGAGTTAAACAGGCTATTTGTTGCTTTATAGTCTGGTATGTTCTCTGTCCTTTATATTCAGCTCTGTTCTGCTGGATGGGCACACTAGTATTATTATTATTAAAAAGCTCTTCTATTGCCAACACCAATCCTAACACATAATTAGGAATCAGGTCTCTTATGTAATGGATAGTATTCACAATCTTATGAAGTTTTTATTAAATAACTTCCTAATAGAGTTAAACAGGCTATTTGTTGCTTTATAGTCTGGTATGTTCTCTGTCCTTTATATTCAACTCTGTTCTGCTGGATGGGCACACTAGTATTATTATTAAAAAGCTCTTCTATTGCCAACACCAATCCTAACACTCTGTTCTGCTGGATGGGCACACAGATCTTCAGTGACTAAAAAACAAGCAACAACAGAGGTATAGGATCCGTTATCCAAATACCCGTTATCTTAAAGCTCCAAATTATGGGATGGCCATCTCCTGTTTTAATCAAATAATTCAACATTTTAAATAACGATCTCCTTTATCCCTGTAATAATAAAGCAGTACCTTGTACTTGAGCCCAACTATGGTATAATTAATCCTTAAGAGCTTTTTGAAACCACAATTAAGCTCTGTTTCTCTAAAACCATAAACACCATGAATGTTATAAGATCCAGATGGAAAAAAGTACAGAGGGAAATAAAGTACTTTAAAAAAATATAAATATCTCTAAAAACTCTCAAAAATCAAGTTTATTTTGATAGTTACTAGCAAAAACAATCTTACAAGTTCCAAAAGTCTGGAAAAAAGTCCAATAGGATCAGCATAGCTCCCATTGTCAAGTTTGTTTTGATAGTTACTAGCAAAAACAATCTTACAAGTTCTAAAAGTCTGGAAAAAAAGTCCAATAGGATCAGCATAGCTCCCATTGACTTCTATTAGTCCTCAACCGCTTTTACTTGAAGAAGTTTTGTATTCATTTTCTATGGTTTTTACATTTAATAGCACATGTTTTTTGTAGAATTTTTTTTTTAAAAAACTTGAATTTCTAGAGAAAAAAATATGATTCATGACAAAAAGAAATCTGATTGTTAGTAAATCGACCCCTTAAAGGAGAACTAAAGCCTAACTAAAGAATTATCTAGAAATGTTGTACAATATGTTTTGGGCTTCTGTGCCAGCCAAAGGCAACCACAGCCTTTTAGCAGTAAACATCTATGTCTCCAAAGATGCTCCAGTAGCTCCCCATCTTTTCTTCTGCTGATCCACTCACAATATGCAGTACACATAGAATATAAATGTCACACTATAAGGCTAATTAGTCATTAATACAGATAATTATTACATGATAGCACAGAAACCAGTGCAGTTAGCATTATAATTTAATAATCAGTCTTGTAGCATCAGCTTATATTACAGACGAACCTCATTTTCTGCTTGATAATTAGTGATAACCCCTAAGCTTATGTAGGGACCCATAAGTGTAATAGCCCTTATGGCTTCATTCTCTGCCTAGTGCCTTCCTTTTCCCTGTTGCTGGGTTAAATCCCATGTAACATATTTGTATCATTCTATTGGTTATAGGTTGTGACCACTCCCTGCACTTCATCTTTGGCCTGCAGCAGTTGATCTGGGCAGATGATCCACTGAGCCTGGAGTCAACAAGGCCCCAAAAGTGTTAGGCCCTAAAGGGACAGGGACCCCGTGAACGAGGTGAAGCCACTGTGTATAGGTTATATAGGTTATATCTCTTTATAGCACTTTCTAGTGGAAGTGAGTCAGAGAGGAAAGCTGGAGTGCAGATGATCCACTGAGCCTGGAGTCAACAAGGCCCCAGAAGTGTTAGGACCTAAAGGGACAGGGACCCCGTGAACGAGGTGAAGCCAGTGTATAGGTTATATCTCTTTATAGCACTTTCTAGTGGAAGTGAGTCAGAGAGGAAAGCTGGAGTGCTGTTTAAAAAAACATATAAGGAAACATAACAGATTTTTCAAATGTATGTCCATTGCTTGAATGTTAGCACTCAATAATATCTAGCACGGGAATGTTTTCCACAAAGCTGAATAAGCACAAAGAACGCTAAAATGCATTAGGATAGTTGATAGACTCCTTGCATTTTGTTTGCAGAAAAACTTCCCACAGTTTTCCCACAATGTCTAATGTTATTGAAATGTGAAACTGGCAGCACCACATACCTTCATAAATGATTCCATGGCCTGCTCCACTCCCAGCTGGAGCAGCACAGGCAGTGGCATAACTAGATCGTACTGGGCTCCACAGCAAATTATTTTTCAGGCCCCCAAAATGTCCAGTGGTTGACCTGTTTTACCAATATTTATTGTAATTGTATATGAATTAGGACCTCATGGGGCCCCTATAGCTCCTGGGCCCCCCTGCAGCCGCAGGGTCTGCTTCTTCTGTAGTTACGCCCCTGAGAACAGGGCAGTCATCCAAGTAGTAATGTGCTGGGATTCCCCCAACCATAACCCTCCCTCCATTAGCCCGTGCCGCCCACATCCGTGCTTTTGGGTTGCTATTATAGACCTGCGCCGACCTGCCCTGCAGATGATGTCACAAAAGGTGCAAAGCGAGCAGATGCAGCGTCTATAAAAGGCCAACTCAGAAGTCAGAAGCCGGCATTTGACAGTGGTGGGAGGTTGGGGAGAGCTCAACCCGCACCCGCCTGCCACCCGCAAAAAAGCGTGCAAGGTCGGTAGGTCCAACGGATATTGGGCCAGCCCGTGTATCATGACACCCTTGCTATCAGTAATACAAATATTCTTTCACTTCAGTCATTGCACTCTTTTATTAACATGCAAGTCTTCATTTTTCTAAGGATTATTTACCACCTGCCTTACCTTGTAACAGGCCCTGCGGGCTTCTGCTGCCCTCAGTACAGATCCTAAACGAGGTTCCTTTTAATTGATATCCTGTTCGGAAGATGAATAAACAAAAAAGACATTACTGGGTCTCTGCGAGATTTACACAAAGTACAAAAGGAGACAGGGATCTGGGGCAGGCCATGTACAAACAGTTAAACATAACTCAGACCCAGGACACTTTTAATACTCAATTTTAGCAACGGCTCTTTAAAGTAGATGATATACACAAAGGGCTTATGAGTCATAAGTAAATGCTAAACTGTTTTATAATACCCCATAAAGAAATCAGGGTCTTGGTATGAGCTGCAGCAGGGATAAGTCTCCAAGTGATGTTAACTTGATAGAAGGCAGAGCCCCCACTCTCCCTTTCTCCTTTAACTGCACATCTGTGCTGATTCCCTCAAGCAGTGGGCACATGCCTCTTACAGAAACCATATAAATCAGGGACTGTTATCTAAAAAATGCTGAAGGCTTGAGAACAATTTGTGAAACTGACATGAAGTTGGCATGAGAGAGAGAAGACAAGCAGAGATCAGTCCCCCCTGCACCTAGCTGATATACATTTAATTTCTTTTTCTGACTTTTTCTAGCTGTATCTCTTGAATTTCTCCAGCCAGTGCAATAAAACTTGAAGCTATACAAAAATCCCCCTCCATCCATTTAACTGTTCTCATGGATGGATGATGTATTATCTGCCATTACATGTATGTAAGAACATTAAAAGGAAAGGGATGTACTATGATGAACCCTTAGTATTCTCTTCTCTGATAGTCTTTATGACACTGAGTGCCAGCCAATTAGAGCAGGTGAAATATGTCAGTGATTCAGAGCATGTGTTTTGCTGGCTGCAGCGAAGTAACATGCTAGGTTGAAGTACTCGCCAGTTAACTGGATATCCTTCTGTATAATGAGCCGTTCTTTATCTCACAGACAAAAGGTGGCCATATACTTAACAATTATGATCTTTCTTGGAAAAGATCTTTCCAAGAAAGATTGTTTGTTACAATACACACGAATAGAGCTAAATCGTCAGATATACTGTACAGGTAGAAACAATAGTATTTGACGATTCAGCACTAAACAGGTCTGGCAATTAAGGTACACAGAGGCCCAATCAGCCCACACAAAGGCCAAACAGCCCCCACCAGACCACTAAATACTGACTTTCTATGGCAACTTATAGCAGCCCCTCTAGCATTTGCCAGAACCAACAGATTGCTAGTCCGGATCTGGCACTAAACAATGCCTGTTGTTCGATTGTCTTCAAAGGCGCCCAATCAAAATTTTCCATCCAGCCACATCAACGAGCTGACTGATATCCAAGTTTTATGCTGATATCACTCAGCTCATTTCCCACCATGCATGCACCGAATATCATACTAAAATTAGTATAGTAAGATATTATCTGTGCGTCTATGGTCAAATTAACTGCCTGCAGCTGGAGGAGGAGTTTGTTACTGCAGAGGATGCTCAGTGGACTGTTTTGATTGTTCTTGCTGTGTGAAGTGAGTTGTTCACCTTTTGAATTAACTTTTAGTATGATGTAGAGAGTAGTGATGGGCGAATAAATTCGCCAGACACAAATTCGCTGGGAATTTTCAAGTTTCACAGTAAGGGAATTAACTCATGAAACTGCAGCGACAATTCGCCAGCAAAAAATTCTGCCACGTCAAAAAAAATTGGCATGTCAGAATTGCTGGTGTCATTGTCGGGTGTCAAAATTATTCGGATGCCCCTTGACTTTAATGCATATGGACCATATAGTAGTGCATATGAAAATGGTTGCTCGGGTCAAAATTGACACATGTCAAAATTATTTTGACGCCCATTGACTTCAATGTGTTTTGAGAATTTTTCGCCATTTCACAAATTTCGTGGTAAATTCGCTAATTTTTCAGCAAAGCTAAACTGCATAGATTCGCCCATCACTAGGTTTTATTTTTTTCTTATTTGTGGGTTTTGTGTTATTTTATTTAGCAGTTTTCAAGTTGGCAATTTCAGCAGTTTGGTTGCTAAGGTACAAATTACTCTAGCAAACATGCATTGGTTTGCATAAGAGACTGGAATATGTATAGGAGAGAGCCTGAATAGAATGGATTAGAAAGGATGAGTAATAAAAAGTAGCAGTAATAATAAATGTGTAGCCTTACAGAGCATTTTTAAAAGGTGGAAAGAGCCGAAGGAAAAAAGCCAATAACTATAAAACTA
>CM044445.1:21712134-21723627 GCA_024363595.1 Xenopus borealis
CCCCCCCCATAGAGGGGCGAAATTTTGATGAAACGGGTCAAATTCACCCATGTGTGAGTGATCATGTGCACACATTTTTTATGATCCCCTAAAATTGCCCCTGCCTAAATGACAGTACTCAGGAGTGGCTGCACATGATTAGTTCCACATCTGTGGCTAAAAATATTACGTAGTAGTTGAACTACAACTATCTGAGACTATTCATTAAACCCATCCATCATACTATACAGAATGTGTGCACATGATCATATACCTCCCAACATTTTGACAAAAAATGTGTGTGCATAGCACAACAATTTTTACCACACACATTTTTGTAGCCACACCCCCCTAATTACCACGTTTGTGTTACAAACTTTGGCAGGTTATGAAAGTTTGAACATATTTTTGCGATTTCCCCCCCCCCCGTTATTACAGTTTTGCTAATGAAGTTGAATTGCCCTTTAAGCTGTAAGTCTAACTTCTCCCAACTTAGATATTTGCTTATCTCAAAATTGTTATAAATTAAAACATAGATGCACCTACTGGCTGTGTTGGGGAGTAACACTAGCATGAAAAATGTTCTTGGGGTGCAAAATTAGTGCTGTGATTGGCCATTTGGTAGCCCTTATATGGACTGGCATTGTACAGGAGGCTCTGTTTGGTAGTACAGTTGGGTTTTATACAGGTGGGTGTGGCTGCTTCATGTTTCCTCTCAGCTTAGACAGGAAGAGGGAAACCAGAAAGAGGAATATGAATCATAAGACAATGGCAAAACAGCAGGAATGCCCTTAACCAAAATGTCCACACAAACAGGCCAGTAAGCTTTGTTCTTATTTGTTCAGTAAAGTGACTGACAGTATTGCTTCACAGAATGGTTATTTGATCTGTTTTGTGAAACAAAACTTGAACTTTGTTGAAAAAAATTAATCCTGTACTATAAAATATTGCTTTCTGTCACAAATATCTATTTTATCAATCAAATCTAGCTTGGCATGCACTAGTTAGTTACACTATTATATATTATGTCCAAGGTTTTTTTTTTTTTTTACCTACTTCATTCTGTAAGTAACTTTGCATATACATGCATCTATTACATCATTACATGGAGGTTATGTATGTGAGACAGACTGATTGTTAAAATGTACAGAATGGAGTTTGAAATATAATGACATCCTTTTGTGCACTAACAATATTTTGTTCTCATTCTTTAATATAAATAAATAATTTGTATATTTTTTATCTGTGCATATGGTCACAAATAGTAATAATCCATATGAGATATTCCTTCTGTGTATCAGGGATAGTTTTGTATACAGCATTTATTTGGGACAAATGGCACCCCATAGCTTTACAACTAATAAAATTAACTTCACTGTGTCACACATTGTTAAAAGCCTTTAATTGGAATGAACTGCAAAGTAGCTCTGTATCAAATTTTAGAAGTTTAGATGTGTTTTCTACATTTTACTACCCTCTTTTTTAATGTTACTGATCAAAGTATCAGATGTTAGTGATCAAAGTATCAATTACAATTTTTGAAAATGATTTCCTTTTTCTCTATAATAATAAAAATACCTCGTAAGTTATACCAATTAAGATATAATTTATCCTTATTGGATTCAAAACAAGCCAATTGGGTTCAAATGATGTAAGGTATTGTAGCAAACCCTTGAGTGCACTTTAGCTGTGGATGTGTGTGACCCGGCTAACTGCTTCACTTGTGTCCCGGGACCCCAGTGTACCTGAGCAACTCCCTGCAACTGGTGTTATTCAGTGCAGCAAAAGATCCAGTCAGACAAGTTTCTTTGCAGCAACTAACTTTCTAACTTGACAGTGCAATGATGTAGAGCAATAACCCCTCTAGTGGGATATAATGTGCTCCAGGTGAGGTAATATCACTCTACTAGGCAATCACTAAATAGCTATTATCTACATTTTCCACTGGCAAACCTGGACCTGTAATGCCACCCAGTGAGGCAAGGTCCCAGGACAGACCCTGAGCACATGGGGCTAAACACGTTTATACTGCCACCTAGTGGACAATCCCCTTGAACTAATATGGACCCAGGAAAAGGGACATAGCTGCCCAGGTATACTAAAGGACCCTTAGGTGTCCAGATATAAAGGGGAACTGACTGAGTTGTTATACTTAAAACACAGGGTCCCTACAGTATGAAGATTATGGAAAAATTATCTGGAAAAACCCAGGTCCTGAACATTATGTATGTCCCATACCTGTATAATCACTGGCCTAATTTGCACCTGGGCAGTAACCCACAGCAACCAATCAATTGTTTACTTTCATTGTTCAACCTGCAGCCACTGATTGGTTGCTATATGTTACTACCCTGGTGCAAATGTGTCTATTGTTTAAAGGCAAACGAAAGCTTAACTAAAGAAGCAGGGTAGAAATGTTATCATAAATTATGTTTTGTGCTTCTGTACTAGCTAGGGTTGCCACCTGGCCGGTATTTTACCGGCCTGGCCGGTATTTTTGATGGTTGATCCCAATGTAATTAATAGGAAAAAAAGCTAAATATATAGGAAGGCCGGTATTTTTTTGAAGAAAAGGTGGCAACCCTAGTACTAGCCCAAGAAAACCACAGTCCTTTAGCAGTAAAGATCTGTCTCTCCAAAGATGCCCCAGTAGCTCCCCATCTTCTTTTCTGCTGATTCACTGCATACTGAGCTTAGGGACCCAATCACTATATACAGTACACATAGAATATAAATGTCACAAAATAAGGCCTATTAGTAATTAATACAGATTATGATGAGCAAAATTATTTGTCAAGTTTTGCCGAAAAAAATGAGACCCATAGACTTTAATTGGTGAAAAAATTTGTTGCGCATCAAAAAACATTTTTGTCGGCCACAGACTTCAATGCATTACGGCAAATTTTTAGCGATTTTTAGCAGATTCGCCCATCACTAATACAGAATTACTATATGGCAGCACAGAAACCAGTGCACCTAGCATCATAATTTAGTCTTGTAGCATAAGCTTATATTACAGGCAAACGTAATTTTCTGCTTGATAAACTGTGATGACCCCTAAACTTAGCTTCTCTGCAGCTGCTCAGAGCCCACTGAGTGTAAAGAACTCACCCTGGTGGTCTAGTGGCAGCACAGTGGGGACTCCCGCAGCCTCATCCTCCCTTGCCGGCTTCCTTGTTACTAGTACTTCCGGTTTTTATAGGCGCACTTCCTGGTTCCCTTAAAGGCGCAGGCGCGCTGACGTCATTACGTTGGCGCGAAATTTAAAATATTTAAAGGGATTTCTGCTGCAATTCTCTGCCCGTTATAGGTTTTGTTCCTGGTGCCTTGTACTTTGTGCTGTAAAGCTTCTAGTCTTTCTATTACCTGTGCTTGACCCTGCCTGGCTGTTTTGACTATTCTGACCTCTGGAACCTGACCCTTGCCTGAAACTGACTGTGATTCTGCTTAACCCTTCGATTGTCTTCCTGGTTTGACTCCTGCCTGTTATTGACTCTGATCCTGTCTCATCCTTATCTGCTTGGATCACTTGGTTTGACCCTTTGCTTGCCTGACGTTCCATTGCTATCCGCCCGCCTCGACCTGGCCTGTCTGACCACGAACCTGCCTATTCCTGCCTGAACCGTGACCTTCGGCCTTTCCAGACTCTGATGACAGTCGTACCCCTTGCTGGCCAGAACCCCTGCCTTGCACCTCTCATTTAAGTCCAGGTGGCATCTGAGTAGCTGAGTGCTCCTCCCGAAACCAAAGGCGGTCACACTACTGGTGAAGCACAAGCCGAGACCACGGTGCTTGGCATTTGTTCTGGTTTGGGTGCCGACCATGACATGTGAGTGTCATGGACACTTTCCAAGATGGTGACCCCCTGTGACAAGTTTGAAGTCCTGGAACATTGCTGCTATTGAGAAGCTGAAATTTCAGACTGGTGCAATAAGTTCAGTAAATACAATATGGCATTTTTGGCCATATTTATTTTAATGGTTAGTTCTCCTTTAAAAATGAGCTCCACTAGTAAGTGTTACAGACAATGTGATGATTGGAGGATACTCTATTTAAAAAAATAAAAGTTACTGGAGCAAATAAATTCAATGGGACCTTGGTATTTTATAGAGCAGGTATAATAAACCTATTAAGATGTATTATTAGCCTGATCAGAGGCTGGCATTTCTGGATGAAGCTTAAACTTTTATATAGAATCTACATCACTTTAAAAAATGTTATGATGTCCAGCAATGTAGATTCTATATTCCTGGATTCCCTAAAAATCATTGTCAATGAATAGGTACTTTGGGTGTTTTGATACTTCCTCTTTACATCTGGATGGTCTCTGATCATGCCACAGTAGATAAGTCAAATAGGCAACGTCTCTTCTCCTTCTGGCCTCCTTTTAGTCCAACAAGTTTTGTTACCCTGCAGTTTAGTGGTTAAAGAGGACAGAGTATCATCTGAGCACAAGGCTCTTTTTATTCTATGTCCGAGTATGTGAAATCCAGCATTGCAGTTCTGATAAAGTTTCCTCCTCACTATGAGCTATCTTTTATAACCCTGTATTCCCTCACTTGCTAAAAAGCTATCTGCCCCTTTTTAAAGCTATTTAATGTATCAGCCTGCACGACCAAATATTTAGACGGAGCCTTGTTTCTTCTAATTGGAATGGGAGCCCTCGGTACAGGTGTATAGTTTACACCTGACTGCTCTGGACTATTGTCATTCCTATACAGAGCTGCAGGTTAAAGGAGAAGGAAAGGCTAAAATTAAGTAAGCTTTATCAGAAAGGTCTATCTAAATACACCAGTAAAGCCTCAAAGTAATGTTGCTCTGAGTCCTCTGTCAAAAGAAACACCACATTTCTTTCCTTCTATTATGTACACATGAGCTTCTGTATCAGACTTCCTGTTTTCATCTTAAACCTCCAGGGGTAGGGATTGAGCATGCTCAGTGTGCTTCCCTCCCTTTCTCCCCCTCCCTGCTGTAATCTGAGCCCAGAGCTATGGGGTAGATTCATCAAAGAGTGAAGTGAAGAGTGAAGTTCCGCCACTAGAGGGAAATTCCGCAGCTCTCCATTAATTTCTATGGGATTTTGAAAGGCGTATTTATCAAAGGGTGAAATTTCACTTCACCCATAGAAATGAACCGAGAGCTGCGGAATTTCCCTCTAGTGGTGGAACTTCACTCTTTGATGAATCTCCCCCTATGAGTGAACAGGGATAGACTCAGGCTGGAAGTGAAGCCCCAGCAAGCTAATATGGCAGATTCTATCCTAAACAAACACAGAGAGCTTTGGTAGCTTTCCTTCTCCTTTAAGCAGTGATATTTAACCTGCAGCTCTATAGTGTAACATCCTGCCTGGAGTTGAACCAGTGACCTGGTGTTTTCATCTGCATTACTTCTACTATATGAGTAGACAGCTTAAAGGGCAAGGAAAGGCAAAGAAATAAAATCCAATTTTTACTTTCTTTATTGAAAAAGAAATCTATCTCCAATATACTTTAATTTAAAAATGTGAACCTGACTGTATGCAGTGAAATTCTCCCTTCATTTAGTGCTGTGGATAGGAATTGTCAGACGGTCCCTAACTTCTGGCAGGGAAACAATCATACTTATGAACAGCAGGGGGAGCTCCCGCCTTACTTACCAGCCATGCAGAACTCAAACAGCTTTGTTTTTTGATCATTTAGGACGATCCCTAAGCAGCACAGACCATACTGAGAATGTGCAGTGTCAGACAAAAGTGTTTAACAAAGTTACAAGATGACAGCCCCCTGTGGCCAACTTTGAAAGTATAAATAATTTGTTTGATTAGGCTTGTGGTGCAATAAGTTCATGTTTATGTTTAGTATACAAAATACAGCATTTCTAGCCTTATTCTATTTTACACTTTCCTTGCCCTTTAAGATGGCCATAAACGAACCAATAATAATGTACCAAAAGTATTTTTATACAGTTGGCTGGAAATGTTTAATTGGGTGTCTTTGAAGGCACCCAAACACCAGTTACTGCTAGTGCTGAATTGTCAGATACAGGTAATATTCTTTTGTTTATACTTGTATATCTGACAATTCATCCCTACACGTGTGTATTGAAACTAGCAATCTTTCCTGGAAAGATGGTAATTGTAATGTCTATGGCCACCTAGGGCCTGGTTCACTGTTATAGGTATCCTTGTATTCCTTGGTAGGCATAGTGATCTCAGCTGTTAATATACTGGCCACAGGTGCTCAGGATTGGCCATTAGCCTGGCTAGATAACCCCTGCTATGCACTGACTCACCGCACATTATAGGTCAAACGTGCTTATTCCTAGGTGCTTTGTTCCGTGTGATTGCTGTTTCTTATACTCCTACTACCTGTTGCTGACCACTTTGTGACTACCTGGTTCTGAACCTAGCTCTTGAGTTTGCCTTACAATTCTGCTCCTTGTTTGACCAAGCCTGTCAGACTCCATCCAGCTCCTTCCTTACCAGCTCCTTCCCAGAATGCTCTTGACTTGCAGTTCCCTTCTCTTTTAACTATATCAACTAACCCTCCACATGATTGAAAATAACTGTTCCTGTGCATGACCCTACTATGGGTGGTCCCTGTATTTCATAAAGTTAATGCAAACTCCAAAAAAATATTTTGCCTAGTAAAAGGAAATGTCATGCTAAGCAACTTTCCACTGTACATTGTAAAAGTTTTAAAGGGGTTGTTCACCTTTGAGTTAACTTTTAGTATAATGTAGAGCATGACATTCTGAGAAAATTTGCAATTGGTTTTCATTTTTTATTGTTTGCTGTTTTATAGTTATTTAGCTTTTTATTCAGCAGCTCTCTTGTTTGCAGTGTCAGCAATTTGGTTTCTAGGGTACAAATTACCCTAGCAACCCTGCATTGATTTGAATAGGAGCCTGTCATATGAAAAGGAGAGGGACTGAATAGAAAGATGAGTAATAAAAAGTGGCAATAACAATACATTTGTAGCCTTACAAAGCATTTGTTTTTAGATGGTGTCAGCGACCCCCATTTGAAAGCTGCAAAGAAACAGAAGAAAATTGCAAATAATTAAAAAACTATGAAAAATAAATAATGAAGGCCAATTGAAAAGTTTCTTAGAATTGTCCCTTCTACAATATACTAAAAGTTAACTTGAAGGTGAACCACCCCTTTAATGGGGTTTAAAGTTATTTGTAACTGTTATTGTTACTGAAAGCTATGTGTGTCTGATTTGTTTACATTTTCTGCACCCTTGGTTCTGACAAAAAGTATAGAAGAAGACAGTTGATTAACATACCTATAAGAAGGTAAACTGACTTCTGCTACTTGTTTGGAAAATTGGCTGATAGCATACAGATAAATACTGGTTTTAATTGCAATTACATTTTCCAACCAACTTGGAAAATACAGTGACATTTTCTGAGCAATTTATGTTGGAAAGTTCCTTAGAACTATATCGTATAGGTATAGGAAGGGGTATCCAGAATATCTTGGACCTGGGGGTTTTCTGGATAACCAATGTTTCTGTAATTTGGATTTTCATACCTTAAGTCTTCTAAAGAAATAAACTTTAAATAAACCCAAGAGGCTAGTTTTGCCTCCAATAAGGATTAATTATATTTTAGTTTGGATCAAGTACAAGGTACTGTTTTATTATTACAGAAAAAGGAAATCATTTTTAAAATTTTGAATTATAAATACAGGTATGGGATCCCTTATCCGGAAACCTATTATCCAGAAAGCTCCAAATTACGGAATGGGCGTCTCCCATAGACTAATGAAATAATCCAAATTTTTGCAAATTATTTTCTTTTTCTCTATACTAAAAACAGTAGCTTGGGGGGCGTGGCCTGGATGAGAACCGGGTAGGAGACTCTGCGGCTGGGGAGATTGGAGCAGTTCCTGCACACCCCTCTGTCTCAGCGCTCCTCCAGAAGTAGCACACCACCACCCATAACCCCCCAAATCAGCAAGAAGGTGAAGGGGCTGGGGAAGACTCCATCACAACTGCCCCTCTAGAACCAACTCTAACTGAGGTACTTAATGCCATCACTACTAATCATGCAACTCTCATCAATAAAATAGATGAGCTTAAAAATGATTTTGGAATACTTAAGCAGGATGTTTAGAAAATAAGAGAGAGGACGAGTGAGACAGAGAGGAGAATAGGGGCGCTGGATAATAATTAACCCCTTACCAGGCTGTTTAACCACCACGGAGAAACAAATTCGGGCACTAGAACCTAAAGCGGATGACTTGGAGAATCGCCTCAGGCGTAACAATATCCGCATATTGGGTATACCGGAACGGGCCGAAGGCTCTACACCGGAGAAATTCATTGAACAATGGCTCACCACCTTTACCTCGCCTGGCGAGGCAATTTGGAGCGATTTCAAAAATCGCGCCGCTCCGTGTGAATACGCGCCGGCGTTTTCAAGCAACGCCGGTGCGCTTGGGTACTTCGCTATTCGGGGAGGTTCAGGGGCTACAAGTCGCGGCGAGAATTCGCCAGGCGACAAAATGCCCCCGAATCTCCCCGTCTGGCCTAGCCCTAAGAAGTCCTGGATAGGTTCCATGTACCACTCAATGCATACGAGTTACTCTAGAGGGGTATCAATTTTAATATGTAAAACGTGTTCCTTCACTGCTTATAAGGTTATTTCAGACAGAGAGGGGAAATTTATTCTCTTACATGGAACAATAAATGGAGCAAAAGTCACATTAGTAAATGTATATAACCCCCCTCAATTTCGAGAGGAGCCACTGTATACAATCATGGATAAGATTCTAACACTCCCACTGGCACCTATTCTATTGATGGGAGACTTTAATGCTATTACAGATGCAGAACTAGATAAACATAAAGTATTAAAAAATGAACACCCCTGCCTTTGCTAGATGGCTCTCAACTCTTAAGTTACATGATTTCTGGAGGGAGCGCAATCCCGGCGTTAAACAATACACTTGTTATTCAGCTGGGCATAATACCCTGTCCAGGATAGACTTGGCTCTAGGATGTGGGGAGATGACTAAAATGGTACAAAAGGTTGAAATACTAACTAGAGGCATATCAGACCACTCCCCAATGTTAGTCACTATGGAGACATCAAATACCCCACCCAACAGAGTATGGAGGCTTAGCCCATACTGGGCAAATCATCAGGATTTGGATGAACATATTCATAACTGTATAGACACATTTTTGGCTATTCATCTAGAAGGGGTGTCTGCGGGCAGTTTCTGGGATGCGCTTAAAGCATATATTAGAGGAGAGTTCATAAGTTATATTAAAGCGCATGACAGGAGTGCAAAAGCAGATATCTCCCAAAAAAAGGATAAGGTGATAGAGGCAGAAGCTAGATATGTATCTGAGCCTACAGAGGAGAGAAAGCGAACATGGCAAAAATGTCAAGAGGCTCTTAATTTAGCACAAGTAGAAATCACTAAGAAAAATATTCTCCTACAGAAAGCAAATGTGTTTGAACTCGAAGATGGAACTGGTAAACTGTTAGCAATCCTCTCTAGGGACGTGTGGCTTCTACCACCATCCCTGCCATCAATTTACCCAATGGGGAGCTTGTTTCCTCCCCGGAAGACATTAATCAGGCTTTTAAAACCTTTTATGAAGACTTATATTACATCAAAGCTTTCAGATGCCCCAGAAGAGCTTCATCAATATCTTGAGTCTATACAACTCCCGGTACTCCCTGAACAAATCTCCCAACAGCTAGAGCAGGATATTACCCCATCCGAAATAGAATTGGCTATCTCAGCTCTCCCTGCAGGGAAAACACCGGGGTTAGATGGGATACCAGCGGAATGGTACAAAAGTGCCCACTCTAGTCAAGTTATATAATGGAATAACTAAAGGGGATACCCTTCCAAAGTCCATGAGAGAAACTTTAATAGTCCTCATACCCAAACAGGGGAAAGACCCGCTAAAATGAGCCTCATATAGACCTATATTCCTCTTCAATGCAGAAGCAAAGATTTTAGCGAAAGTGCTGGCTATGAGACTATCCCAACACCTAGAAGAAGTGATATCCCCAGACCAAACTGGCTTTATGTCTGGCAGATCAACTGACACTAATCTCAGGCGGCTTTTCACAAACCTTTCTGTCATACATGACAATCATGGTAGCAGAATAGTGGTCTCACTTGACAATAAAAAAGCTTTCGACTCGGTAGAGTGGAAATACTTATGGGCTACTCTGAGGAAAATGGGCATTAAACAAGCATTTCTATCCTGGGTCCAGGCGTTATACAATCCAGTTGCAAAGGTCCGCACTAACTCTAAACTATCTGACTTCTTCTCAATAGGTAGAGGGACCAGACAGGGATGCCCACTATCGCCCCTGCTGTTCACTCTAGCGATGAAAACATTGGCATGCCGCCTAAAAACCTCGCAGAGAGTTAAAGGATTACAGCTGGGCAACAGGACAGAACTGATCTCCCTATATGCAGATGACACCCTGCTATACCTAGCAGACCCACACCAATCTTTAACAAATGCACTAGACATCATTAATAACCATACAACCTTTTCGGGCCTCAAAATAAACTGGAAAAAATCTGTGATCTTCCCAATAGATCCCCTTCCTCCCAATCAGCCTGACCAGATGGGGGGTTGATGTGGGTGGATAGGTTTAAATATCTGGGAATTTGGATCCACTTGGACTTGACTATATTTACAGAGTTGAATCTTAACCCCATCTTAGAATAGCTAAGTACTAGAATCAAGAACTGGAAACGTCTTCCTCTTACCCTAGCAGGAAGAATTAACTTATTTAAAATGGTAGTTCTCCCGAAATTAATGTATGTCTTCCGACAATCCCCCATAGCGATCCCCCATTCCACTTTCAATAAGATTAAAGGGCTTATGCTAACCTTATTCTGGAATGGAGAGCAGCCCAGGATTGCACTGCAAACTTTGCAGCTGCCAACCTCCAGAGGGGAGCTGGCAACACCAAGTCCCTATATGTACTACCTAGCAGCGCAGATGGTAGTGGCATGGAGATGGCTGTCACCCTCACCTACCGATGTAGCAACTATACTGGAGGCGCAAATTATGGGATCACAGGAGGGACTTAAGAACCTTTTGTACAGAGGAATGGCACATGTAGAGAGGGTTACCCCACAAATGAGAGCCATAGTGGGGGCTTGGAAAATGGCATGTAAACAATTTCCTAAACCCCGGTTACACTGCTCAAAATACACTCCCCTATGGTATAACCCCAGGCTCCAACAGCTTAAGACTATTCCAGATCCTCAATTATGGGCTCGCTACAATATCAAATATATCTCAGATATAATGCCAGAAGGCATCCTTTTAACTTTTCCAGAACTCAAACAAACCTTGTCTCTCCCCAATAACATGTTCTTTAGATATCTACAGCTGAGACATGCAGTAAGGACCCAATTTGAAACACAACCTATTGATATATCTCCACGAGCAATTGAACTTTTAGGACGGGATAAGGAACTTAAGAAGCCCCTCTCAACGTTTTATAATAAATTAATGCTAGCGGGTAGTACCCAACTAC
>CM044445.1:21872714-21883387 GCA_024363595.1 Xenopus borealis
ATGGCCCTGAGGAGAACTCTTGGGTCTCAGTTGGTGACATCAAGGCTGATCGTCTCAGGCAACAGTTCCACACCAGGTTTCCTGGGAAGCCTGGGGGTCCTGTGGCCCCCCGTAGGGAGCGGGGTAATGTAAGGAATACCTGCTTCCTTGACTGCCGCCTTCTTAGTGCGCGTGTGGCGCACACTTCCTGTCTTTATAATGTATGCGCGCCTGGCGTGATGACGCCAGCGCGCAATGGCGCGAATTTAAAATATATCTAAAGGGGCAGTTTGGTTTAGTGCATTGCCCGTGATAGGATTTTCTCCTAGTGCCTTTAACCTGTACTGTAAAGCTTCTGATCTGATTTACTACCTGTGTTTGACCCTGCCTGGCTTTTGACTACTCTGTTCTCTGTATCCTGACCCGAGCCTGTTATTCGACTACTGATTCTGCCTCATCCTATCTGATTGATCACCCGGTTTGACCCTTTGCCTGACTGACGATTCCTAGTTATCCGCCAGCCAGGACCCTGCCAGTTTGACCACGAATTTGCCTATTCCTATCTGTACTGTGACCATCGGCCTTAAAGACTTATTTACAGTCGTGCCCCACTGCTGGCCAGAACTCCTGCCCTGCACCTCTCGTTTAAGTCCAGGTGGCATCTGAGTAGCTGAGGGCTCCTCCCGAAGCCAAAGGTGGTCACACTACTGGTGAAGCACGAGCCGAGACCAGGGTGCTTGGCACTTGTTCTGGTATTTGGGTGCCGAACGTGACACTAGCAGCTTTTTCTATTTGCTTCAGGAGCTTAGCCTCCTCCTCCTCACTTACATTAGGGGGTCTATAGCATACCCCTACATATAATTTGCTGGACTCTTTACAATTGGGGAAGAATTCTACCCATAAGACTTCTGCCCCTTCATTCTCTAGCATAACCTCCTTCTTTATATAAGCTTTTAAATCCTGCCTAACATACAGACATACCGCTCCTCCTTTTCTATTGCCTCTGTCCCTCTGAAACAAAGTATAGCCGCTGATATTAACTGAGACTCATTCAGCCATGTTTCAGCCTCACCAATCACATCATATTTTCCCTCCAGCACCAGCACCTCCAGCTCTCCCATTTTACCAGTCAGACTCCTTGCATTTGCAAACATACATTAAATAATTTAACACTGGTACCATATTGAACATATGACATGTGGTCCTCCCTATCCTTAACAGTACCCCCAACCAAATCTTCTCCCCCATTTTCCCTTCCTTTGCCCACTATCTCATCCAACCTGTCTTCCCCTGAATCTTTTACTGAACCCTCCCCCCTCACGCCTGTTTACAATCTCTTCCAACTGTCTAGCTATCTTCTCCCCTAAAACAGCTGCACCATCATCACTGAGGTGCATCCCATCCCTAGCAAAAAGCCTGTAGCTGACTGAGAAATCATCCCCGTTCTCCAAAAACCCAAAACCCTCCTCCCTACACAAATCTCTCAGACATGCATTAATTTCCCTAAGCTCCCGCTGTCTTCTTAGTGTTGCTTCTGGCACAGGTAATATCTCTGAGAAAATTACCTTGGAAGTCCTCACCCTCAACTTTACACCTAGTTTTTTTAAATCGTTCTTCCCCAGCTCCTCTGTCCACTCGTTCCACCACATGCCTAACCCTAGCACCAGGCAGGCAGCAGACTGTTCGGCATGTAGAGGCCTTACGGCAGATTACCCTATACACCTTTCTAATAACTGAATCCCCTATAACTATAACTTGCCTTTCCATCCTTACAGTCCCCCCACCACCCGTATTAGAACCACTGCCTCTCTGGATGCTCCAAAGTCAGCCTGCTCCATGCATGCCAGTTCAGAGCTTTCCTCCCCAGCATCTTCAGCCAAAACGGCAAATTTGCTGTTTTGGACCAGCTGTGGACCAGCGCCCCTACCCTTTTGTCCCCTACATCCCCTCCTGACTGTCACAAACCTTCCTCCCTCATAGCCTGCCCCTACTGCTCCCCCCACTCCACTAGCCCCTGCCAGTGGTTTGTTTTTTGAGCCTCCTTTCCTCCCCCTCATTTGCCACTGCTCTCAGTGCTGTAAGTTCACCCATTAGAGTCTGCAGTCACCCCTTAGAGTTATGATTTATAAAGTGACATAGTGCTTTACAGAATAAGGAAATGCTTCTGGTCCCCTCATGAGAAGCAATAGGTGGGGGGGGGGTGTAGTAGGGTGAACAGAAAGGACTTGTTTAGTCTTGCTTTTTCACTTCATGTTTTCATGTCATGCTATGGGGTTTTTCTCAGGGAAACTGGAGGCAGTAAAAACCCACGTCAGGCATTCCTGCTCTGAAGGGACAATTTACACCCATTGAGTTAAATATCCCGGTGACAGTGATGGCCCATAACTTCAAGACAAATTATGTAATTACACCAAACAGACATGTCACTTCCCTTCTGCTCATTAGCTTTTCTGCTGCCTGGGATTTCTTTTTAATTCTTGTTGATGTTTTCTACTTTTCCCCCCCACACACATCTTCCCTTTGCAGGTTCATTGGCAGGCGCCCCAATGCCAGATCTTGATACAGAGTAGAAATCAGTAATTCATATGGCAGCCTCCTTTGATGAGAAAAAACTTCTCTCTCTCATGTCAGACAGACATTGCGTCCTCCCATTTTTCGCACGTTGATTGTGCACGGTTAGTACACATTTTTTAATCCCCAGGCGTGAGTGCACACAGGTGGGTGCTCGAGTAAAGCTTGTACCTCGATATGCTGCGAGTAGAGCTGGCTCTAGAGAGGTTCCCTTTCATTACAAGGGATTAAGCCTTTCTGGGGATTAATATGAGAGTTATTGAAAACACTGTGCAGAGCTTGTAAAGCTCTTACAGGAGAATGGGAGGTAAGGTGATGCACATGAATTGCTCTGACAGGTGATGGTGGCCTGAGATGGTCTGATACCATCCAAAATGCTTTGTGCATGAGACATCCCCATACTGAGATATTGGCGCCTGTCAGGCTGGCACAGCTGCGCCATGTGCTCGCTGTCATACTGCTGATTTATAATGCTTCCCACTCTTGTGTTATTGAGACGTGCACAACCGTGAAAATGGCCTCTTCCCGGGCTCGACTCCATAGAACTGTCGAACCATCCACCAAAATGTATTAACCCTTAACCTAACAACAGCCCACATCTGACAATAATCATATAACCCTCTTAAAAAAAATATGGGGAATAATAAAAATGTGGAGATTTATGGTACACTACAGGGATGTTAGTAGAACGCACCGTGAAACTGTCCCGGAGGTGTTGACGATGCATCTGCATCCAAAGAGCTTCTCAGTGACTATCCCCTTTTCTGCAGGAACCTTACACAATGGGAATTATTTAGATTAAATCTCCTGTATTTGCAAGTATTTTCTCATCTAACGGATGAATTTAAAGCAGTCTGTCTCTAAGCGAGAACCAATACACTAATGCAATCATTATGGTTTATACACATAATGCTGGCCTGTTATACAGTTGGAGTTAAGGTTCCAGCATTGTTATTTAAGATACAATTACACCATTAGGGGAAATGAGATAATTTCAGAACAATTTGTGTCCACCCCATGCAGCTTGTATTGTATGACAAGGCATGGGTGTGTATAGTGCTGCACATAGCAAACAAAACTACAGGTACAGGGTTGGACTGGGGGGCGCAGGGCCAGCAGAACTCTGCAGGCCCAGAGACGGACATGCTGTCCAAGGACTGGTAACTATCTCAGTGCCTCTTTGTTATTGATAATTGTTACTTTTCGTGCGGTTATAGGTATAGGGGGCTTATGGAATATTGTTTGTAATAATTTGTTGTAACCCTTGTTTTCTTGTTGGATTCTTGTTTAATTAGAGTTGTTAGGTTGTATATAATTTCTTTGCCAAACCTTCCTGTTAGAACCTGCAGTTATATTATTATTATTATATAGACTAATATTAATATTTCCTATTGATATTGTCCATAATAATATCTTACATATTTGGCGAGCCAGGCAGGAGAGAAATGCATGACATTTAATTCATATTTACAAATGTGTAATATTGTGTAGTAAATGAATTGATTGTTTGTGTTGTTTTAGTTGTTGTTGGTTAATTGTTGAGTTACAAAAACAATGGAGGTCTTAGCTAAAAAGATGGCCAAGGTCACATGCTCGGGACAGATTGTTAAATGTATGCAAGGATTTACGGATCCATGGGCTAAGGTTCATGAGTATGTGGCCAGGGCAATAAATGAAAAATATATATCCAAGTCAAAGGGTAAAGGTGCATTGGTTTGTGTTGCCTGTTGGATAGCAGTATAAATTTTTATCTGTGCAAAAAGGGAATCTTGAAGAAAAGGTTCATTATTTAAACATGATGGTAGATTCTCTTACATTTTCTATACAAAATGCTTCTGCTATTACAGTTATCAACCAGCACACTACAGCAGAATACAAGCAGGTTTACAGGCAGAATGAGCAGCTCAAACAAAGGCTGAGGGACGCAAAAGGTTTGGTTGCAAACTCCAGCAAAGTAGGGGCAGATGATTCCAATTGTATATTGCAGATTTAACAGTTAAAGGCTCAGTTACGAACAAGGGATACTGGTGTTTCTGCAGTTTCTTTTTGCTAAATAATACTAATTATGGTAAGTATGCAAATAGTACTAAAGAAATCAGTGGAAAACGTAATACTGCAGTTGAATGTAATATCTCCAATGCAGAATGTCTCAGACAAGCAAGCACTGCTAAATTGCCTTGCATGTCTATGGAAATCAGGGCTGCTGTTACAAAAAACCTATAATTCCTCTAGGTGGGGATTCCAAAATAAAAGTAAGAGTTGGAATAGATTGATTCTCTACCATGTTCTTAAAGCTCAAAATGAAAGGCTGAGTGAAGAGAACACAAGTCTGAAAAATGAATGGGGAAAATTTTACAATTAATTGGAGAGTCTCAAGATGGAGATTTCTCAAATGAAAAGAACAAAATCTGGTATAAATCGGTGCTAATGTCTTCTATGAGTTTGTTTTCCAGGTAACAGGATGGAAGTTCAAAAAAGAAGAATTTCCACATAATTCCCTACCCCCTTTATTCTTATGAAAAAATAAGTCATAGAGGACCTTACCTAATTGTTTTTTTGTGTGTAAGGAAGAGCCTCTAAATTGAGCATGGTACAGTCAGGTTGAACGAATTCTAAAATATTTTTTGTTTTTAATAGTTAGAATTGCCTGCATTTTGGAGTTTTAAAATGGTTGCTGACTTAGATTGTAAAAAGCTAAAAAGTAAAAAGCACTGAGGCCTATTTAGAGTTTTGATTTTTATGTCTTTGTGCCTAAGTGAAACTTTTTTTTTACTCTTGTAAAAATTGGTAAAATTGAACCACATTTATTAAATTTTTACATAAAGTGCATGCTGCTTGATTACCTCAATATGTGTTATATGTTTCTTGATTAAGCAGTATTCAGCCTATAGTTTTTCTTTTGACTTTTTTTTCAAAGTTTTTGATTACATAGTAACATAGGCTGAAAAAAGACACACAAGTCCATCAAGTTCAACCTTTTGACTTTTATTTTAACCTGTCTAACTGCTAGTTGATCCAGAGGAAGGCAAAGAAATCTCCACCTGAAACCTCTCCAATAAACTGGTAAATAAAAAGAAAGGTTATTATATTGACCCGCTTATATATAGCTATCATATCACCCCTAAAGTGGCTCTTCTCCAGCGTCAACATCCCCAATTTGGCCAGTCTTTCCTCATAGCTAAGATTTTCCATAACTTTTACCAGCTTAGTTGCCCTTCTCTGTACCCTCTCTAACACAATAATGTCCTGTTTGAGTGATGAAGACCAAAACTGTACGGCATATTCTAGATGGGGCCTTACAAATGCTCTATAAAGTGGAAGAATGACTCCCTCCTCCCCAGACTCTGTGCTCCTTTTAATAGAGCTCAAGACATTATTTACCCTTGATGCTGCTGACTGGCTTTGCTTGCTAGAACCATGTTTATCATCTGCAAGGACTTCAAGGTCCTTTTCCATAATGGATTTGCCTAGTGCAGTCCCATTAAGAGTATAAGTGGCTTGGATAGTTTTTCATCCCAGGTGCATGATTTTACATTTATCAACATGGAATCTCATTTGCCACTTAGCTGCCAGTTTTAAAGATCACTACACACCAGTGTGACCAACGCTACACGGGGTCTCCTCTACTTTAATTCGTTAGATATAATTAATTTAGAACAAGGTGGTGGGGTAAAATTAAACCAATATGTCATTAAGGAATTTTTGGCCCGGGTACGATCTTCCCCGGGCCCCTCACATAGGGGTGGGAGGTCTATTAGTACATTCAATTCTCCCCACAATTGGATGCAAGTAACTTGTATAGAAGGATAAGTCTTACCTAGTGAGGGGCAAATTTGCGGCGAATTCCCTCAATTCGCCTCTGGCGAATAAATTAGCGAAACGCCAGCGAAAATTCGCTTAAAAAAACGAGTCGCAAACAACACAACGCATCAAAAACGTGCCGCAACTCATTTCGCGAATTTATTCGCGAATTTCGATGGAAATTCGCAAATATTTCAGCAAAGCGAAACTGGGTAGTTTCACCCATCACTAGTCTTACCCCAACCACGAGGTGACTCGGATGCAGCCGCCCCGAGTCAGTCACCAAAAAAACGAACAGTAATTCAGCGTCAAAATTGTAGCAGAGCACTCCAAAGCCACCACAAGGAACCGACAGCTCACAGATTAACATAAAACAAACTTTTATTTTAACATTAAATTGACAGACTAGGCGTCTGAGGTCTGACTCGTTTCGTGAAACATCACTTCCTCATGAGACCTCTTTCCCCACACTCACTTACACTTTTTAACCCCTCCCCCAGTCTTTTAACCCCTCTATTGATTAGTTAATGCATTACATCGGGAAAAATCCTTCAATTTATGCCAAGTTAAAAACATTGTAGATCACATTAAATCTAACAATTTTGGTGAACACTCAAATTCATATAAAATTCATTAATACCGTCTGTTCAAAAACCTTATTCACAATCAATGAAGTTCATTAATTTCTATTATATTTCCTATTCAGAAACGATTCCTTGTATCAAATAATAAGCTACGTAATCTGTTACATTTGTATCCTTTTATACTATCGCTGAACAGCCTCAGTTATTTAATTTATATTCAAGAGAATGCAATTTGAGAAATTTGTATTTTATATAGTTCCAAGCCTTAACATATCATCGCTATTATTGCTTCTCTCAGGGACTGAAGTTGGGAAAATGTTTAACCCTATATACCTCTCTCGTTTAAAATTTAGATTCACCTGAGGCACAACATACTAAAACTATACGTTACTTCATAAACTAATCTTAAGCCTTTTAGAACATATCACGTGTACAGATGTATAAATAATACTATCTATGAATGTTAATAATTAATTATTAAGATATTCATCCATCAATCACAATTTGGAGATTTAAAATCAGTTTTCTTAATAATAACGAGCACTGATAATTATGCAGTTACAATTAGATATACTCATCCTGGTGCCAGTCCAAACGCAGTTTACTCCTAATTTTATTTATAGTATGTGACCAATCAAAAATATGTGTTTCAATTAATTATTACCTATAATACAGCTCCCTTAGGCTCAAATTCCCCAAATGCAGTTACGCCTAATGAATTTATAATTAAATCCAAATAATTGTTTCATATCCCTTATTCACGGACTCATGTTAGGAGGGTCAATCTATTTTTTACCAATATAACTATAATCGCTCAAAAGTAGCAACTTACATCAAAAATAGAGTTTAATCCTTCTGGTTGCCTGGTATGCAATTTAAAAATCCATTTTACTTCCATTCTTAGTAACTTAGACTGCAAATCCCCCCCCCCCCCCCCCCCCCCGTCCTAATGTCACTCTTTCTATACCCTGGAATGCAACCCATTTCAGATCCCCACCATTACAATTCTTAAAATGTCTCGAGACTGGGGTATTATCATTTCCTGATCGAATATTATTGAGATGTTCCCTAATTTTATTATTAAGATTTCTAGTGGGGCAACCCCCACACTGCTTATTACATTTCAGACTCGTATTACAATTAATGTAACTCCTCATTTCATATACTTCCCGGGTTACATTACATACGAACGTGTCTGAAACCTGGACTACTTGACATGTCACACACCCGCATTTAAACATTCCTGTAGAACGTAGCCAGGTTCCTGATTTAACTTCTTTGGAGAACATACTTGGTGAAAGTGTCATCCCCAAAGTGGGTGCTTTCCTAGCCCCCACTTGGATCCCTGGCTCTAGGAGTTGTCTAAACACTTTATCCCCATACAAAATTGGTAGATGTTTATTTATAATTTTTCTAATTTTATTAAATTGTACGCTATACTTGGTGCTCATAATTATTTTATCAGGGTCACTTCTTTCCCCCCTCTGATCAGTTTGTCAAGATCCTGTTGCAAGGATGCCACATCCTGGATGGAATTAATTGGGCTGGATAGTTTTGTGTCATCTGCAAACACTGATACATTACTTACAATATCCTCCCATAAGTCATTAATAAACAAGTTAAATAAAAGTGGACCCAATACCGAGCCCTGAGGGACCCCACTAAGAAACTTACTCCAAGTAGAGAATGTACCATTAATAACCACTCTCTGTACCCGATCCTGTAGCCAGTTTCCTATCCATGTGCAAACAACTTCATTAAGCCCAACAGACCTTTGTTTAAAAAGCTGTCTTTTGTGGGGCACCTTATCAAACCCTTTGGCAAAATCCAAAAAGATCACATCTACTGCCTCTTCACAGTCCAGCATCTTACTTACCTCATCATAAAAAGCAATCCAATTTGTTGGACATGACCTATCTTTCATAAAGCCATGCATATTGCTGTTCATAATGCCATTCCACAAGCCTTCAAATAATTTGTCCATCACAGATATCAAACTTACTGGCCTATAATTGCCAGGCTGAGATCATAGTCCCTTTTTTAAATATTGGAATGACATCAGCTTTTCTCCATTCCATTCGCACCATACCAGATGAAAGTGAATCTGTGAAAATCAGAAAGAGGGGCTGGTCTAAAACTGAACTAAGCTCTCTTAGAACCCAGGGGTGTATGACATCAGGCCCTGGAGCCTTGTTTACATTAATTTGTATTAAAGCTTTATGAATCATATCCTGATCCACTGATTAGATTGAGTTGAGCCATCAGTGCAGCTATGAAGTGAGCCTCCTTTTTTGTATACACTGAAGAAACTAACTGATTATTTAATGGAGAAACACTCTCAGCCTGCATCTTTTTACTATTAATATATTTAAAATAGATTATTAAAATATAATATAAAATATTAAAAAATTATAAAATGATAATATATGTTTTGGGTTAGTTTTTGCCTCAGCCTCATTTAACTTTTTATTTCCTTTTTTGCCTTCCGGATTGCCAATTTACCACATTTATTATAGTGTTTATATTCATTAAATGCAGCTTCTGTCCCAACAGACTTGTAGTTTTAAAATGCCTTTCTCTTCTTTCCAATTAAATTGTTTCCTTCTGTATTAAGCCACATAAGGTGATTCTTAGAGCTTCTACATTTGCTCCTTAAGGGAATAAATTGAGAACATTAATGATTTAATATAATTTTAAATGACAACATTTCTTTTCTGTGTTCTTTTCTTCTGATACTGATGCGAATGTCTATTTTGTTGGGTTGTGATAATCCGGCATGCAACTGATATGGAAATATTGAGACAAAGGAGAGAAACCAAGATAGTGCTGCACATTTTAGTGTAGTGTATCTTCTGAATTTCCTGAGGTCTGTTTCCAGTGTCGGTCTGGGAAACCAGGGGCCCACCCAAAAACCTTAGACTAGGGGCCCGCCATAAAACCTTAGACCAGCGGGCCGCTCTCAGTACTAATATTCATCTCCTCAATCAACCTCTATTCTCCTAGTTTGTTTTCTTTACATACTATAATCAATTATTCCATCTATTTAGCCTGTTAGTTCTCATAGAAATAGGGAATGGCAATGAAATAGGCCAAAAGTTTAGCAGCATGAGGGCCCACTGACACCTTGGCCCACCGGGAGTTTTCCTGGTATTCCGGTGGGCCAGTCCAACACTGTCTGTATCGGTTAATTAGATTCACACCTATTGCTGAATTGAGGTGCCCTTTCCAGCTATGCTGATAAATAAAATGTGCCACAGACATTTACACCCTACCCTAAAATAATAAAATGTTTTCCCTGTGTGGTCTCTTTAATATGAAAAATGTGGTAAGCAGAAATGTGTTGGGTGTTGCAAACACCAAAGTGCAAAGTCCAGGGTTTGCTAAAAGCAGAGACCTAAGATGGATACTAAACCTATATAAAACCCTCCCGGTGGACTGCTACATTGACTTGGTGGGAGGGCTTGAGTGTCTCAACAACCCGGAGAGCTATGTTGGCTGGAGTTTATGCTCCTGGCCGGGCCACCAAAGCCTGACAGGTCAAAGGATAGAGACCATATGAAGCGCAGTCCCTGGCCCTCCAGGTTGGGGGTTGGGCTATGGGCGAACAACCCATTCTCGTTAAAAAAATTATTTGTTACAGAAACCACAGCGACACAAACAGAAAGCAACTTGGCTGGCGATGATTTCTCTCCAGCAGAGCTTATGACGCAATCTGGTGAAAGCCCTAGGGAAGCCAGT
>CM044445.1:21888170-21905145 GCA_024363595.1 Xenopus borealis
ACACCAATATGAAAGCAGTCTTGCTTTATGGTTCGGAAACCTGGAGACTGACCATGACAAGCACAAGTAAGCTCCAAACCTTCATCAACCGCTGCCTACGACACATCCTGCACATTAGATGGCCAGAGAAAACTTCCAACATCAGCCTATGGAAAAGATCAAAACAGATCCCCATCGACCGAGAAATCAGAAGAAGAAAGTGGGGCTGGATAGGCCACACCCTCAGAAAGAGTTCTGACAACATCACAAGGCAAGCCCTTGAGTGGAACCCACAAGGGAAAAGAAAAGTTGGCAGGCCAAGACAGACATGGAGGAGGTGCATCGAGGCTGAAATGAAGGCAGCCGGATGGACATGGGCTCAGCTGAAGAAGACCGTTGCAAACTGAGTTCATTGGAGGAGTGTCTTTGAGGCCCTATGCTCCCCGCAGGAGCAAACGGACTAAAAAGAAGAAGAAACCTATAAAAGTTGGTGTAGGGGGCTCATAACTGGCTGAAGGGTATACATTATGAGTATGAACAAGTAGGTTGCATTTCACTTTACAGTACCCCAAATTTAAAACATGTGTGAGTGTTACATCATTTGGGTCTTAGTAATCATATCACTTTCAGCTCCAATATATACAGTAACAGTGTATTAATGGGTGTGCCTGCATTAGCAATATTATGGTCTTTGTTAATTTAAAGGGCTTTCTTCTTCAGCCTCTAGGTGGGGATTGTAAGAAATTGCCATCTTAATTTTGTTATTTAATAGTAAAGCAGTTGTCCAGGGTTTCCTGTTACTACTAAGTCCTATGTCTGCTGTAGGGACTATAAATCAACTTACTGTATACTTAGAAAACCTGCTCAACAGGATGTAGGCTCAACAGGATGTAGGCTCAACAGGATGTAGGGGGTTTATCTTGGCATCTGTAGGGGCAGGGGAAAACCCAGGATAAAAGAACCCTGGACAGGAGAAGGAATAGAAACTGAGGGCCTGGGCTGGGCAGCTGGGAGGAAAAAGGAGGCACCTGGGGAAAGCCAGAGGAGCCTGAGACAAGACAACATGTGAGGAATGCAGACCAGAGGAGAAACCATGATGAAGCTGACCTCTATTTCATTGCTATGGTAGTAACAATAATGTAGCTGTATCATGTTTGTAACTGTAAATATTGTAATTACAGTCTTAGTCTAAGTGTAATCATTTATGTGTAAGAATGTACAGTATTGATTTATTTTACAATATAATTCCTTTAATATACACTTATTGGAGTGGATTATTTGTCTGCTTGCTGACAAGAACCAGAACCCTAGTAAGAAGGTTGAGGTATATTATATATTATTAATAAATATATACAGTACTATAAAATTACATCCTGAAATTACAGCCATACATGTTCAGCCGTTAACACCTTCTTTATAGTACCTAGCACTTTTAAAAAACCCAGCTGTCAGAGCACTATTTGTATTTTGGTCGATACATATCACTATGTTTATCTGTTCAGTTTGTCTGCACTTTTGCCATTCTAATTCTTAGTACTGGGTCATCCTAGAAATTCTAATTATTGCATCAAAACCTACCAGTTTGGATTCCTTACATGGTTAAACACTGCAATTGGTTGCCTAATTTTGCAGTATTTAGATCTTTCCTAACAATTATTGCATCTAGTTACTGAAACTTCTGGGTTCTTTCCTCAAATTAAATGGGTTGTCCACTTAATACTTTTTTTTGTTTTGCATAATAGAAAAAATTAAATTAGAAGCAACTTTCCTGTGTACATTGATTGGTCATTTTCAGTGGTTTAAAGTCATTTATGTAATTGAAAAACTTGTGGAGCAGGCACTCAAAATCAAGTAGAAAAAATTTATGTCCAAAAATACAGCCTTACGCGTTTTGTGTTAGTAGCATCTGACTAAGAAGACACAAAACGCGTAAGGCTGTATCCTTGGACATAAACTTTTTCTACTTGATTTTATCTGCCTGGTGGAAGAATGCATTTGTTTTGAGTGCCTGCTCCACAAGTTTTTTGGTTGATCCTCTCCCTTTGCTCAGGGCGGTGCACTGGGCCTCTTCCTTAATGTGGTGAGTTCCTATTCTAAGACCTTTGATCCATTTATTCGTACTTCATTTATGTAATTGCCATTGGAAACAGTTCTCTGTACTATTGGTTCTGACTCCCAAAACAATATATAATCTGGCTGATGAACAGTACTGGAGGAGAACTGACTGCTTGATAAACCCGAGAACAGAAATGGATAAACACATTTGCAATTGCTTTCAGCAGCAATTACATTTAACAAATAACTGTAAAACCCATTTTTGATAAATGGTTACTGGAAAATCAGCTGTTTCACTGCCTGAAATTTTACACTGTACTGCTTAAATAGGGACAAGTGGAAGGTACATAAGCTTTATAGTACAAGGATCCATTATCTGGAAACCTGGTATGCAGAAAGCTTCAGAGTTATGTGATGGCTGTCTCCTGTAGACTCCATTTGAATCCAATAATTCACATTTTTAAAAATGATTTATTTTTTCTCTGGCATAACATTTTCTCTGTAATAATAAAACAGAACCTTGTACTTGATTCCAACTAAGATATAATTAATCCTTATTGGAGCCAAATCAATCCTCTTGGGTTTAATTAATATTTAAATTATTTTTTGAGATCCAAATTACAGGAAGACAACTTATCCAGAAAACCCCAGGTCTCAAGCATTCTGGATAAAAGACCTGTAGTCCTAAACAGGGCAACTGACAATGCAGAACAGGGGTGTAACTGCAAATGATAAGAGGGCCTTGGCTGCAATCTTAACCACATGCATTGGGCTCACAATCTAATGTTCTTTTTCATGAGCACATAGTAGGAGAGTCAGTGCAATTAAGATCCACTTGACCTACAATTTTCCATAGTTCTGCACACTTTAAGGAAAGTCCAGCAGGGTCAAGTTATTAACTAGGACAGATGGAGATGCCTTTAGCAACAAGAGTTTGAAGTCTGCAAAGAGATCTGCATTTCAATGCTTGAGCTATGTCTATGTTGTTTTCTGGGGCAAGAGTCAGGGTGTGTGACTTATGATCTGGCAGAGACGAAGTTAAAGGAGCAAGACAAAGAATCAGGCATGGTACCCTGTCCCTCACCCTCTCTATTCAGAAGGAATTAACTGACTTCCCTTGTGATTGGTGCCTCTGCCAACGTCAGGCTGTAATTACTGGGGTGAGCTCAGATATTCGGCAGCGTTCTCTATTAGACACTATTCACAAGTGTACAAAGGACAGTTAATTATCCCGCTGTTCCCACAAGGAAAATTTGCTTTTACTGTTTTCTTTCTTAATTATTATTATTATTATTTAACTCTTACACAACTGGCTGCTTGGCAGAGTATCATTGGCCTGCACTGTGAAGCCCCTGACCACTCATCCTATGGGTAACTAGCAGTGCGCTCATGCTGCTTGTGTGTTTTGCATTGCCTCTGTTTTGTAATGTAGATAGTTCCCGGGTCCCTTTGTATGAAAGCTTGGATAGATCAGTGGATCAGGAAGCAGGACCCCTAAGCTCTCTTTCATACCCTCTTGTGTCTCTGCCCAGTCCCTCTTGTAAGGCTTTGTAGTATTATACTGGCATGTTAAATAAACAAATACAATATGGCATTGTTTATACAGAGCATTAACACTGTGGGCTGGAACCGTAAAGTGCAGTTTTTTTCTGTTTTTAAATAGGGATCCAGGCATCTGTTTTATGCTCTGCCCATGCCATGAATAGAACAGAGGACCTACTTCACATTTTTAATCTATTTATATAGATAAACTTGATCCCCTCTTGGTGCATTGCTGGTGACTCCCTATTGCTTGTAAAACCCTTGGCAATGTCACAATTCAGTGGAAAATATATATTATGATAATGTTTCAAGGTCCTCAGAAGATCCTTTCTCCCCCTATTGTTATGCTACTGTCCCAGCATTAGTTTTCAATGCTTAGTAATACAGGGATTGTTGGCATTAACTAGGAGGGGCATGTCTACCGCACACCAGGGCCAAGTTTTTGTGCTACTGTCATGACTTGTGCAAAAATATACAACTTAGAGGAAATGTTGGGTTCACAAAGAGACTGTTTAAGGCCTGGACTGGCCTATTTTGACTCCAAGTCTAGACCTGCGTCAGGCCCACACATCAACAATTCTTCAGTGGGGCCCAGCAAACACAGCAATAGCAACAATGCCACCTACCCTACTCCTGTACCTGCCAGTTGGCATTGCCCACTCACTTTTAGTTAGAGAGGAGATATCTGCAATGTTAGGATCCATTTCTGGTATTTTTTTTTTTAAAGACAGGCATTAGAGTCATTAAAGTTACAGCATCCTAGAACAGCACAGTAATTTGCCAAAAATGGGTAGATTTTCCCAAAACGTTCAGGTTAATTTAGAAAAGATTTTGTAGCATAAAAAGCATTTTACAGCAAATAGGAAATAATGATTGGCGCTTAAAGGAAAAGTAAATGTTTTTCTTTTTCTTTCTGTAAATTTGCTCTAAACAGCCCCCCAGATTAATGTACCTTAGTCCCTGCTGCAAGTCTGCTCTGGTTTCTGTGTTATCAGCAGCTTGTTTCCCCTTCTTCCTGGTGCAGAGTGAAGCCCCGCCCCTTAGCTTACTGAGCAGTCCATTTGCTGCTGTTACACAATAGAGAGGAAGAGGGAGCCAATGTTTGCATTAGTAAGCTAGTTTCCCCAAGCAAAAGGTGCTGCACACACTGGTCTCTGCTATGTCATAGTATGCAAATGATCTCCAGGACTAGTCACAGAGATAAGGTCAGCTCAGTAAACTATGGGGCGGGGCTTCACTCTGCACCAGGAAGAAGGTGAAACAAGCTGCTGATAACACAGAAACCAGAGCAGACTTGCAGCAGGGACTAAGGTACATTAATCTGGGGGGCTGTTTAGAGCAAATTTACAGATAGAAAAAAAAAAGGTTTACTTGTTCTTTAATGACACTTTACCATGGACATTCCTGTTTTTGACAGGGACTGGTAAGCTGTGTATATAGATTCAGTGATCCCCAACCAGTAGCTCACGAGCAACATGTTGCTCTCCAACCCCGTGGATGTTGCTTCCAGTGGCCTCAAAGCAGGTGCTTATTTTTGAATTACTGGCTTAGAGGCAAGTTTTGGTTGCATAAAAAACAGATGTCCTGCAAACATTCTCCCTGTAGGCTGCCAGTCCATATAGGGGCAACCAAAAAGCCAATCAGAGCTCTTATTTGACATCCACATGGACTTTTTCATGCTTGTGTTGCTCTCCAACTCTTTTTTTAAATTTAAATGAGGCTCACGAGCAAAAAAGGTTGGGGACCCCTGGATTAAATGCTCGGCAGCCACATGAAATGTTATGATGATTGCTTCAGAGATCTGTGGATTGGAGGCCAATTTTGACTCGGGTATACATTCATATGGAGCAGTGATCCTTGAGGCTGCCAGTCATTGACCATGGATCCATACACTACATTTCTGCTTTAGTCAGAAAGCATCATTGTGATTGCATCAAGTGTGCATCTGTATGGGACAGGTCCTTATACCTCCAAGTTGTTTTCATCTGTATAATGTTAGAGAGTTGCATTTAGGGCCTATCCCGAGTTAGGTGCTAGCTGTGTATTTTCCCAGCTTTATTTATGGGTTAAAGGGATTTAAGAGGTCAATACAGAGTAAGCTGCATCTGCATAAAAGAAAGCTTCCCAGTGTCCCAAATTACCTGCTTCCTCTTCCAGGCATTCCCATGGGTGCTGCATAAGCCCGGGGCAATAATAATAAACAGATACATGCAATGCATTGTACATGTCCTGTGGTTTTAAAGCAGAGTAAGATGTGTCAGAAGAAATACCACTTCCATTCCACCACCAGCCCCTGCATGTTAAAAATATCCTGATTTCCTGCTAACTCATACAGAATTCCAGGGAGTTGGTAAGAACAATGAGATGTAGGTTTTCAGCTTAATTTTAATGGAGTTGCCACTTTAAAAATTGTGCACCTGAAAAATTCAGCCAAAAAACACAGCCCCCCCCCCCCAACAGGCAGTGTAAAAGCGATCACCTTCCTCCTACTTCTCTGCAGAGAAATATCACTATTTATGCACATATCTTAAAGGGCAAGGAAAGTGTAAAATAGAATAAGGCTAGAAATGCTGTATTTTGTATACTAAACATAAACATGAACTTATTGCACCACAAACAAATTATTTATACTTTTAAAGTTGGCCACAGGGTGCTGTCATCTTGTAACTTTGTTAAACACCATTGTCTGACACTGGCACTGCACATGCTCAGTATGGTCTGTGCTGCTTAGGGATCGTCCTAAATGATCAAAAAACAAAGCTGTTTGAGTTCTGCATGGCTGGTAAGTAAGGCGGGAGCTCCCCCTGCTGTTCATAAGTATGATTGTTTCCCTGCCAGAAGTTAGGGACCGTCTGACAATTCCTATCCACAGCACTAAATGAAGGGAGAATTTCACTGCATACAGTCAGGTTTCTTATAAAAACGGTACACATTTTTAAATTAAAGTATATTGGAGATAGATTTCTTTTTCGTTAAAGAAAGTAAAAATGGGATTTTATTTCTTTGCCTTTCCTTGCCCTTTAATGATTTCCTCATCTGCCTATCACTGCTGAAGCAACACCGGGGTTCCCTAGACACTGATGCAAATAAGGTACTGTATGGTGTTTATAATACTAAAAAATAAATATACCAATCTGGATGCAGAAGGGGACCTATTATCTAGATTGAGACATGGATTTTTCGGATAAGGTGTCTTTCTGTAATTTGGATCTCCAAACCGACTGCTAAAACATTGTTTAAACATTAAACTCAATTGGATTGTCTCCAACAATGATTAATTATATTTTAGTTGGCAAGTACAGACTACTGTTTTATTAATAGAAAGCAAAAGGAATAATTTTTAAAAATCGGAATTATTTGATTAAAATAGAGTCTATGGTAGATGACCTTCCTGTAATTCAGAACTTACTGGTACAGCATACTGAGCAAATTTATCTTATCATCGATTTCAGCAGTTTTGAGCTACGAGATCCTTTCCCAATGCCATGCCCCTCCCCATAGCTTGGGGATTGTAAAATAAATTGTAACACAGTAGTTCAAGTTGAAAAAAGACACTCATCAATTTCAGCAGTTTTGAGCAACAAAATGCTTTTACAATGCCACGCCCCTCCCCATAGCTTGTTCTACCACATCAAACAATGGTCTTGATGGCTTCCATGCTGGCAGTCATTTCCCATTCATCTGAAAGGTAAACAAACATGTTCCCACTGCAAACACTGGCCCCTTTAAGACAGGGGTCACCTAAGAACATCCCTAGATGATACTGGGCCCCTCAGCAAAATAATTTTAGGGACCCAAAATATCCAGCAGTTGTACTATTTTACCAATATATGTTGACATTGCTCATTAATTATGCCTCATGAGGCCCCTGTTCTTCTTGGACCCCCCTGCAGCCACAGGGGCCGCTTCCTCTGTAGTTTGCCCATTCCATTGCAATTCTATTTGAAAGTTCTCCCTTTCCAGCCTGTTACTCCCTTTCCAGAGCCTACTATTCTTTTTTATTTCTTGTGGTACTTTTGTGCTGCTTGAGCTCTCAAGATGAGTTTCTGGTGTGTTGCTAATCTGTAGGTCAAAGGTAATAATCCCTGCTTGGAAAATCACTAAATGTAGGTATGTCCCAGCATTTGGGGATGAGGTATATGTTACCCTATGACTGCCAAGGATGGGATAACAGCTACTTAAAAAAAAAAAAAACTTTAGCGGTTGCTCACCTTTGATTTAACTTTCAGTATTATGTAGACAGTGAAATTCTGAGACAATTTGTAATTTGTAATATTTTATTATTTGTGGTCTTTGAGTTATTTAGCTTTTTTATTCAGCAGCTCTCCAGTTTGCAATTTCAGCAATCTGGTCCCTAGTAACCGTGACATGATTTGAATATGATACTGGAATATGAAGAGGAGAGATGCTGAATAGAAACATAAGTAATAAAAGTAACAATAACAATACATTTGCAGCCTTACAGAGCATTTGTTTTTAAATGGGGTCTGTGACCCCAATTTGAAAGCTGGTAAGAGTCGGAAAAGGGCAAATAATTTAAAAACTATAGAAAATAAATAGTGAAAAGTTGCTTAGAATTGTCCATTCTTATACATTCTAAAAGTTAACTTAAAGGTGAACCACCCCTGTATGAAAAAATGTTTTCTATCCTTGCCTCACATGGAAACTTCTGACAACTTCGGAAACCCAAAGCCATCTGGCTGGCGATTCATATTCTTGCCGGCAAGAAAGCATTTCAGGGAGCTTTGTCACCTGCAGTAGAGAAGATTTGTCGCTGGGTGACTAATCTCCCCGTCTGCCACCACCCTAAATCAACAACTGCTTTCTGCTCATCCAGGGAACAAGTGGGATGAGATAAAGCCCTATCAATAAAACCTTAAAGGACGAATATACACATCATTATTATTATTACTATTATTATTAATAACATGTATTTCTATAGCTCCAACATATTACGTAGTGCTGAAAGAATGAAATGAAAGTTTAACTTGTGTTTATTTTCCCATTGACCTGATGGTAAATTATAAGGAAATGGTTTATCCTGTGCTCACAATAACTTCTTATCTGCTTATTTGCAGTTACATGAGTGGTAGCTGGCATGTGGCTTATCATTGCCGATGGATTCATAGCAACAGCTTTATTTCTTTTCTGGTCAATGGAGGTACTATTATCTACTATGGCAGCCCATATGACAGCTCCCTTTTAATATATAAATGGAAATATACAGACAGTGATGCTGGGTTTTAAAAGAGCTTGTATCAGAGTGTTCTGTATATGGATTGATAAATTAGCATCAGATTCTGCAACAGATGTAACATTTCTGTCTGGTGCAGGTATGGGATTCATTATCTAGAAACTCATTATCCAGAAAGCTTCAAATTATTGCAAGGCCATCTCCATTTTAAGCATATAATCTAATTTTTAAAAGTGACTCCCTTTTTCTCTGTAAAAATAAAATACAGGTATGGGATCCATTATCCAGAAACCCATTATCCAGAAAGCTCCGGATTACGGAAAGGCTGTCTCCCATTGACTCCATTATAATCAAATGATTCAGATTTTTAAAAATGATTACTTTTTTTTCTGTAACAATAAAACAGTAGCTTGTATTTGATCCCAACTAAGATATAATGAATCCTTATTGAAATCAAAAACAGCCTATTGGGTTTATATAATGTTTACTTGATTTTCTATTAGTGTTAAGGTAAGAAGACCCAAATTATGGAAAGATCCATTATCTGGAAACACCAGGTCCCAAGCATTCTAGAGAACAGGTCCCATACCTTTAGTACCTTGTACTTGAGCCAAACTAAACTGCATGAATCTATTTTAGAGGCAAAATCCTACTGGCTTCATTTATTTAATGTTTAATTTTTGTTTAATTTTTAGTTGGCTTTGGTTTGGGCACATTACATAAAGGTATCACCTTTATACCATTTCGTTATTTTTTATTTCAAAAGGGTTGCCCAATGGCACATTACAGAAGGAAAATCTGCTATCCAGAATGCTCGGGACCTGGGGTTTTCCAGATAACGGATCTTTCTGTAATTTTGATCTTCATATCTTAAGTCTTGCAGCATAATTTTGTAACTTACCTGCCACTCGCCACACTGATCCCATAAATTACATTTATTCAGTGCTGGATATAAATCTTTTTGACAAGCAACAATTTTTCACTTTTTACGCACACAACTTTTTTTCTCGCTCTAAATGCATTGTCAATGGACTTTTTTATTTGTATTGGCGACTTTTTTGTCTTGGCGAATATTTTGTCTCAACAAGGTTTTGCCCAAAAGCATTAACGTCAATGGGTGGTTTTTCTTGCAGTAATTTTTTTATCACTGCAATTTTTTTAACACTGAAAAATGTGAAATTTTTGCCTTGAATTCATGCCTGCCGAGAAAATCTCTCATTGCTAATCATGAAACCAAATATCTGTTGCTGTAGGTTATTAGACCTGAGCACATTTTGCTAGACCTACATTGAGAGTAAGTATGATTTACTCAATTTGATTGGTGGCTGCCACAGCTGGGCATGAGTGGTCTTCATAAGGGAATATAAATGACTGTAAAACCCAGCATCGGACTGTGAGTCCGGGGGCCCACAGAGGGGCCATGTCAGGGGCCTGCTGTCTTGCATCGACTGTACCTTTCTTTCTGCAAGACACAAGTCAGTCGGCCAGGAGGAAAGGTCAGGGAGCAGTACTGGGAGCAGGTATGGTTGCCACGTGGCCGGTATTTTTCCAGCCTGGTCGGTAAAAATTATGTTGATGTCCATTATGTCCAATGCTATTAATAGGAAAAACATAAAAAATTTAGGAAGGTCGATATTTTTTTCCAGAAAAGGTGGAAACCCTAGGAGCGGGTCCTAGGAGTGGGTCTGGGCTGACGGGGCCCATAAAGGTCCGGGCCCTATGGGTTTTTTCCTGTTTCCACCAGCCTAGTTCACTGCTGGTAAAACTTACTTTCATCATTAGATTTTCTGTTAAACAGTGAACCTTCACCCTCAAGGACCTTTTTAGAAACTGCACACAATAAAAGTTTTTTAGAAAGCAGCAGGACAAAGAAATATATGGTCGTAATCCAGTGTGGGGAAAGGCCATTTTTATATGCATAATTCAACATACATGATTTTTGCCTCAGTCTCACTGACAACTGCAGATACATTTCATGTCATTTCATGTGAACAGGGTTCACAACATTAGTAATGTTATCTAGACCTCAGTGAAAGCAGTAGAAAAGCACGTTTTTGTTTGGGGGAGAGGGGAATTTAGGTATATGTTCTCTGTATGTTTGCCATCTTACCAGAGTCACAAAAGTACTTCTGTCTCGAATACCAGAGAAACCACCTAAAAAAAGGCTAACAATGGAATAGCGGTTGGCTCAAAGCACTGGAAAAAAATTTTTTTGTTCAAAGGAAATTTTTGAAAATAATTCTGTGCTTTTGTGATACTGCTTTCTTGTGTAATGCAGATAATTCCTATAAAACACAGACTGTGGGCCTGGCTTATGTTATTTCACCAAGGATAAGTACAATTTCAGAAACGTTCCTTAGCTGCTAACTGCGTGACGCCAAAGATTGACCGTGGTGTTATAAATGCATGTTCTTGGTCTTGGCAGATGGCCTTCTAGCTCAGGAGTAATATGGCCCAGATCTGAACTGGAATTCAAAATAGGCCCTGGCATTCCATTTTCCATACCCAAACAGCCCCCACCTGCCCAATAAATAGTGAATGCCTATAGAATCTTACAGTAGCCCCTCTTACATTTGCCAGAATCCATAAATTGCCAGTCTGGGCCTGATATGGTCTCTTTGAGAACCCAACAACATTCCCTCTAAGTTATGTATTTGTGCAAAACACACACAAGTTGTGGCAACAGCACAAAAACTTGCACAGGGAATCATTGTGTGACAGATGAAAAATGAGTGTTCTGTCCTCCCTACGTATTACCCTGGGGCAGTGTGTAGTTCGACATGCAGCTAAACCTCACCACAATCCAATAAAGAGACTAAGTGCTGAAGTCTGTAGATTTTACTGGATAGCAATGGGAAATAGATGAAACTGTAACAAATAACATAAAAATATGAGTATGCTTGCAATAAAAATAATATGAACATGTAAACTGCAGCATAAACTCTAGCTGGCATAAAATGTCTCTACTGCAATGTCTCTGGGGTTGCTGGCAGCTGTGAATGTGTTTGGTGCAACTTTAAGTCTGTTCAGCTTACCAGCTATGCTGCTGTAAAGAGAGATTAAACTGGTGTGCTTCTTCCATAGCATGGACTGTAAAATGGAGTCCTAGCTCCCACAAGGCATTGCAATAGATCACATGGTGGAGGTACGGTGGCCTGATAAATTCAAATGCAGTTCTGCCATAAACCATGTGGAGGTGCAGAATAAATGGAAATGGAAAGCTTTGTATAAATCATGCAAGGTTGCTATGGATACTCGGTACGCTAACCAGCTCAGAAGTTATGCGAAACGGCTGCAGGCCGGTGGAACGCATGAGAGAATGCACAAGAAGTATCCTCACAACAACTGAACGTAGAACAGCTTCTTAAAGGAAAACTATACCCCCCAAACAATGTAGGTCTCTATAGAAAGATATTGCCTAAAACAACTTATATGTAAAACATTGCTTCATGTAAATAAACTATTTTCATAATAATATACTTTTTTAGTAGCATGTGCCATTGGGTAATCATAAATAGAAAATTGCCATTTTAAAAAATAAGGACAGCCTCCTGGGATCCTAGGATCCAACGGTGCACACAAACATACCAAACAAGCTATAAAGTTAGGTCACACCAGCCAATTAACAGACAGAGTTCTGTCTTTTGCTTCCTCACTTCTTCCTGTTACAGTTAGAGTTTAAATATTTCTGGTCAGGTGATCTCTGAGGCAGCACACAGACCATCACGAAATGGTGGTTCAAGGCAAGAGATGTAAAAGGGCAATATTTACTTTAATATATATTCCAGTTTGGTAAGATTCTTTAATATGTCACTTCATTTGATATAAACTATCTGTTGCTCAAGTATTTATTTTGGGGGTATAGTTTTCCTTTAAGGAAGTTTTGTCAAACACTTTCTATGCCTTTGAGGAAGCCGAACTACTCAGTGAAGCGCGTTAGTTGAAAGTGACGATAAGCTGCGGGTGACTCTACCCATTTGTATTCCAATTAGTGGTACCCACAAAAGACTTACCTATATGACACTTGAACTCAGAAAGAAATGTGAATTGAATATTTAATTTTTTTTTTAAATGTTTTAATAATCAGTCTTTACCCTGGAACCTGACCAAGGTGGGTGAAGGAGAGGAAAGCACAGGGAAAGATTGGCACATGTGTTAAACCTACTGGCAGTTTGTAAGTAGGTATTTTTATCAAATTTGGTGAAGGCATTCAGAGAAACCAAGTTAAATTGTGCACGGATTGAAGAAGTCTCTATTTTAAAGGGGAACTCACATCTGTGAACTTTATTCTTGGAACAAAGGGGGGCTCATTTATGAAAACTGGGCAAATTTGCCCATGGGCAGTTACCTATAGCAACCAATCAGTGACTAGCTTTTTGAAGCCAGCTGCAAGTAGAACAATGAATGCAGCAACTTCACTCTTTGATAAATATATCCCTCTAAAGGAATAACTAACGCGCAAGTTAGTTTAATTTAATAATTATTTTAATTCTTGTATTGTTACATATTTAATGAATGAGTTGGAAGGAGAGACTGCTGGCCCACCAGAGGTAGTTAAATCATTGCTCTTCTCAACAGCCTTTACCTTCACTATATTAGGGTTGAGGTCTATTTCCCCTTTTACAGGGGCAGTTCACCTTTAAGTTAACTTTAATGATGTTATATAATGGTGAACTTCATGACTTGGTGGGGGGTCCCTGAGGTGGCAGCTGCGGTGGACCCTGGATACTGAAGTCCGACACTGGATTACATCTTAATAAGTCAAGTAATATAGTTCTAAATAACTGAAGGCAACAAATTTTGCTTAGATTATTTTTTTTTTAATTGGTTCCATGTTTGGCCAAATTTTAAATCCATGATCTGGTTTTCAATCTAATCTGAGAAATTAATTTGGAGGGTCTTGCGTTCTATTTATCTGTATTAAAGGGGTGGTTCACCTTTAGATTAACTTTAAATATGTTATAGAATGTCAAATTCTAAGCAACTTTTCTTATTTGTTTTTCTAGTTTTTTCATTATTTGCAATATTATTATATTCCAGTCTCTTATTCAAAGCAATGCATGATTGTTAGGGTAATTTGGAACCTAGCAACCATATTGATGAAATTGCAAATTGTAAAGCTGCTGAATGAAAAGCTAAATAACTCCAGAAATAATAAAAAATTAAAACAAATTGCAGTTTGCATCAGTATATCATTCTATACATTATACTAATAGGTACTCATCATACTCAAAGGTGCACAACCCCTTTAAACCATTGCTCTGCTCCTGCCCTGAAGCATACCTGTCTTATTACAAAAAGGAGATTTGCAGTGCACAAAGCACCAAGTAAATTGGATTTTTTTAAAACCATTAAGTAGCTGTATAGCATGTTTGTAGGATTAGCACCTTCAACCAGGTTAAATAGGTGGCATTGAGCCTTGCATGTAAGATAGAACATACTGCCATTCTGATAGGCCACCTTTACAGTTACATGCAGTCTTTTCTAAGGGGTTTAGACAGCCATCACTTTGCTGGCCCCCCAAAATAGCCAGATGAGGCAGTAAACTAGCAGTGATACCCTGATGGAGCGGAGCCTTGCACTTTGAGATAAAGCCTGCTGTATGACTATATGCAATTTGCAGAAGGCTGGAATTGGTGATATTTCAGCACTAAAAAAAAAATCTTACATTAATAGAAATGGCAAATGGAAAACTTGCTGAAATGAGATTTTATTCATGTCTGTAGGATGCTGATGGTCAAAACCAGTGTAATGGAGCATAAATCTGTGACGGTCACAGTGTATGAAAGTTGGCAGTTTGGTCTCTGGTTAATCTAAAGGGCTACGTGCAGAGTTGAGTATGTGGTATTTTAGAGAAACTGCTGTCCCCTCTGAAAATAACTCTGTTTTGTCTGCATAAAACATTTGCTTTCCTTGAGATAAGGCTGTCTGTGTTTTCCTCTCGTTTCTTTTTTATCAGTAATTAATCTTTTTCCTCCTTTCACATTTGCAATTTTTTGCTTAGAAAGCCCTCCATACAAAGGCTTCTCGATGTGCTCGGCCAAAGGTACGAACCAGCTATTTTGGTCACTTACTCCAAGCGTCTGCCTGTATGTTCTCCTAGAAGAGCCACTCCTTCTGACATAGCTTTCTGTCGGAACAGGTCTAATATGAATCAGTGGCATTAAAACAAAAATAAACAAACTCGTATGTATGAAATCTACTAAATATATAAGCAAAAAGAAGCATTACATATGACAGGGAGGAAATTATCACAGAGGAGTGTAAAGATAAAGAGATTAGGAGATGCTTGGCAATTTGGTAATTTGTCTGTACTTACTGTTGTCAAGTTGGCTGCACCACTTACAGGCTGATGTGTAATACCAAAAAGGCTGTGCTATGACTGTGATAACTGACCTCCATTATTAGGGTTTATTGATTGCTTTATTCAGTCATATATTGCACCTCTTGTTTATTCAGTAATGTACTGTCTCCAACATTTTTATCCCTTGAACCACATTCAAGTGTAAAAAGAGTTGGAGAGAAACATAAGTATGCAAAATGTCCCTAGGGGCCAATTATGGACTGTAACTGACTATTGATTGTTCCTATGTGGCAGCCTATGGGAGACTCTCTTTGACAGTACACCTGGTTTTCATGCAACCAAAAATTGCCTACAAACCAAGAATTCAAAAATAAGCACTTGCTTTGAGTCCACTGGCAGAAATGTCCAAGGGGTTGGTGAGCAACATGTTGCTCAGGAGCCACTGGTTGGGGACAATTTCTACAGAAGAACACTACTGGTGGGGGGCAGTGGAAGTCAGTGAAGAATTAACTGAGAGTAGTTTATAAAAATGTATTTTGCTAATGTTAACAGCTGGGCTTGTTTTTTCTCAATATGTTATACTGCCTGGTTACTCAATCACCAAGGGCCTTTTGATTTGAACTCAGTACACAAGTGGTTCTCATTTATCAACACTGGGCAAATTTGCCCATGGGCAGTTACCTATAGCAACCAATCAGTGATTGGCTTTTTAAAGTCAGCTGCAAGTAGAACAATGAATGCAGCAATTTGATTGGTTGCCATGAGTTATTGCCCATGGGCAAATTTGCCCAGTGTTGATAAATGACCCCCAATGTGTGCAGTAAAGGAGAGGAAAGACTACAGCTCCCAGAATGCAGTGACTTCCTGTTTGTCCTACAGTGACCCTGTGAAATGCAGTCACCACACTGCCCAAGACAGCTAATCACAAGCTACAAGAACCTCCGCCAGGCACAGCTCTTAACCGAAACCAAAATAAATTCCCACACACACGTGCATCCCATTACCATGTGAAAAAGTCAGCCTGTCTATCTGATCCCTAAGCCACAGACAGATATTGGCTATTGATGTGCGGGGCTGAATTACGCCACTATTATACACAGGCCTATTGTGTGCTATTTTATATTGTGCTGGCAGTCATTCTTGCAATAAAGTGAGAGACTAATCAAGTAACACCTCATGGCACATTTATTAAAGGATCTGATGGGGTGAGCCAGATAGCTGGTTTACACCACATTTTTAAGGTGGGGGATCTGACTTTAGTGTTTGCTGTTCCACATGTTCAAGTATATGTCTCTCCGGATTCATGTTAACAGTGGCAGAGAGGATTTCGATTCATTGTTAGAAAATAGCTGATATACAGTCTACATCTTTAAATCCTAGGAGGTATAAGGCAATCAAACCTAAATTAATTATGGCTAGAAATGCTGTATTGTATATACTGAGTTTGCAGCAGAAAGGTTTTGTAGCCCTATACCAGTCAGGATCCAAGCCTTCAAAGTTGTGCACAGGAGCTCTCCATCTTATTAGGCATCTTTTCAGTGTCAGTGGCACTGCACATGCTCAGTGTGCTCTGGGCAGCTGTTGAGAGTTTTAACCTTGAAAGCAGAAAAAGTAAGTTGCAGGTAAAACTTAATCCCTGTGAAAAATGTATAATGAAGCAATAGCATTCTTAATGAATCAGATTAAAGTTGAGTGTAGGACGGGGGGCGTGGCCAACTGCGCATCTAACCAGGCGCGATCTATGGCGCTCCCGGGGCCGAACCTGAAACCAGGGATAAATATCCTCCTGCAGTGGACACAGCACACCCGGTCCTGAAGGGAACATACCCGCGAATCTCCCCTCAGCAAAACGCCGGGAAAAATCAGTAGGGATGGCGCGAACTGTTCGCCGGCGAACTTGT
>CM044445.1:21960190-21983563 GCA_024363595.1 Xenopus borealis
TTTGTAAGAGATCTTGGTTTTCTTGGAGGAGGAGTCAACTAAAGGGTTTAGTGTTATGTTAAAGTCTCCTCCCAAGATTATTAGGCCTTCTCTGTGTATGTCCAACACTTTAAGAAACCTGTTTAAGTATTCCACTTGTCCAGAATTTGGGACATAAACATTTGCAATAGTACATTTTTGATCCGCTAGTTTCCCTTTAATTATAATGTATCTGCCTTCTTTATCAGAGATTGTCTCTGAGTGTTGAAAAGGAAGGTCTTTATGAATGAGAGTCATTACCCCTAGTGATTTTTTATGCTGATTGTTACTCATATAAACCTGGGGGTAGTGTTGAGGTCTAATCGTGGGGATATGGTTGATTTTAAAGTGAGATTCTTGTAACATTACTATCAGGGCCTTGTTCTTTCTGCACAAGTGAAATACCTGGGCCCTTTTAACTGGTTTGTTTAACCCGTTGACATTTAGGGAGAGTATATTCCCTTCCATATGATTTGTTTTAGCCATTGGGGTTGGGGGACAAGTTATGCCCATATACTTCATGATCCTTATAATTGTTGTTCTCTTGCCCAGTGGATATAAAGAGAGCGATGGGGGAGGGTTGGATAAGGGTTATAACTTGGTAAGTAAACTTATGCCACTGTAGGTTCAACAGGATATACTTCCTGTGTAGGGAGTATTGTGTGGCGGTGTCTCTTAGGCCTAATGCCTCGAGATTGGGGGGTTGTGGTTGATCAGAGCAACTTAAGGTCATAGGTTGTGTTTGGTATGTCAAAGCCTCCTAACCTCTGATCCCAGACCAGCATAAAGTAAAACCAATAAACCTAAACATGGGGACCAATGAAGGACATATGATATCAGATATTTGCATAAACATAAACAACTTATATGATTAAATTAGTACCATTCCATTAAGGAAAAGTTTAACTTAAACATCTATGATATTGTAATTTTTAATTTTTTTTATTTTTTATACCTGAAGTGAGAAGAGATTCTTCTTTTTGCATGTCCTTTGGTAGATTTTTTCAGAGTTCTTAAGAGAATACTGTCTCACTTCGCAAAGCTTCTCTACTTTCTAGTTGTGATGTTCAAAGTATATTGTTTAACAGTCCTTCCGTTTTAAGTCCCTTAAGATCCTCGGATGCCAGGGCGATGACTGTCAGTTTATTTGAGGTCTCATTCTCTCTCTTGGTGTCCTGGGTGTCCTTGGTATTTTCTTAGTGCTTGGCGACTGTGTCCATTCATTGTGTAAGTCGAATACTATCTCTAGTAGTTTGCTTGTCTTTGGTGACCAGCCTGGTAGTTCCACTGGTGTCAGATTTAATTTCTTCAAAAAGGGTTCTGTGTCCATAGGTACTCTAATTATAGCATTAGTCCCTTCCTTGTTTGCTATCAGAGCAAATGGGTAACCCCATCTGTATTGTATGTTTTTGTCCCGCATAATGTCCGTGAGTGGTTTAAGTAGTTTACGTTTCATTAGCGTAATTTTTGATAAATCCTGGAAGAGTTTAATATTGTTGTCTTCAAATGTGAGCTGGCGGGCTTCTCTGGCCTTTTGCAATATCTCCTCTTTGAGGTTGAAGTCATGTATACAGCAAAGAATGTCTCTGGGTGCGTTTAATGGTGCCGCCTTTGGCTTGTGGACTCTGTGAGCCCTATCAATTTTAATCTCTGTGCCAGGCTCCCTGTGCAAGACAGAGTTGAAGATTTGGAGGAGTGCATTTTTTATCTCATCAGTTTGGATTACCTCAGGAACCCCTCTGACTCTTATGTTATTGCGCCTACTCCTGTTTTCCTGATCTTCAATTTGCCTTTGGAGTTCTTGTATAACATTATCTTGCTGTTGCACATGTCTGTGAAGCGTTTTTTGCCTGTCATTACATCTGCTCACATTTATTTCTAGGCTGTCTGTGCGTGATGCGAGGGTTAACATGTCTTTTTTAATATCCTGTATTTCCTCTTTAATCACAGTGGTCACTTCCTGCAACATTTCTTTTATGTCTCTTTTGGAAGGTAATTTAGCAATATATGAGTGTAGGTTTACCTCCTCATCCATATCGCTTTCTGCATCGGACTGTTCCCTGTTCGAGTCCGCTTCCTCCTCATGCTCTTCAGTTGCGGCCGCCATCTTGGATTCGGCGCGGAGCATTTTTTTGTTTAGAAATAGTGGAGCAATATCGCTATTTGACTGTTGCAGCTTGCGTCCTGGGGTTTTGTCTTTGTCAGACTTCACTCTGTGAGTTTTCCCCATGTTTCCGTGCTGTATAAGTTGCTGGTCTGGGTCAGGTATCACGGAGCTCTCTGATTATGCGTGCATGCAGCTCGGTGTCAGGCCACGCCCCCCATAATTTCCTCTTTTAAGGGTCTAGAAAACATAAGGAACAGGGTGGGTCATTGTTTAAACCCTAGAAAAAACATTAGAGCTGTAATTCAAGAACTAAAAAACAATGCTCTTTGCTTCAAAGGTAAAGGTTTTAAATACACTGAAATAACAGGTATGTCGACTGACATGAATAATTTTTACTTTTGTTGACTCTTGTCCTTTCCACATCTTTGCCATTTAAAAACTGTATCAAGCTGCTAGATGAAAAATGCAAATATCAAGGGATTAGTGGGGGGCTGATAACATAACATATTGCTCTGTTCCATATTACAGAACTTTATATCCCTGAAAATGATAGTTCAATAAAATACATATATTTCGCAGATGCTGTCTAATCTAGATCTCCGTTTATACCATTTGGACCGAGAGTCTCTAGTATACAGATCCATTCGGTCTCCAGTTGGCTCAATTTGGCAAACCTAATTGCAAATTGCATTCTTATGATTATCTGGCCCACTTTCAAGACACTTTCAAGACTTGTAACAATAAGCCCTTTCAGACAGGATTAAAGTCTTTTAGAATTCTGTGGTTGTTTGCTTTCCTCTTAATATCCCTGATGTTTTCAGAAAACCTCTTGAACAGTTTAGCATGGCCTCTGTTGTGGCACTGTAGCAAACTCCAGACGTGGCAGAACATTTAATAGAGTGGGGAATGCTGAAAGGCTTTGCTAATGTGAGACACATTTCCCTTTATTTGATCATACATATTTGCACTTCTGTTGAATACCCATAGCCATACCCTTAAGTGGGTAGCAACATCTACAGGCATCATAGTTGCCAAATGCCCTGGGTAAATTCGTAAATCATCATATAGTGAATTTTCTGTAAGGGGACAGAAACAAGGTGGGTTTTCTTTACATGGGTAATTATTTCCGCCACCGTGTTTTTTTTCACATTAATCAATCGTACAGTGTTGTCTATGGGGTTTCTCCTTTATGTCAAACGAATTTGCCTTGGAGTGGGTATTTTTATCACTCTTACAAGCCTCAGTAATCAAAACTAACTGTGTGCCATAGCCCCAACTCCACTTCTAACTATTGGGAGTAGTCGTGACAATAGCTATCTTTCCCAAATAATCTGTTTACTACTCTTTCGAGATAGTCTATTCTGTATGACCCTTTATGATGCCTGAGGTCAAGTTTTATGTGGTCCAATTTGCAGAATCTGAAAGGTTAACAAAGGTGGTAGTTGTATTCAGGCAAATGATCAGGGCAGGGGTCGAAAAGCAAAGTCAAGGATCAACCCAAAATGGCAATTTAGGAGCATCCAGGAACTTGAAATGTTATTTTGAAATTTCACACTAAAACATGGCTCAGTGATAATGCAGTGATGTCATTATGCAGCCACTGGTGTGATCTTGGAGATGAAGCAGAGCGCTCCTGTCATACATACTTTTTCTTTTATTCCTCCCCACTAAAATTCAGTTTATTTAAAAGATCCACCACCATGAAAGGATATACTTTGTAAACCTTTAGTCATTTTCTCCTAGTCTGTCTTGTATGATAGAGACTGTTGTATAATTCTAATAAATGGTGTTTTTAAAACTCCTGTCTTTCTATTCATCAGACATTACTGCCTTTGAGCCATCAGACGGTTGTTCTGTGTAGTCCCGACTTTCTTCCATTAATTCAGCATAAAAAGCCACAGAGTCTTAATATTTTTATTATGTTTCTTTTTTATTAAGAGATTTTTCCTCATTTAACCCAACCACCCCCACTACTGTCTGTTTTTTCAAGGTATATATAGCCTATGTGACTTATTAGCAATGCTCTTATGCCTCAGCCGGTAAATCTTATAGTCGTTCCTCTTGCCAAATATACAACTAACATATGACTTGGTCACTGCTTGTCTTTACATTTGTGAGAGCTGGCCTGAAAACATCAGGACCCGCAGTTTATGTATTGGCCTGGGCAGGACTGATGAACGAATTGGATCACCATTTCAGGTGCTGGTTGCCCACCACTAAAAATAGAACTTGTCATTTGTGCACTGATTTTGACTTATCTTGCATTGGTTGAATAATGTTTCCTAAATCCCACCTTCCTCCAATATCATCAGCTCAGCTGAGGGACACCTTTCTACATCAGCTTACTTCAGACACATGGTGGAAAATAACCAAGTTTGTCACCACTAATGTCATGCTCATGCAAAGACTAACAACCTTAGTTATCAAGGAGTAAGGGAAATTATAATGATCTCCCAGAAGTCACCTGTAAGCCTCTCCCTTTCCCTGCAGTGTCCTCTACTACAGAACCTTAAAAATGTGGCTTGGTTGCCATTATGTTCACTGGCAGCCTACAGAAAGCTGTCTTTGGCAGTACACTTGTTTTTTATGCAACCAAAACTTGACTCCAAGCCAGGAATTCAAAATTAAGTGCCTACTTTGAGGTCAGTGGGAGCAACATTCAAGGGGTTGGTGAGCAACATGTTGCCCACAAGCCACTGGTTGCGGATCACTGATTTAAAGGGCACTGTTGGGGCCGCTTTTTTTAATGGCCATGCGCATGACGTCACGCATGCGCAAACGCGCATGCGCAGAAACTGTCATGGCGGCTCGCACCGGGAGCACTGGTGCTGGTGGGGGTATTTTTTTTTTTTTTTAAAAACCACCAGTACCCCCAACCGGAATGCAAGTTCTATCAGCCCGCACATTTGGTTGGGGGTAACTGTTTTGCACGATAGGTGCCATTTAAGGTCTTAGAATTGGACAGGCATAGACAGACCATCACTAGAAAGATGATGACAGCAGGGTTGATCCAAATATGTCAGACAAGTATTGTCCTTTTGGGGACATCACTTTCAAATCGATTGGGGATGATACTCACCATATGTCACCTCCTATTTCACTAGGAATTGTCCAAAAATGTGTCCAAGCTATTTGTATTCTTTTAGAGCATCATTCTATTCATACTTCCTATTTGGATATTTTAATAAATGTCATGACATTCGTGGTTTTAGATTGTGGTTTCAAAAACATCTAAAACTAAAATCTACCTCCATGTTAACTTGCATTAACTGTTAACTTGCATTAATTAGGGATGAGCCTACTGCTGTACTTTTATGAACTCTTTTAAGATCCATTTATGATCAATATACCTATAATGTATAACCTCAACAGAACTTGTAGACATGTAGCCTTTTTTTTATCCTTATGCTATTGCCCAAAGTCAACGAAAGAGAATTATGGGGCCACCGTACCATAAAAATTTGCAACAGTATTGTGCTTACTGCAGGATAATAATTAATCCCAAAATTTTGGCTTTAGATTTATGCTTTACTTGGACAAAACATTTTTGTGAGCCTCTTTCAAACCAAATCTACTATGTAGATAGACCCCCCCTTCTGTGGCCCACAGTCCAGTCACATGTTTCATCCCACCAGGTCTCAGTGATACCAATTATATCATAATTTTTAGAGCATGCAATTAATTCTAGGTCTCCCATTTTACCTGACAAACTTTGTGCATTTGCCAGCATACAGTGGAGGTTACTTTTACTTTTTAAATGTGCATTACTTTGAGGGGAATTATATGTTAAGTTAGTATTAGTCTGTTTTCCTTGTAACAGAGGAACCTCCTTAGCTGGTAAACTGTATGCCCCCCTCACTCCTCCTCCATGATCCCTTACTAATCCCACTACCCCATCTATCTAGCTTCCCCATAATTCTTTCTCTCACCCACCCCCACCTGCCTAGTTTAAACACTCCTCCAACCTCTTGGACATTCTTTTCCCTAGCACAGTGGACCCCCTTACAACACAAATGACCAAATGCTGAGAAGAAACTCAGTCCTGATCTTCAACCTTAATACAGTAATAGACATAAACTGTCATTAGTAGATGGCTATGTTGTCCGTGGAACTCACTGCTTACTGGTACCAGAGACCTTGTGAGAAAAGCTCATACAACTGGCACATGAGAGTCATCAAGAAATTGTACATACAAAACAAAGATTACGAGAACTATACTGGTGGCCAGCAATGGATGCCAATGTGGTAACTGCTATTCATTCTTGTGTTACTTTTCAGAATCATGACAGCTATCACACATACACCACCACTTCAGCATCAGAAAAACTTGCTATTGATATTGTGGGTCCTTTTGCAGATGCTCCTATAGACTGCAGATTATGCTATAACCTTGATCGACTATTATAGTAAATGACCTGAAATTGCATTTGTTTCTCATATAACATCAGCTACAATAAACACATTTCTGTCTACAGTCTTCAGCTGAGAAGGGCATTTAAATCTTTATCCTATTAATTTGCCCTATAAATTAACTTGATTCAGGTTCTGGAAAGAGGAAATAATTTAGTTATTTTTAATAAGAAATGGCATTTTGGTTAAATTAAGTATATTGTTATATAAAGTATTGTGCTTTTTTCCTCAGGCAGCTTACATTGCCCTTGAGGAATGATGACTCCCGCTGAGAAAGGGTAGAAACTAATTAAGTGTGTTAATAAGAAGTCCTCTGCCATCACTTGGAACTAGTGCTTTCAGTTCTATATTAGGCAGTGGCAAGTACAGGGTTGCATGTAACATTGCTAGGGCTCCGTTCAGACAAAGTGACCTAGAATTTCCATGACTTTCCCAGCAATGTTTCTTTTTAACATATGCAAATATAAGGCTCAACATGATTGAATGTAAAGCATTTAAAAAATTTGAATATTTGTATACATTATTCATTTGGCTATACATTTGAAATTAGTTCCCCATAATTTGATAGCTATAGGGTCACATTGGCATCATTGCAGTTCAACATAGCATCAGCAATTACTTATGATTAGTTAACTGCACTGGTGCAAATCACCAGAAATGTAGCAGACAGCACTATCAAAAGGATACAATTAGTGATGGTCGAATTTATTCGCCTAGGTCGAATTCGCCGCGAATTCCCGCGATTCGCCGCTGACGAATAAATTCGCGAATCACCAGCGAAATTTCGCTTGGCCGAAAACGACGCGACGCGCGCCGGAAACGACGCGCGACAAAGTTGACGCGACGCGCGACAAAGTTGACGCGATGCGCGACAAAATCGTCCCGCGACTTGTTTCGCGAATTTTCCGCCGATTCGCGAATTTCTCTAGAAATCTAGAAATCTCTGGGCGAAGCGAATCGCGGGAGATTCGCCCATCACTAGATACAATTAAAAAGCCTTTATTTGTTGCTTATGGCTACATGATCTGGATAGATACGTTTCAAGCCATATTGGCCCTTTATCAAGCTGGTGCAAATCACTGCATATGTAAGAAATTGCCCAATAGTTTTGACATTTTTATAGTCAATTAGGACCCTATCCCAATAAAGCTGGAACTTATCCTAGATGGCGCAACTTTGCACCAAACAGTTGTTGGATTTAGATTCAGAAGAATGGGGGGGGTGCACATGGTACATGTATGCTAGACTTCTCCTCTGGGAGGGGGTCAGTCCCTGAGGTAGTAGCCCCAGTGGGCCATGAGTTCCCCAGTTCAACACTGGATTAGAACATAATGAGTCATGTAATAAAGTTCTGTATAACTGAAGGTGTCGTCATTCTGAGCTTTCTGGATAATGGATTTAAAGATAATGGATGCTATACCTGTACTGGGGAACTCTGAAACTGCCAACACCCTGAATATGGTGGTAATTCAGCAGGTTGCATCAATAGCCGCAGTAGATTTGCAGCAAAAGAATTTCACAATCCCCGATTCTGGAGAGGTGAACTGAAACGTGCACCTAATTTGCAAACACATGCAACTGCATTAGTTTTAATGCATTTACACCATTGCAGTGGCCACAGCTTCATCTGTGGCCATAATAACACTAGAATTCCAGAGAAAAAAACAACATTCTGCATTGTTGTTTAAAAAAACACAGCATTTTTGAGGATGTTTCACTGCTTATACAAGCAGCTTTTTCAGTTCAACTGACTGGTGTGGGGAGTTCTCGGGATATCCAATCACAATGGCACATGGTAACTCTTCAGAGAGGGGACATCTGAAATTCACAGATGTGTTGATTCTGTGTAGTCACTGTGAAAAGATTACCAATTTGTCATGCAACTCATAGAAACAGGTGTTAATTGTGAGAGTTACATGAATGGATGTGTGAAGATTTCTAAAACCGCCGGGTACAGATGTGAAAACAGCATTGTATGTAGCAGACAGGTGGTGTGGAAGGACCCCGCCTCTGCTCAGGGATGGTTTCTCCACCTTGACACGAATCGACTCTTTCAAACCAGTGGTCTTCTTTATCCAAGTTTTGGACATTGCTATCTTCAAAGGAGTGTCCCTTGTCTTTTAGGTGTAGAAAGACAACTGAATCTTGCCCTGTAACGTTCCCCCTCCTATGCCGAGCCTTTTGCTTGGTGAGCAGTTGTTTTGTCTCCCCAATGTATAGATCAGTGCACTCCTTGCTATACTGGACTGCGTTTACCATATTGCTTTGTTTTCCCATAGCATTTTGTATCCGGCAATCAAAGCTGTTTCTAAATGGGGTGGGGGAGATGACAAATAAGTGTTATCAGGGATGAAACACAGGGGCATTAAATTTTTCTCTAAATAGCTGAAATAAGAAAAATAATTTATTAAAACTATTTGTTTAGTTTGCCTCTTTAAAAAAAAGGGTTTCTGGACCAGTGGGTTTGTCCATCAGAACCTCCTGTTGTTCCCGTTGTGTGCAAGCCCAGTTATAACAATTTATCATGTGACATACCTGCAGATGCCCCGCAGCTTCTGTCTGTGTGTAGACTGTTCTCTGAATTGTCAAATGTGTGAGGCTCTTCTGTGAACGAAAAGCTCTGGGGTATTTGGTTTGTAGGTTGCATGTAGTGTGTGAATGCTGCTGAATGAAGTAAATGCTTTGGATGCCATTTTTCATTCAATCATATACATTACCACCTGCTATTTGTACAGCACCAGCATATCCCTGAGTGCTTTACAGAGTAATAGTTTCACATTTTGACACATTCATTTTCGCCAGGCACAGTTTTGTGTCAGAGTTGGCATTTTTGCCAGAAGTAAATGTTTTTGCAAATCTAGAATTGCTCCATACATTTTGTTTTGCCAGAAAGAAATGCTTTTTGTTTTGCATGGGAAAAACTGATAATGGCTTAGAAATTGTTTTGTTTTGCAGGAAATAAAACACACAATGAAAAATTCCCATAGAAATTTTGGGTGTTTTCTGCATAAAAAATTCTAGAAATTGTGTTTTTGTTTAACACATTTTGACATTTGAAAACGCAGAATTTTGCTGCCTGTCAAAAAATATTACTTATCACTAATTTGTCAAGGCAATCAACATTTCCCTTTCTGTTTTGGTCTATATACATGACATCCCTTATATAGTTCTACAACTCAGTATTCAACTAATTATTATCAGTTTTGATGAATATGGCTCTGGCCATGATGTTCACACAAGCACAATTCAGTCTCATCAGAAGGCAATGAAACCAGAGGGAACCCACAAAGACACATTTGTGACCATACAAACTAATTGGGTCCTGGTCAGAATCAAAATCAGGACCTGGCACTGTTATAAGAAACTAAGACTAAGTTCTCATGAGAAGTTCATAAATACAGGTATGAGGTTATTGACTCCTCTGAGTTGGTCACATCTGGGTCTCTAGAAGTAGAAGGGCAGTAAAATGTTTTCAGAAATTAGAGATGGATGTCTGCATAGTTTCAGCAGGACATTTTAGATTAATTATATTCAACATTTTCGCTGCTGCAGATTATCTAGTTATAGTTAATTCCTCATGACTATAACTGGTTAATCATGTTGCTACTAAACTCTAGAGAAAAAACCCAGGGCCTTCTTTCAGCCAAGAAAACGCAGGTCTGCTGTGGTGCCACTAAATCAATACTCCCTGACTGGCAATATTCATCTCAGAACCAGACCAGCTTACACATGAAATAAAAGAACAATCAATTTCTGAAATGGTGCCTCACTCCTTTTCCTAAATGGTTGTGCCCTATGCTGGCAGGTTTCTTAGTTCTGACCCTGAGAAAAGTGATGCTATTTGTGGTATGAGAAAGGGCTTCTCTCTCATCACCCTGCCATACAGCTGTTGTTTGTGCAAATTGCAGTGAATGGTAGAATGATGTACAGATACACCATCTGCAGCAAGATACTCTTTAAGGTCTTTGGAGGTGATCTTTGGGTTATCTGTAACTATTCTCACAATCCTCTGTAGATGCCACTCTATTGTACTGTATTTTTCTACAGCAACTGTGCATGTGGCCTTCCATTTCCTGATTACATTCCTTACAGTTGAAACTGACAGTTTAAACCTCTGAGATAGCTTTTTTGTAGCCTTCCCCTAAACCATGATACTGAACAATCTTTGTTTTCAGATCTTTTGAGAGTTGCTTTGAGGATCCCATGCTGTCACTTTTCAGAGGAGAGCCAAGCAGAAGCACAATTTGCAATTGGCCACCTTAAATACCTTTTCTCATGATTGGGCACACCAGCTGTGAAGTTCAAGGCTTTCAATGAGCTAATCCAACCAATTTGGTGTTGCCAGTTCAGAAAACTCCAGTACTCAGATGTTCCTGGGAAATGAAAGAAATACCACTGTTATCTTGTTGTTGAAAGTGGAGTAAATTATTATGCAGGCTGAGAGGGGTTCCCAAACTTTTTCTTTCTTTTTTTCTTTTTTCTTTTCTTTCAATTTCTTTTTATTGAATTTTACAATAATAATCCATCAAGACAGTACAATACAATACATCTCAAAGTAGTCAATTAAGTTATTATAATCTTGACAGATAAGAAAGAAAAAACGAGAAAAAAAGTAAATAAACATATAAATATAAATATAACTATCATAACTTCCATGTGGCCTGAAGATAAGCAATAAGAAAGGGAAAAAAAAACTAAGGTAATTAGATAAAAAGAAGTAAGAAAAAACTTTATCTGTAATCACTCAATTCGCTAACAGGTGGTATATAATATGAATGTAGCTAAATCGATCTCCGACATGTTCGTTATATAAGCTTTCATGTTAAATCACCAATTCTTTTCCCATGAAGTCAAAGATAAATTGTTTTCTCTTTGGTTCTATTGCTCCTAAGTAGATAGACCATTTAGTATCTAGTTGTTTCCTTAATTTAGGTTCTCCTGTTTTATATCTTACTGCATCCTGTAAACAAAGATTATATAAGTAATTAGTTACATCTTCTAAAGCTGGAGAATTTTCTTTAATCCAATGTAGAAAAATTGACTTCCGGGAAGCTACAGAAACCATAGAACAAAAGGAAAAAATTTCATCAGAAATAACAGTAGATGGGACTACATCTGATTCCTTCAAATAGTCTTTAAGATCAAGCAGTGCAAATTGTGGGTTTAAAATAATTTTCAGATTAGTTACCTTCCTTATATAATTCTGAACATCAATCCAAAAATTCTTTATTGACGGACACAGCCAAGTATAATGAAAAATGTCAATTCCATAACTTTTACATTTAGGACAGTAAGATTCTTTCTTTGTATTTGTAGATTCATGAAACAGAGTGTTATAGCCCAAATGTAACCATCTAAATTGTTGGTCTCTCCAGGATTCTGGGTAAATATTCTTATAATAATTTTGCCTTATTTTTAAAAGATCTTTGGAGGTGATTTGGATACCTAAAAATGAAGACCATTTTAACCCAGATGCTCTAAGGGGATCAAAGTCTTTATTGGATAACAATAAGTGAGAAATTTGTTGAATTTTATTTGAGCTAGGATTCTCTATGAGATACTGAAATGAATCATATAGATGTTGTTTAAATAAAGAGGAGTAATATTTGTAACCAAGTATCCTTAAACCTCTTATTATTTGGAAATATGACCCAAACTTTTTCATATAATTGTATAAACATTCTCTGCTGGACTGGGTGGAAATACTTTTCAGAAAGGAAAATACAATGCAATTCACTCATTTTAAATTTGCTATAGATAATTCTAGACAGAATTTTAAGGTATTACCTTTTCTGATAAAAAGTCCACTGTTTATATTTAATGCTTAATGGCATGGAGTGACCTAAATAAAAATACTATATTATTATACCCTTCAAATATGTATATTGGCTATGTATTACACAGCACTTTGCCAAAAGAAACATACAAACTGAATAAAGCCAAAAATGCAAAGCAGCAGTGCTAACCACTACACTACCACCTGAAACAAATCATACAAGTGAAAATAGCATCTGTTGAACCTCTAATACATCTTTTAAGACCCATTAAAAGTACATGCAACAAACATGGAGTGACCTAAATAAAAATACTATATTATTATATCCTTCAAATATGTAGATTGGCAATGTATTACACAGCACTTTGCCAAAAGAAACATACAAACTGAATAAAGCCAAAAATGCAAAGCAGCAGTGCTAACCACTACACTACCACCTGAAACAAATCCATTATGTAACAGAAAAGGACTTCTTAGTTAGAACTAAATGGCATACGAGTGAAAATAAAAAAAAGCCGCAGGGGAGCGCAGGTATAGACGCACTCAATGGGGCTGTACTCACACGAATGCATGTAGGCGCCAAACGCAGGAAAAATGCAGAATGTTGCGTCTGAACCTGGGTTCGGCGCTTACACGCGTCTCGTGGGTACAACCTCATTGAAAAGAATGAGGTGCGTCTAGACCTGCGCTCCCCTGCGGCTGAACGCAGCCAAACGCAACGCAGGGGAGCGCAGGTCCAAAACGCCCATGTATACGGACCCTAATACATCTTTTAAGACCCATTTAAAGTACATGCAACAAACATTCCGCTGCTTCCATAATTCTCAGGCTAAGCAATTGCCTTCTGTACCCCTACTCTATAACACAATAACTCTCTCTGGAGTGGCTAATCCATCAGATAGACAGTGGGGTTAAAAATTAGCATTTTCATTGCAGGGAAATTCATGATTATCAAGGGAAATTTCATCTTTCCAAGGGTACCTTTACATTACTATCCCCAGGGACCTTTCTGTTTTTAAACCATGAAGAAAAAATCTTTTTTTTCTCTTTGTTTTATCTGTCAAGCCAGAAATTAACCTAAACAACTTGATAGACGCATTTGTTCTTAAAAATAAACTGCTGCTGCAGTGAGTCCTCTCTTTAATGCTATTCTCTTAGGTGCAACAGCATATTTAGGAATTCATCTTAGTCATAAAACGACTGCACTGTACATAGATTACAGTTATGCATACCAAGATGAATAGCTTTGGATCAGTACAATATCTGTTGCAGTTTATGGAAAGGTAATTGTCCTACACCTAGAACATGTGTACTCTACTGTACTAGGAGATTGGATTATAGAGGGTTAGCTACCCAGCTAATACAAACAAATGTTCTTATCAAGAAACCCTTTCTAGTTTGAATGATACCTCATTATATGATATGAAGCCAAACTAAGTCACTAAGTCATTTACAGCCATGTTTGCTTCCCGCTGACATGCTAAGTATGAGAAGAGTGTTATATAATGCATTTGCTATTGTTAGTGTAGGCAAGACTTGACATTCTTAGTAGAGCACAGTGTCTTTTTGGCATTTCCTGTTTAGCCAGCATGGCAGAGATCATTACTTGTGTATTTAGTTTCAAAAGTGAAAGGCCAGATACTTAATTGTCTCTCTTGTCCACGCAGAGAATAATGCAATTGTTTTCCATGAACACCCATTGCATATGCACCTATTGGTTACAGTGGCATCTGTATTTTTCTCACATTTCTAATTAATAAGTGACCCTACTGTTGGAACCGTGAGAAAAAAAATTCCTTATAAATCTGTGAACTCAACTGCTTAATAATGAGGCTTTCCAGAGCTGGGAAAAAGTGGCTGCACTTTTTATAAAGTAATTATTGCCATCTTCATGAGCAGAATGTATGCTTGACTCACCACATTGCCTTGGCTCAATATTGGAGTCTTGTAGTGGGAATTTTACTAGCACTTGCGCTGGTGGCCAGTGGGAGTGATAAAGACCTACGACCAATGTTTTTAGAACAAGAAAGGGACACACAGCTTCTTCCAGCATGGGTGTACTTATCTGCTGGAAGCCATGGCACAAGGCACAGTCTGTTCTAGAATGCAGAATTATATAACCTTGTTAATTCCTGATTAGTTAACGTAACATCAGCCGCCGTGGTCATGCTCCCATTGTAACAACAACCTATTCTTAGGAGCCTTGCAATATCCAGAACACTACTTACTTACCCAGGTTAATAAGGCTGGGAGGAAATATGCTTAAAAGGTGTGGAATCAATGTGTCTGACCTTTAACTTTTTTACACAGGTTTTGATACCCTAACACATAGCATTCATTGCATCACAGCAGCAAATCTTGCTATATACAATAAGCTGCAGGAAGACAGAGAATTTATTAACTGGAGTGGGCCACACCAGAGTGGTAGACAACTGAGACCCACAATGACTATTATTTTGGAGTTCATGAGTATTTTCCAGAGTGGTGAAAAATCAAAACCGACAATGACATTGCCCTTATGGGTCACATGAGTATTTCCAGAGCAGTAGACAACTAATGCTCACAACTGAGACTAACAACTGCCATGATGGGTTCCATGAGCATCTCCAGGGGTGAGATGGACAACCACAACTCACAATGATTGTCATGTGGGTTCCATGAGTATTTCCAGAGCAGTGGACAACCAACAGTCTCAATGACTGCAATGGTGGTTTGCATAAGTATTTCCAGAGTGGCAGACAACAGCGACCCAGTGTGACTTCCATGGTGGGTCCCATAAGTATCTGGTGTGGACAACCGAGACTCACAATGACTGCCATGGTGGGTCACATGAGTATTTCTAGGGTGTTGGACAATCAAGACTTACAATGTCTGCCATGGTGTGTTTCATGAGCATTTCTAGAGTGGTGGACAACTGAGACTCACAATAAATACAATGGTGGGCTGCATGAGTATGCTTACATTGTGGGACAGTTGAGACGCACGTGGGGTGTAGATAGGGTTATAGCTGTGCTATGTGAAAATAGTCTAGGACATTAGATAGTCTAGGAGCATATAGCTCCAGTAACGAGCATGAATGCTTTTGTTGTGATGCCACACTAGTCAGACTATTCTGCATTTTTGCACCAATGTGTGCTGAATTAACTATTTTAGTGGGGAATTTCTAAAACTTGCACTGGTGGCCAGTCGGAGTGATAAAAACTTCTGCTGCCCAACATGTCTACACGTGAGGTGCAATTATTCATCTATAGTTCAAGCTGCCCCTGTAATATAGATGGAAGGTCTCACCTGGCTGTTGTCCTGCTGTTCCTCATAGTAAAGGGATTAAAGTTTGTCTAAGGGAGTAGAATGAGCCAAAGAGGGTTTACCATTAAGCATTCCTGAAAATATGTTTGCAGTCAGGGGTACACCTGCCACGACTCACGAGGAATTCCTTTCTGCAAATAACTATGTACTATCAAACAATTAAATGACAACATTGGCAACACAGATGTCCGAGTGGCAGCACACTTCTGCAGCAATAGCCACAGCATCAAAGATCTTCGGGTCACAGTTTTAAAGGGTAACTTTAAGACACAACAGGAGCGGAAGGAGTGGGAATTCAAATTTATGAGAAAATTTAACTCCCTAGAATGTGGCCTGAACAGAGACAGGAGTTTTATGTCCAGATATGACTATAACTAAGGATATGACACCGAGAGGAAAACACAGCCAAGGACAATCTACATCTTAAAGACATTTTCCTTAAGGTGCTGGCTGTACTAGTGTTTGCTTCCTTGGCTAAAGCTAAAGTCTTCACCCTTTGGACTTATCAATATCTGGGCTGGATTATTCTCTTTTCTCTACAGGTCACTATTACCATTTTCAGTGTGTTACAATCTGGTAAGGGAATGTGAAGTGGATAAGTTCTGGTTCCATATGCTATCCAACCCAGTGGTACCCTTATCTGTATCTTCCCTTTTTTAGTTTCCAATTCCTAATGATGCACTGTTGTGTTAACCTTACCCCACTCTGTCTTAGTCTAGTTCAAACTATTTGACCTGACTGAATCCAGACCCCTGGACTATTTACAACCCACCCTAATTACTTTTATTACCTTCTACAAGTTATCTCTGTCTATCTGTAGCTTTCTAATTCATTGCCCATAAACCCTTTTTCAGTGATCTATTTGTATATATAATGTGCCTTTTCAATGTTCATTTGTATTGTGCCTGACAAGGGGCCTGTGTGCTCCGAAAGCTTGCAATTGTTACTTATTCAGTTAGCCATTAAAAGGTATCACCAAACTTTACATTTTATAAAAAAAATTTCGAATGGCTAACACGGTACGACATCTTAATACTAACATTAGGAACGAATGCAAAGTCAGAGTGTCCAAAAAATGTGAAGGTTAAACAATGACCTTATACAAAACTGCAATATAATTCTGTGGATAACAATCGCTGTGGATAACATATTATTCCTTTGAAATCCATTGTTCAAGTTCAGTCCAAAATGACTACAAGATAATCAAGTGAAGTTTAAGCACCATAATGGATGGAGAAGAATCTGACAGTAAACAGTTTTATACTGATCTGCATCTGGGATGATAAAGTAGGCATCAAACTGAGCCTGAAATAAATGTAAATTTTGACCTTTTTTGTATGAGATAAAACAGGGCACAGAATATTAGAGTTCTGCCATTTTAAACATAGTTTAAGCATCGTTTCCCTAATACTCTTCAATATCCTACAGCTTATTGGTCAAACAGATTCTTACCAAAAATTTAAAATTCTCTACACAGACAAAAGCTTTAGTGTGGCTAATACGATTTTATCGAGGAATCGAATATCGAGGTAAAAATAGCCTAAAACCCTTCGATAAGCATTCGATAGTCGAATACTTATCGAATTTCACCCGAATTCGAGGGCTTTTAGCCCCGAATTGGTGAATAATAGTAGATTTTGTTGAGTTGCAACAAACTCAAATTTTTGTCTAGACGTGGATAATTTTGGATGGACAGCATCAAAGAGACATCAAAATTAAAGAATATTTCTGTCATACTGGTAAAATTAAAAACAAAAATTGCTTAGTTTATCTAGAATTCCAAAATTTTAAATCAGTATTAAAAAAAGAATTTCATGATTCAATACCTAGGGGAAAATCTACTATTATTCACCAATTCGGGGCTAAAAGCCCTCGAATTCGGGTGAAATTCGATAAGTATTCGACTATCGAATGCTTATCGAAGGGTTTTAGGCTATTTTTACCTCAATATTCGATTCCTCGATAAAATCGTATTAGCCACACTAAAGCTTTTGTCTGTGTAGAGAATTTTAAATTTTTGGTAAGAATCTGTTTGACCAATAAGCTGTAGGATATTGAAGAGTATTAGGGAAACGATGCTTAAACTATGTTTAAAATGAGCTAAATACAGAAGACTTGTGCTGAACTTTTCCCTATTGTTTTAATTAAGAAAAGCCATGATAAACATCAAGAAGAGGCATGAGTGTTGTCTGATACCATTCTGACTGTTGAACTTGAAAATCGCGGCCGCAACCACATGATAGAAGCAGCACGGCAGCAGCAAGGTGAGCCACATAGCCAAGCTGCACACAAACTGGAATGCTTTGCCAGGGAGCCCAGAGACAGGGATAGCAGAGGCAGAGGCAGAGCAGACTCCAATGACATAGATACTGCCAACGAAAATTTACAGGGACCCCAATATCCAGTGGAGCTGGGGGAAGGCACCAGAAATTGCAAGCATGGCGAATAGCCATGCATCCACCCAAATGGAAAACAACACATTGGCAGAGATTGTATCTCTTCAAAAACAGCAATCATGCCATTACTATTGATAAAATAGATGAACTGCAATCAGATTTTACTATACTTCGGCATGACATACAAAAAATCAGGGAACGCACCCAAGAAGTTGAGAGATGGGTTGGAGAACTCAAGGATACAGTTAACCCTATCCAAATGCAGATGCAATCCATGGAACAAAGACTGGCTAACACGGAGGCGAAAGCAGATGATTTGGAAAACAGACTAAGATGCAATAATATTAAACTGCTGGGTATGCCAGAGAGAGCTGAGGGGGGGGGGAGTGTCCTGAGGTTTTCCTAGAGCAGTGGCTCCAGGCTACTTTCCCATCAATAACCTCACCTACATTTGCAATAGAATCGCCCATAGGGTGCCAGGCAAATCCCTGCCACCGGAAGCTCAACCACAATCTATGATTACACGACTCCTCAACTACAGGGACAGAGACAAAATACTATGGGAAGCACGGAACAAAGGTGACACCATGTATGAAAACTCCAGAATATCCATCTACCAGGACTATTCGATCGAAATCCGCAAACAACAAATGAAGTTTGCAGGTGTTAAGAAGAGGCTAATACAACTACAACTACCATACACAATTCTATATCCAGTTAAGCTGAAGGTGGTAGATAACGGCCAACCCCACTTCTTTACAACAGCCAGAGAGGTGGACGTATGGCTGGAAAATAGACCCACGAGATCTCCACGCAGATAAGTATACGATGAAACACAACACAAACATATTATAATGTACTGGAAAAACAATACCTTAGGATGCACATATATATCCTGTGAGGGTTTCGGTCTGGGGCCATGAGTTAAAACTGACATTGGAGAACAATACTCGACTTTACCTATTGAGACTATGGTCTTGTCACTCTTACTAGCTCAAAAAGTTCTTGGGAGTGAGATCCACTACAAGTTGGGGTTGTAGGAAGGGGAAGGGGGAAGGGGAAGTTAAGCATTGTTTTTTGGAACAAATTGCAAAACACCAAGGGAGGTTCTACACAACGAACTGATCATCATACCTGGTACTAAAAAAGAAGGCACAAGATACAGATGGTCAAAAGGGGAATAGGAAGATATATGACAGATTATAATATGTATAATTGTAAATGTATAATATTAAGTTAATGTCTTGGAACGTTAGGGGCCTGGGAGACCCAATAAAAAGGGGTCTGGTCAACACATTTCTAAGGAAACAGAATCTACAAATAATACTACTTCAAGAGATGCACTTAGACGAGAGAAAACTAGTGAACACTTAAACTGTCATGGGAAAACATGTTTTTTTATAAACACATCAGTTAATAGTGCTGCTTTTCAGCGGGGGCCTCCGGCACCCACGGGGGGGGGGTGATGTCAGGATCAAGGAGGAAGTCCCTTTCCAGGCAAGGTACAGTTCAGGGGAATCCAATAGAGAGGTCAAGTCCAGGCAAGAGTTCAAATAGGCAGGCAGCAAGGATCAAGGTCAAGAGACAGGCAAAGGATCAATAACAGGTGTCACAGGATAGCAGGGAGACCCAGGAACACAATGCAATATTGAGCTATACTCGGGCATTGAACCTGGGTCTCCGGCGTCCTTTTAACGTTGAATTTGGCGCCATTGCGCGTGACATCATGGCGCCGGCGTTCTTGCGCCCACGTGTGTTTGCAGGGCGCCGCCATCTTGGATCCGCGCCGCGCCGGGAAACAGGTAAGGAACGCCGAGCGCTCGTGACACTGCTCCAGTAGACTTCTGGTATATCTTCAATAACAGAATTCCTATCCCTAAACGTAGGAACAGCAAATGACACAATGGTCTGGGATGCACTTAAAGCAAATGTTAGGGGGGAGTACTCGATGCTGATACAGTAAGTTAAGAAACAGGCCCTATATTATATAGAGGGGAAGCAGAAAGACTCGGAATTTAAAGAAGCCCAGTACTTAGCCAACCCAAACCCAGATACCATGACAGCTTGGCTAAATGAACAAGCAGCACTTCTCTTAGCCCAGACAGAAGCCGTTAAAAAAAAAGCTTCTTACACCAAAAAACAAATGTCCTTGAGTTAGGAGATAAATGTGGTAAATTACTAGCCTACCTCAGCAAAGACCCCACCAAGCAGACAGCGATACCGGTTATAAAAATGAGGTCAGGGATAGAAACAGGGAAATAAATAACACATTTAAGGAGTACTACTGAGATCTATATGACTCAAAACTAGAAGTTGACTATGAGGATATATTTAGATACCTAGGGAAGGTTTACATGCCAACTCTAGACATACTGGGGCGACTATCATTAGACACCCCTATCACATCACAAGAAATTGCAGAAGCTCTTGAATCTTTTACAAGAGCCATAGCAAAGTGGTGGGTGTCCCCATCTCTAGATAACCCTGCCACACGCTTAGAGGCAAAAGCTATAGGGTCATATGAGGAACTTAAAAATCTCTTTTATAGAGGCTGTATATATGCAACATAGGCAAGACCACTAATGAGAGAAATAGTGTGGGCATGGACTACAGCTCATGGGCTCCTTCCTAAACCAGATAATAATTGCTCAGGGCTCACTCCCATCTGGTGCAACCCTAAATTACCACATATGCAAACCGTACCAGACCCTCAACTCTGGGTCAATTACAGTATTAAATATGTTCATGATATTATGGCAGCTCTTAAAAATAAGTAGGGCCTACCCAACAAAATGTTCTCTAGGTACATTCAGCCACACAAGCCCAATTCAATGGGGGGCCAGTGACAACCACACCCACCAAAATAGAAATAAGGGCTCTTGCTGGCACACACAAAAAAAAAAAAAAAACTTGTAGAATTTCTATGCCACCCTAATAACTGCAGGGAAATCCCTACTGGGTAAGTTTTTAGAGAAATGGCAAAGTGACATACCTGAATTAGACATAGAGGCATGGAAAGAAATCCTCGGTTCAATATTTGACCACATTGTTGCATCCAGAGATAAGATGATACAATATAAATTTCTGCACAGAGCATATCTTACCCAAATCTAAAATGTGCCCAACACAGGTAGACGAGTGCCCCCGGTGCCACCTCTCCCCAGCAAACTTCATCCACATGGTCTGGTCATGCACTAAGATGCAAAGGTTTTGGAGGTCAGTAGCATAGTATATTTCCGATATGATGAATATTCCAATAACAGTAGAACCCCTTGGAATGCTACTGAATAAAGTAACTGACTTAGCACCAACTGTAGCAGAGAAAGCGTTAATTTCCATGTTTGCTTATGCCCGTAAATCCATTGCCATGAAATAGAAGGCACAAACAGCCCCAACTATAAGATTCTGGGAAACCCAGATCATACATGCAGTACCATTGTACAAACTTCTCTATATTAGAAAGGGATGCCTGGCAAAATTTTTAAAAATATGGCACCCATGGATAGGCATACATGATAGTCTTAACTGAGAACTAAGGCATTAAACCTAACGATTCCTAGAAATCAGAAAAGACAGGAACACCCACTCCTCTTATAGCATGCAACTTGGAAAGTAGACCTCGGAACATATATAAAGAAACAATGCACATGTTAACTTAGGTTTGTTGAAGTTCTTTATTAGCAAGGTAGTAAAGAGATTACACAAAATGAATAATGGTTCAAGCATGGAATAATAAAAAATGTAACTTGTTGATGTAATCATCACAAGTAACACTGACTGTGATTTAAGAAAATGCTGTATAATTCTGCTTATTGGCCATGTTAAATGTACTTTATTCAAATAAAGCTTTGTTTAAAAAAAAAACGAATCTTGAATCAGGCGGTATGGAGTGACCAGTTACCAGGGGAGGCAAAAATTCAGCGGAAATTCTGCTCTTCTAACTTGTAGCGTCGGAGTGTCAGGAGGCAGTGTCAGGGCTGATGCCTCAGGCGGTAGCAGCCCCTGAAACGCCCCTGCTTGTAGAGCTACTATACAAATGGTCACAGAGTGGAATCCTGCTGGATAATAAACTATTGCAAAAAGGAAATGTATAACATTTGCATTATCTCATGCAAAAAAGAAACTTTTTACATACAATTAAAAATTCTGAGCTACATAAGTAGAGCAATTATTATTATTTTTAAGACTAAGTTATGAAAAGCAATAAGGCTACAAATGTTGTATTTTATATACTGAGCTAACTGTACCAGCCCAGATGTTCACAAGACCAGATATTCACCAGCCCTATAATAGTAGTAATGATCCAGGCCTTTTAATTTTCCAAAAGGAGTGTGCCTTCTTTGTGGCTTTCGTGAGCATGCGCAGTAGATCTTTATGAGTCAATCCCTCTACTGCGCATGTGCCACCAAGCGCAGGCGAAAACAGGAAAAAGAGCGCACAGGCGAACATAGCTGCCGTGAACTCAACAGTAGAGGAACTGCATGGAGGGGTCAGTAAGAAGTTAGGGGCATTTGCCCAGGGGGGGAGATAGATAGCGGGGAGATAGATAGGGGGAGGGGGAAGGGAAATTGTCAAGCACACTTCCATCTTTACATGTCTGTCTGGGTTAATGTTACCTTTTTAATGCATAGCAAAACATTTAGGCCACTGATTTTATACATCTTCTCTCCCTTGTCTTCTATGATGGATGTTTGGCCTTGGATATGGTTTTTACAGTAGCAGTTCATATTGGAACATTTCAACTGGAATTCCTGTATCTCCATACTACTGATTGTTCTATAGGGAAAAATCTGTTTGAGCCAGTGGGGCCCCCTTTAACAGCCAGGGCTGGGGTACAACTGTAACCCTTGTATTGATATCCCTGAACCCAAATATATCTGTAAAGTCTGCCTTTCTCCTGGTATTTTAACTTCCTGATAACTACATGTGAAATAAAAAATATTTGGCAAATGAAAAGTCTGTGGTACTATAAAAGCTTTAACATTGAGCATACATTATGTGTAGGTGTAAAGACCAATACCAAGGAAAACTCCTGACGGAGCATGGTATGAAATGCAAATGATTTGGACTAGGCCATTTGGGAAAGCTCAAGTAGCATGAGTGTTTTCAATCACTGGCCTGTATACACTTCACCCAAAAGACCAGAGCCAACAACACTGTGCCTGGAATGCTATTCCTATATTTTTCTTTGGCTGTTTTGGTCTTAGGGTCACATCAGGAAATCTGAATTTCCAGTGTACATTTTCTGTTTAGCTGTACTTTATGTGGCTAGCACCATGTACTGCTAATAATTCCATCTACTGATGCCAGGTTTAGGGACCAGCACCAAGCTGACACAGCTCTTTTTTTTTTTTTTTTTT
>CM044445.1:22062877-22075223 GCA_024363595.1 Xenopus borealis
TTTTTGTCTATCACAGTTTTGTGCCAATAAACAACACTAAGCAAGATTGAAGCAAAACTCCGTGTGCTGCAGTCATTTTGGACAGTGCATATAAACTTGTCTGGAATAAATGTACCAGCTTTATCCACACTGAATACTGTAACATTTGTAGTACATATTTAGCAGAACTACGACAGACCCCAGAAAAGTGACCTGGTTTCAAACACATATGCGACACTGTATAGCTTTGGTCGGACATTTAGCATAGTTTGCAAGGTGTTGTGTTGAACCACAGTGAAAACGGTATTTTTTATTTGTATTTGCTGCACGATTTTGCAGTGAATCCCTTTCCTTAGCACTGTATTTTGCCTGTGACTGCTCATTATTAGGCCACAGCCATGAATTCACATCTGTACATTCCCAGCAGTTCCCTGACTGAGAGTTTTAGCCTCTGCCACAGCTGTTTCAATTTGGCTAGCAACTGTTATAGCCTTTGCAAGGGTTAAATCTTGCTCTAGGAGCAGTCTGTCTCTAATGCGTGGTGAGATTCTTTTTTCCACTATTTGGTCTCTTAGCATTTCATCTGTTAGATTCCCAAACTCACAGGTGACAACCAGCTCTCTCAAAGCTGCTACAAAATGTTCTGTGGATTCACCATTATGTTGTCCACGTTGGCGGAATTTATATCTTTCAGCAACCACATTTACTTTTGGCACAAAAAAGTTCTTTATAGCTGTAAGAGCAGTTTCATAAGCCTCATCAGGTAATGGTAATGTATAGAATGTTCGCTGTCCCTCTGCAATGAATAAGTAAAGCACGCTTTCTAGCTGCAGAAATCTCCCCCTGGTCAGCAGCAATAATTAAATTATCAAATATAAGGATCCAAGCAGTAAAAGGTATGGTAGGCTCACCAGGTGTAGGCTGCTGCAGAGGTAGAAAAGACATCCTCGTCGCCATTTGTTATGTTTTGGTAGCCGAGACTGAGGAGGATATAACTGCTTTATTAACAGATTCATGCAAAAGTTACATAACTGCCTTACTTCCTACTTCACTTTCAAACTGTACAGAAAGTCCTGTGTATGCACAGTACAAGTCCTGTGCACAGTGACACCTGCAGGCCATTTGTATAAACACCACACCCAGGCCCGGTGCCTTGGGGTTATCCTAGATTCTGCCCTGTCATTCACTCCTCATATCCACTCACTTATTAAATCATGTCACTTCCACCTAAGGAACATATCCAAAATAAAATTATTTATCACCCAAGATGCTGCCAAAATTCTTATTCACTCTCTCCTCATATCACGTCTAGACTATTGTAACTCTCTTTTAATTGGCCTTCCCCGCAAGCGACTGTCACCCCTCCAGTTCATAATGAACACTGCTGCGAGGCTTGTATACCTCAGCAACCGCTCCTCCTCTGCCACGCCATTCTGCCAATCCTTGCACTGGCTTCCACTACCCTTCAGAATTGAATTCAAATTATTGATCCTGACATTCAAAGCACTTCATAACTCTGCCCCTCCCTACATCTCTGATCTATATACTCACCCAACCATTTACTACGCTCCTCTACTGACCTGCTACTCAACACTTCTCTTATTACCTCCTCACACTCGCCATTGCAAGGGCTACACCCCCTCCTCTGGAATTCTCTCCCATGGTTTGTCCGACTTTCTCCCAAACTTCCTGCTTTCAAGAAATCTCTTAAAACGCACTTCTTTTGAGAAGCCTACCCTCACTCTTAACTACCAAATGCAACACTACATACAGTACCACATTTATCACCCACTTAATTCGATTTTGCCCATTCCCACACCTTATATATAACTCCCTTACCTTTAGATTGTAAGCTCTTTCTACATAGGGCTTCCTCATCTTTTGTACCAGCATGAATTAGTAGTTCACACTAGTTATAATAAATATATATATATATATTTGCTCACATAAATAACAATGCTGGTTCATTAAATTGGTTTAGTGAGAAAATACTAACATAATCCTAACTGTTTAACCCTATTGTATTCTAGATCTGTTATCTGAAAATCTACGAATTACAGACGGACATCTCCCATAGACCCAATTTTATCCAAATAATCCAGATTTTCTTTTCCATTGTAATAATAAAATAGTACCTTGTACTTGATCCAAATAAGATATGATTAATCCTTATTGAAAGCTAAACGAGACCATTGGGTTTAATTAATGTTTATGTGATTTTCTAGTAGACTTAAGGTATGAAGGTCCAAATTACAGAAAGATCTGTTATTCAGAAATCCCCAAGTCCTGTGCATTCTGAATAACAGGTTCCATACCTGTACTTTATAAATAAATACAGGTATGTAATCTAAACACGCCAATATACAGGCAACCTAGAAGCCCATTTATAGACCCAAATTGATGTCCATGCCTAAACTCATCTTGGAGTTGCTGGGAAATCCGCAGCTGATGGGTCTGCACAGGATCCTATCTTATCCAGTTGTTAGCCCTAGAACTGGAGTTTCAGATCAGCCAATCAGCTCCCATTATGTCTCCCCATTAAGTAAAGTCTTACATTTTCTCAAGGCATAATTGGCATAATATTCCTTTAAAAACCAAACACCTCATGTTCCATTGCATAATACGTTTACTGTTTTCCATTAGCTACCCTTAAACTGACTTTGCTGATGCTTGGTTATGTGGTCCATAAATAACAGAAGAGAAGCATTTGTGCCTTCAAATGAAGTTAGTCAGTGGAAAAGTATTAATTATCTGATTGAACATGCTGCTATTATTGCTAAAAAGTGCATTATTACTAGACATCAAAGTACTATGCCAGGCTTGTAAATGGCAAGTTGAAAGGGGAAATTCAGGGTATGTTATTTTCCTTTATTCTTGGCCATGTACTCACTGCACACATATTCAGAAGAAATGGAACCACAAGGGCTTAATGGACTGCAATAAAAGTGTGCACTGAGTTCAGCCTGTTGGTGTCCAGGAGACTCACAAACTTAACACTGCAATGTTTATAGCATTAATAATATTAATACAACCATTTGCAGTGTATTTATTTGTAGCTTTCACCTCCTCTCTTAGTTCTCCTGTCTTCATCCCTGTTGCGGCCAAAACTCTTACAACACCTCTACTTTTCCTCGGCCAAGGCATTTCCCTTCACCACACTCATCACTGGGATGCTAACTTCTAATAACTCTTAATATTCTCCTACACTGTTACTCATCCAAGAAAGATCACAGTCTTAAACTTCTTTTGCTTCTCAGATCTATACACAGTCCTGCCTCACTGCCCCAAGGCTTCCAATATCATCAGATTATGTAACTGACTTAATTCTTTTTCATTTATCTTGGCTAAGTCATCAAAATATGGCCAGATGGATGGTGTTCTTGTCAGATTCAATTACTACAAGAACATTGCCCCAAAACAGACATTTTCTACTGTTGTGCAGTTCATATAAGCTAATGAAAATTCCCTTGCAGACTAAAACTCAAAGCACAGGGAAATGTAGGGTGACTTACAGATCAGCAACCTTCTGAAACTTCAATTTTGTCACTGAAATTCAGCATTGGATGTTATGAGAAATTATCCAAAAGGCCACACAAATTGTTTAGTCAGTCTGTATGATTATCATGATGCTCAAAGAAGAGGTCTCTGGTATGGATGTAAATTTAAGTGAGAAATAAAGGGCACTACATTGGCACAGTGGGGTAAGGAGAGGGTCCTTTATTAGACTACTTCCTCAGGAGGGGGTGTTTTAGGGGTTTCATATTGGCAGAAGAATGTAAGAACAGTCCAAAGGGATGCAGCATATACTGGGGTAATTCTCAGATCTACAAATTCTTTTAACATTGTTCCTCAAATGGACAGCACTTCAACACTGGACCTTTTGTTTTGTTTGCTTCTAAATATTAAGCAGTAGAACTATATCCTATAGTGATTACTGCAGCATCCTTACGGCTGGCGCAACCTTAATGTTATGCACCTCCTGTTCCCATTGACCTTTAATTCTGTCATCAAATTCATTTACCTTTTCTCTTTTACCCTTTCTCTTGATTTACAGTCTAATTTTCCATAGGTCTCGACTGACTTAGTATATCTTCAAATATGTGTTGGAATTAGCATCTCTAGTTCTGATAGTAGTTAGAAAAGACACTTTTGTTACTGCAGGTAGCTAGGGCTGAGTACATACATTTAGCTTTTTCTCATGCATAAAAACCTTTTTCAAAAAATTATGGAATGATTTCTGGGGGTGGGGAGATATATTCATCAGTTCTATAGGCAGATAGACATTGGGAATTTATCAAAACAGAATATTGTTTCTTAATGGGTAAGCTTATGTGAAAGCATTAGGAACTAGAGTGATTCCTTAGACCAGTGTTCTCCAACTAGTGGTTCAAGAGCAACATGTTGCTCACCAACCCCTTGGATGTTGCTCACAGTGGCCTCAAAGCAGGTAATTTTTTTTTATTCGTGGAATTCCTGGAAGCAAGTCTTGGTTGCATAAAACACAGGTGTCCTGACAAACAGAGCCTCCTGTATGTTGCCAGTCCACATAGGGGCTACCAAATAGCAAACCATAACCCTTATTTGGCACCCCCTGAAAGAATTTTCATGCTTGTTTTTCATCCTGACTATTTTTACAGTTGAATGTGGCTCATATGTAAAAAAAAGTTGAGGACCCTCACTTTACACACACCAATTTCTCCTTTTGAGCCTGCTACTAAGGGTACGTCTGTGGTTGAAGGTAAATTCAGTTGAGTGCTAGCTGATATCACGTCTCGCTTGGCTTCGATCTGGTGATTTGCTGTCTTCTATGCAGCCTGCTTACCATTGCTCTGATCTGAGTAGACACGCATAGTATATCCTTTGGTCACCTTTAGTTTTCAGTTAGGCAAAGCAAATTAATCTATGGTCAGTTTGGTCACAGGTGCTCAGAGTTTGCCATCAGTGTGGCTATAAAACCCTCTGCTTTGCACTTACACATTGTCCATTGTAGGTCAAGCTTGCTTGTTCGTCATTGTTCCTGATTCCTGCACCTCGGTGCTGTCCAACTTCTGTGGTATTGAGGGTCTGAATGTTTCTGGCCTATATGGTGGAGGGCCATAATGGAAGCAAGTATTGACCATTCCCTGATTTCAGAACACACCAACTTTACACCACACCCATGTTACAACAAGTCCATGTCCACGTTAATTGTGGTAGCACACCAATAAAAACAAATGGTTGGTATTTACTGCAGGGATATCACTTATCACCCATGTGAAAATAATATATATTAGTATGTATGTATATTAATACATACCCTTACATCCATATGCCTCATCCTTCCCTGTGGATAATACAGCATCCCCCAGCACATGATTAAATGCCTTAGGGGCCCTTATCAACAAATTTCAAATGCTAACAAATCCCTACCAGGCTTATGTTCTAAAGGCAGATCAAGGCACACGCGCACATTATGGCACACCCAAGGAGCATAAGGGAAGGCAGAATATGGCACACACAGAGAACATAGGACAGGCATAGTATGGCACATACAGGGAGCATAGGGAAGGGAGAGTATGGCACACACAGGGAGCATAGGGCAGCAGAGTATGGCACACAGGTAGAATAAGATAGGCAGAGTACGGCACACACAGGGAGCATAGTGCAGATAAAACAGAGCAGGAGACAAGGAAATCTATACAGTGACACAGTGCTGGTGCCCCTTCAGCAGTTTGTATGATTGTGAGCAGGTGAACAATGTGGGCAGTTTCAGTTTGGGTATCATGTGTGAACAGTTCAGGGCTTTAGGGTGTGAACAATGAAGGTGTTACAATTGTGAACAATACAGGGGGGGGATTACATTTGTGAACAATGCTGACATTTATTGTCTGAATTTGAGATGTAAGCAATACAGGGGCCAGTTAATCTCAGTACTGATACCTTTTAAATCTTACACTATGTAAGCAGTCACAGCAGGCAGACTTTCATGTGGGGGCCACACAGGGGGGGGGGGACATGGGCCACCAATTGGACAGCACTGCTGTGCCTGATTCTTGCTTCTTGTGAGCATTTGGCTTCCTTGTTTGCCCCTGTGGGAGTTGCTGGATTCTCATGAGGTAATGCCTGAGTAGCTGAGGGATAGGCCCAAGGCCAAATGTAGAAAAACATGCCTAGACTGGAATCCAGTAACTCCCTCTGTGGTTGGGTTTGCCATACCTGACAGCTGAGACCACTGGAACATATACCCACTAATTCAATAGCTCCCCCTCTGTAATATTTATAGTTATGCTTCATAATAGCAAACTTATACCAGCAGACTTATACCTTCCTGAATGGGTTTGTAATCTAACTTTCTTTGAGGACATAGTTTTTTAATTATGGGGATAAAAGTTACTTTTATTATCATTATTATTATTATTATTATTAACATGTATTTATATAGCACCAACATATTTCGTAGCGCTGTAAAGTAAATGTGTTTTTACAACTACATCACATGAATTATATACATAAAACATATGGCGTTACATACATCACAATCAATACCACTACAGAAGGTGAAGAAGGCCCTATGCAGAAAGATCTTACAATCTAATTGAAAGGGAATAATACACAAGGTGTGGGGGTGGCAAGATCAGGATTAAGTGGGTAAGAAATGTGATACTCTATGTGGTATTGCATTTGGTAGTTAAGCAGAGTGGGGGTAGGCTTCCCTAAATAAATGAGTTTTAAGAGATTTTTTTGAAAGCAGAAAGGTTAGGAGTAAGTCAAAGAGGCAGTGGGAGAAAATTCCAGAGGAATGGTGCAGCCCTTGCAAAGTCTTGAATGCGGGCATGTGAGAAGGTAATCAGAGAAGATTTGAGCAGCAGGTCAGTAAAGGAGCATAGCAAGCAGTTGGATGAGTATATAGAGATGAGTTCAGAGATGCAGAATTGGTGGTTCAATCCATTGATCACTTTGGGGCAGATTGATTAAGGTTCCAGTTGTGTTTTCCATGAAAATTCAAGTTTTCGAGTTTATTTTTTTGGTCAAAATTCACATTTTTGGGTTAAAAAAAACAAAAAAAATTCAAGATTTATTTATTTAAAACCTGTCAAGGTCATGTACAGTAGGTCAATGGCAGAGGTCCCTTGGACCATTTGAACTTGTTAATAACCTTCATGATATTCATTTTTTTTGTAGGGTTTTGCCCGAAAACTCAAGTTTTCTGGTTGTTAACCCTGAACTAGTTGATTCGAGTTTTTTTCATTCCAGTTTTTTAAAAAATTAGACGCCATTTCAGTTGTGAGTTCATTTGAGTTAATTTGAGGTATACAAAACTATAAAATTTGACCTTTGACAAATAACCCTGTTTGTGTAGCTATACAGTTGAGCGTAGCTTCCAATCTGGATTCAGGTTGTGTGGACCTTTAAAGGGGTGGTTCACCTTTAAGTAAACTTTTAGTGTAATATAGCATGATCAGTTCTAAGCAACTGTTTTCTTTGTCTCTTATTCATGCATTGTTTCTAGGGGAATTTGAACCTTAATGGTTGGGTGAGCAAAACTGCCCCTTGTAAGTTTCCCTGGTAAGCAAGTCCGACAAAGGGTGAAATGGCCATAAGAACCAGAAAGAACCCCATGCAAACATTTAAAATGTTTTTGAATCAACAGCAACCAATGAGTTATAAAATAATTTTTTAACTTAATGTAGACCAGTTAAAAACTATTTATGGTTCATTGCACTGGAGCAATTCGTCACCAATGTCAGTGTTTGCTGTAAGTTTGTTGGTATATCCCATTGACAATAATTATAGTTCCAAGCTACTGACATTTTAGGCCTTTACCAGGGAGCTCATTGCAGATCAGTATCTTGTTGAATTTATTGAAACAGCACATCTTGTAGAGGCCATTGTAGAGTACATTACCACTGAATAATTAAGGATAAAATGGCTGGGTTCTGATCCATGACATCTGCTGTTCTCTGGCAGACACAGGGTAATGACACAGAGGTTACAGTGGCAGCAGACAATACATAATGAAAGAGCATGTGCACCTTGTAATTACTGTGCCTTACATTGCAATTACTCAGCTGTCTAGCCTTCTACTACCTCCTCCTTATTAATGTTAATGTTACGACGATCCTGTAATTAGGGGTACAGACCACCCAGATGTGCCCAGCCACAAGCACCCTCAGGACCCTCACTTTCTTTGTGCTCTCATTATAATAAACAGGGGGTGTAGACATGGCTATCTATCAAAGTCAGATTGCCACCATAATAAATTAAAGCTGTAGTGTTGTATCTTCCCATCCCAGGACAGAAGGGGTTTAGGAGGCTCGGAATTTACAATTCCAGCTTGATACTTATTGTGACTTAGTAACTAATGTTTTCCCAACCAGTTCTAATTTAATCTGTAACAATACTGTACTTGTTAAAGTGCACTGAAACCCCTTGACTTCCCTGTAACTCATCTTATTTTCAACCTTGTTTAATGCTATACTGTCTCTTGTGTGTATATATATATATATATATATATATATATATATAATAGATTTATGACAAATATGACTAGAATATGAATAAGGCAACAATGTACAAAAATGCACCACTCTATTGACTAGAGAAAAACTAGTTTGAAGGTCAAGTGGAGATAGAGAATAGTTTTTGATGTTTGCGGCACTGGTATCTACTGTTTATATATCTGGAGATCTAGAGGAGGGATCCAGATAGATGAGACAACATCACATGAGGAGTTGTTATACGTGTGCTATTGGCATGTTTCAAATATAACTGAATAAAGTTTTCCTTACAGCACATAGCCTGGGGACTTTTAATCATATATCTAAATTCATATATGTGTATGTTTTGCTTTAAAGTTAGATCCTTGTGGGCCAACCTAGACAATGGGACGTTTTTTGTACAATGCACATGCATACATTCATAAAAATAACACGTCCATTTTGATAATACAAATACACAGATAGAAACACAGTTCCTTGTACATATAAACACGTTTTACAGTGCCGTCATTCAGCTGTTAGCTCTGCCCAGTAAGTTAGCGATACAATGGGTTCATTCTCCCAGTGGCGAGATCAGAGGGTGTCTTCTTGATGTGGCACCTCATTTCCCAGCCAGGACAGACAGATCTTTCTACCACATGTGGTTCCTCCTTGCTGTTGTCCTATAGAGAAATTCTTTGAGATACTTTGTTCAGATCACCCCATGTGTCCCCTCCTAATGGGGACTTTTCATCGCCCTGTCAAATCCTTTACATTCCATCTATCTCCTGCAGTGGGATCAGGGGGACACTCACAGAGAGGGTCTCTGGCTGCCCACGTTCTGATGCCAAATTCTTTAGCAGAGCATGAGTTTCAGAAATTTCTTCCAGAAACGTAAATATTACACACAGAGTCTCAGAGCCTGATTTGTTTGTTCAAATCTTTGTTTTTGCTGGCTCCAAAGGCCTGCTGGGCTTCAGAAATAGAAGCAATGTATTTATGGTTTCCAAGAGGCTGGTAACGTGAGTCTCATGCAGGCAGGGACCTGACAGGTTGGGAACCAATGAGCACAATCCCAGAGACCTATTGAGGTGATGGTGGTTGGAGGGGTAGGGGTAGTGTTGGATTTCATAACCTCTTGATAATGCTTATCCAGGCAAACACTTAATTTTCTTTTAGGCCACAAAAGACACTGCTTTGGGACTGCTGGAAGAGAAATAAAATACAACTTTGTGGGTAAATTGGAGATACAAGTCCACCCTACTTACATAAATGAGTTTCCACTTGCTACCTCACAGATATTAAAGGCAAACTATCACTTTACACTTAGTCTGCATAATGAAGCCACTGGGCACCCCATAATACTGTGGAGGTCGGCATAGAGCCAAGCCATCTCTAGCTTGTACTTGGAATGAAGACATGCCCCAGACATTCCATTCAAGGTTTGTAACTGCAGCATTCGCATTCCCATCCCTTAAAGTCTATGTGAAGGTGAAACACTTACAAAAACAAAACACTGAAGCCCTTGGGTATTGTGGTTATCCTCTGACCACAGCAGATATTTTGAGTCATTGAGGTCAACACGAATATTGTTATCTCCAAGAAACAGTTCTTCTTTGTGGATCAAGACATTGTCTATTGATACAGCAACCTTTCAGGCTACACAGAGCCCTTTTTCTGATTGAAAAAAGACTCTGTGTAGCTTGAAACATTGCTTATCCAGGTCCTGCCAGTGTTCCAATAAAGGCATTTTTACCTAAAGAAAAGATTTGTGGTACTGTACTTCAATAAATATTTGTTTTTGGGAGTAAACCAGAGAGAGGGACCCAGTGCACTCCGATCCCCATCCTCCCTTTTTATTGCCTCTGTCTGTGTTGTGTTTCCTTACTAAATTCAGTCATGCCTGCTGATATTTAGCCTTTAATCGAGATGAGTTGGGCTTATTTTTTTACCCATCAAGTCCCATTGCCATTAAAAATAAGCGAAAACTGCTAAAACAAATGCATCAAACCCAAGGGGGTGGGTTGTATTGCCGGCTGATCACTCACTCAAACGGTGTTTTCTGAAAGCAGGTTTCACGTTTCACTAAATACATGACTTTTACTAAATAGAGCCTGCATAAATCCCACCAGGTCTGCGGGAAAAGTGTAACATTCCCACCCACACCAGTTCCTCTATTTACAGCCTTTAAACCACACTTGTTTCCTGAACATCTCTCCAGGTCTCATCTTTCCCCTTCTGCTCTTTCTTCATTCCCTGTCTTGATTTCTTTACTCTTAAATACCATATTTGTGCAGCAAGAGTCCATTAGCATTAGAAACTGTAACCAACAGGCTGAGATGGGACAGTGAAGTTGGCAAAGTCAGAATGTCAGAGTCAGGCTTAGGAACTTTAACAATTTTATACAAAAACAATCCTCTCAGCAAAAAATTATCAACATGACCTATAGGTAACATTCAATGTACATTCATATGTTAAAAGTAATTTTTTAGTGTCGGTATCACTATAAGCTTCGCATTAAATGACAGAAGCAGTGGCAAATGGATAGGTGAGTTTTCACTAACACTGTTTGGCACTGGACGGCAGAACTTGATAAAATGCCCACATGCAATGGATTATGGACTATTTGACCCATATCATGTACTTGGGATTTTAAAGTGAATTATCTTATAGAGAACTGTGTTGATTGAGGTTAAACTGTGGCTACATTTCCTTAAAGAAGTACCATGCAGATTAATTGCCCTAAAGCTGGCTATGCATTATACAATCCACTAGTTTGCTAGCAGACCTTACCAATATGCTCACCTTGAGGTGGGAAATATTCGGTTGATATGGGTCAGGTTGGCCCATTGGAGGGCCTCATAGATAGGCAGATAAGCTGCCAAATTGGTCTAAAGGGCCCAAATGGGCAGCTTACAACAAATCTGATGTTGCATTACAGAAAAAGCAAAAGCTGCATCACTTAAACTTTTAGCACTGAGACTTGATACCCATCTCATCTAGGCTCCCACTATTTAACTGCTATCAGAAACAGTGACAGGTTATAAACACTGAACCAGTGTTTCAATAACAGCTTTATAATAAATATTCCCTGTGCCAATGTGCAATCCCCTGTGCAATGTGTACATCACTTACAACCTCAATGCTTTATAAATATAGCTCAATGATGTTGTCCATTGCTTAGAAATCGCTTTAAAATATTGATAAATACTATCTAATACTATCTAAATGGTATTATTAACAGCACGGGAATGCCACATGGACACTTGCCAATAGGAGATTTGGGATAACTCTGGTCTGAATGGAGGGAGCGGAAAGGTGAACTTGCTTATTTTGTAAAAGGGAGTGTGGAAGTCATAATAGGCAATTCGCAGCAGCACCCCCCCCTTTAAGGTTCCAAAAGTTCTGTTTCTGCCATTAGAACCATCTCTATTTACCCCTGTTATCTGGGAGAAGAAATTGTGCTCTTTCTTTCAAATTAGACTACATTTCCTGTAAATGAGGCTGTTGGTAGCCCTTATGTGAACTGGCAGTCTACAGGAGACTCTGTTTGGCTATACACCTGGTTTTTATACAACCAAAACTTGCCTCTAAGCCAAGAATTCAAAAATAAGCACCTGCTTTGAGGCCAATGGGATCCAAGGGGGTTAGTGAGCAACATGTTGCTCACAAGTCATTGGTTTAAAGGAACAGTTCAGGGTAAAAATAAAAACTGGGTAAATATGTAGGCTTTGCAAAATAAAAAATGTTTCTAATATAGTTAGTTAGCCAAAAATGTAATGCATAAAGGCTGGAATGACTGGATGTGTTACATAACAGAATACAACACAACATCCTGCTTTTCAGCTAAATCTGAGTTAGTCAGTGACTTGAAGGGGGACCACATGGGACATAAATGTTCAGTGAGTTTG
>CM044445.1:22127086-22146112 GCA_024363595.1 Xenopus borealis
GGGGGCCCATCATTTTTTTTTGCAGGGGGGCCCTGTGACTTCTAGTTACGCCACTGGTATGAACGGTTTTAATTTGGATGGACTTTGTCTTTTTTCAACCCAATTTAACTATGTAAAGATTGGATCCCAATCCAGAAACCTTCTGTACAGAAAAATCCAAAATTACAGGAAGGATTTGTCTTTTTTTAATGTTTAAATTATTTTAGCAGACTTATGGCTAAAATCTAAATTACAGAAAGACCTCTTATCTAGAAAACCTCAGGTTCCAAACATTCTAGATAATAAATCCCATACCTGTAGTTACCATAAAACAGGTAATGTTAATTTCGGAAAGTAATACCTTTTTATGAAGTACTGGTGTTTGTTTTAACACAGAGCTTACTCTTTGGTGTAAATTCGGTATATAAAGGCTCTGGTACAGTTTATATTAAAGTGTGTGTACACACACAGTTACACTGGCTTCCATGGAGTTTTTTGTCATGTTGCTTCACACCAGCTTCAAAGCTTTTATATAGTATGTCTCTCTATTTATAAATATAGTCCTACGTTCTGCATGCTACTTTTCCAAATCAAGGGTACAGAGTTAGTAACAGTCACCCAAGTATGTTAGATTGCGCAGTTTCGGTATGTTTTGTACATTATACCTTTCTGTTGTACAGTGCTGTTGAATATGGTGGTGCTTTAAAATGCATGTTGATACTAACACCATCAAATTATCCAAACTCTTAACCTGATTAGATAAGTTTTACAGTTTTAAAGTTTGGCACTTGCAAAATTGTAGTAAATCGTTTGACGAATATCCATCAGTTATGTTGCAATCTTTTTAAAGGCTTCTGTGTAAATATGTATACGGTTCTGGACCTGTTATCCAAAGTACTGGAGACCTGGGATTACTGGATAAGGGATCTTTCTGTAATTTGTATTTCCAAGTTTACTAAAAAACTATTTAAACATCAATAAAGGCTGATAGGCTACTTTTCTGTCCAATAAGGATTAATTATATCTTAATTTGGATCAAGTACAAGGGACTGTTTTATTATGCTGAGAAAAATTTTATTTTTTAAAATGAGGGGGCCTTTAATTTGGAATTTTCTGGATAACGGGTTTCCAGATAATGAATGTATACATATTGGTGGCAAGTTCAGTGATGGTGCAAGAGGTATATAGTCCTTCCCTTTCTCATCCAGTTCTGTTTCTCACAACTGCTACTTGCTGCTCTCCTTCCCATCTCTCCTCTGCCGCTGTCATTCTCTCACCGCATCCTTTGTCCTTTCGTCCCTGTGATCTAGAATACACAGCGAGAGGGAGAATAAATTCAGAAAAGATAAGTGCAGATAAAACTTGCCATTTCCAATCCAAGTCAAGTAGAGTTCCTGTAGCAGGGTTATCTGATTGGCTCCTCTCCTCTGGTTCCCCATTGTGGTAACAGATAACAGCTCCTACGGAAAGTGTGAGATTTGGTTACATTCAGACAAGGAGAGCAAAGCCATGGAGTGCAAAGTTTTCCTGCCACAGTATCGCAGTTAGTTTTTTTCATTTCTGAGACTTTTCCTGTAGCCAACTACATCAAAGTTATCAAAATGTAGGCTTTATTGCCAGTATTGTTAATGCTATGAGGCTCATGCTACCTTTTGCACTCTGGCAGAGGGTTACTAGTTAATTGAGGTCTCTCCATGCTTGATAAGCAAGGCATGAGGTTGAATGCCTGATTAAGCTATGCCATTATTTCCCATTTCATGGCTTTGCATGCCTATTCATTAGCCTCCACTAGAACAAGCACAGCCTTTGAGGTTAAACGGAGATAAGGACCTGAAATTCAAGAGGCAGCAGGACTTCAGATAGGAACCACAATACCTTATAGCAGAATGGCCCCCTTCCAATGGGTCTTGTTTCCAATCTAGAGAAAAGAGAGCAAAAGATCTAAGTAGGCCCCACTGTGAACCATCATGCAATGCACCTGCCAGAGACAAGTTCTATTATGCAGAAAGACACTCTGGAAATACTTCAGGAGATACTCAGCTTACAAGTAGGACTAAGCCTATCCTACACTGATGGCAACGTACAGGGGAATAGTTTAATGTAGGCAAGAATATTTTATATGTATGAGCTGAAATAATGCTTGCCATCACAGATATATCCTTTCTAGGCATACAAGCAATAGCACCAATAGTGCTAATATCATAAGATGGTTTTGGCTATTTGTATCTGCAAAGAATAATCATGTTAAAGGCCAGGGTGGTCATTTAATAATTTTCCTTGTATTTGATGCTCTGCTTCATGAACTTAGTGCCTGTAAGTTCATGAAGCAGCACATTTGACAACTATTGCCTTGTTTGCCAAAGTGGGGAACCGATTGGACTGGTTATACGTATTTGTTTCCCTGAAGTGGAAAGGAAGCCAGGTAGGAATGGAGACTGGGACTGGGGAATGACAGAGCCATGGCAGGATTAATAACCAGGGAACAATATAGGTATGGAATTGGAATCCAGGCGTAGTAGGCCTAGCAAAAGGGGAGGTGCAGTGAGATTAAAAGAAAAAGGAAATGAGCTCTCACCCTTCCCAGAACATGAGGTAATGTGGGTTAAGAAAAGGATCAGTATTAGTTATATAATGCTCCACTTCTCTCTTTATGTGTAGAGTATGAATATTTCCTTCTTTTATAACTTTGCAACAGTTTCTTGTGCTATATATATCTTTTTAGTTGTTTATTAATTATCTAGATTGTATCCATTTTTCCCTTTGTTTAATGGACTTTATGGACTCTATTATGGACTCACTAATGTAGTTTTTTGCCACATTGACTTTTTTCTATGTGTGCTGTTTATACCTTATCTGATGGCATTTTCATGTTAGGCTGTATGCATTAATATTAGTTTAGCTGTTATGTGCTGCCACCTAGTGACCCTTTTTAGGATAGCTGCCCATGTGTTAATTAGACTTATCATTCAAGGTTAAGCCTTCCCCCTAAAGTTCACAGGAAGTAGAGGAGAATCCATTTTGAGCACACACAGGCAGCTCACAAGCAGAGGGACAGACCTCCTTAGGATTCTTCACTTTTACACAGGCCCTGGTTACATAACCGTCTGTAGGTAAGATGATATGTTTCCTGCATGTGTTTACATGTGTGTATATGCTGTACAGGTTGTGATGCAATGTTATGATGTTGTTTTACAGTTTTACAAAGAACTCTTATATAAGGATAAAGCATTCAAGTTTATTCAACTCACAGAGCATTCTGAGTATTCTTTGCTGAGTCTTATGTGGAGTGTGCTAAGCTGGCTGGTTAACCTATATTACGCAAAGGCACAGTATAGTGTGAAAAAAGTAGACTATGTAAGTGCAAATTTTCATTAAACCTTGTTAATCACCTTAAAGGGCAAGGAAAGTGTAAAATAGAATAAGGCTAGAAATGCTGTATTTTGTATACTAAACATAAACATGAACTTATTGCACCACAAGCCTAATCAAACAAATTATTTATACTTTCAAAGTTGGCCACAGGGTGCTGTCATCTTGTAACTTTGTTAAACACCATTGTCTGACACTGGCACTGCACATGCTCAGTGTGGTCTGTGCTGCTTAGGGATCGTCCTAAATGATCAAAAAACAAAGCTGTTTGAGTTCTGCATGGCTGGTAAGTAAGGCGGGAGCTCCCCCTGCTGTTCATAAGTATGATTGTTTCCCTGCCAGAAGTTAGGGACCGTCTGACAATTCCTATCCACAGCACTAAATGAAGGGAGAATTTCACTGCATACAGTCAGGTTTCTTATAAAAACGGTACACATTTTTAAATTAAAGTATATTGGAGATAGATTTCTTTTTCAATAAAGAAAGTAAAAATGGGATTTTATTTCTTTGCCTTTCCTTGCCCTTTAATTGTTACCCATTTAAATGGTCCTTGAACCACTGATCCATTATGCTTGACAAAGGGATGTTGCCCTGAAACGTTGCACTAACCATATTAATAGACTATCAAAGGTTTCGCCCTGCAACCACAAGTCTTGTATGCCAGGTGACTTACCTATTACATTAGTGAGATGAGTCACAGCAGTGGACAGGGTAGATAATTATAGGGAAACAAAGGTTGAGGTGGTGTAGGAATAAGGCTTTGGACCTTAAAAGGGTTGCCACCTTTTTGCACTAAAGATGCTGGCCATGATGAGTGTTGTGTTTGGTAGCCGAGGATGAGGAGAGTATTTATTAGCAGGTCATTCAGCCATTACATAACAGCAGTAAGTCTTACTTTCACTTTCAAGCTGTACAGAAAGTCCTGTATATGCCCAGTGCCAACTGCAGGCCATTTGTATAAACACCACAATGAGGGGGTGGGTCCATGAGGGGACAGGTCTGTGAATGGAATTCTTTAATTCATGCCATTATGTCATAAATAGTGACTTTTTGTAATGTCATTTAGTAAGAGGGACATCTTGTTTCTCACATGTTTCTAAATGTTCAGATTTCATATATTTATACATTTTTAAAGTTCACTGATTTTGTCTACTTTGTCTCAGCTAGAGAGTAGTTGATCTTTTATAGAGGGTAACTGATTCTACCATGTGCCTACAAGACACTTGCTCTAATCCCAAGTTCCAGTTTCAAATACCTCCTACAGGTATTCAGATAAGGGATCTTTCTGTAATTTGGATCTTTATACCTTAACTCTACTAGAAAATTTAATGTAAACATTAAAGAAACACAATAGGCTGATTTTTCTTCCAATGAGGATTAATTATATCTAAGTTTGGATCAAGTAAAATGTACTGTTTTATTATTACAGAGAAAAAAGAAAATCTTTTAAAAAAAATTTTATTATTTGGATAAAATGGAATCTATGAGAGATGGACATCCTGTAATTTGGAGCTTTCTGGATAACGGGTTTCAGGATAATGGATCCCATACCTGTTTAAGCAAGGCAGAACCCCTCAATAAATTCCAACTATTTGCCCATTTTATAGACGTCAGTTTTTTTTAAATATATATAATTTTAGCTTTAAATTATCCACATGGCAGATATAGATGCAGTTACACAAGTAGTTCTATATAGGTAAAACATTACTGTTCCTCTCAATCCCCTGGGGAACCAAAATGTTTGTCTGCCTGGGTTGAGCAGCACTGAGGCTTCTGTTACTGTAGTTCCTTTGGCTGCTGTCACCTCCATGAAAAGGGGATGGAAAATAATTGGGGAAGAAAAACAAAAAGCTTTCTTCCCTGGCACATGTAAAGCAGAGACATGTGTAATTAATTAAACAGTACAGGAGAAGAAAAACCTCAATTTTCTCCCAGTCTTTGAATTATTGCTGGGGGTGAAAGAGAGCCAGAGCTAAGGGTGTAATTAATCACACAGAGGTGAGAGGGCTTTGCATTTCTTCTGCATATGTACTTCCTGTATGCCACTGCAATCCTGCAATGAGCCATTAGCCCTGTCACTTTTTGAAGAGGAAATTAAATTTCTATTGAGATGGGGTTGGGGGTTGAAAAAACTTGGCAAGAGATTTGAAGAGAGAGAGATAAAGAGAGAAGGGATCGATGGGTCTTTAATAAGGAGATATAAAATGAGTGCTAATCCATGACCTTTGAACTGACTGAAATAAGATGATACTGGCAACAAGGCAACAAGACGCAAAGTCTGCTGTTTGGATTGTTACACCCCAATGTCAGAGCAAGGCTGGAACTATATACAATACAGCTGGTGTTGTGGGACCAGGTCTTCTAACAGGGAAGTTCTTTCTGTGAGAAAATCTTTAACAACCTGTGACATTTAATTTGCATATATAAGAAATGATCTGCTTATATGAAGAGGTCGCTAAATTAGGGGAACTTTGTCCACTTTGGTCATCAATGCTCTGGGACCAAGTGGGCTGATCCAATAATAAGGAGACCTGCTGGGAGATGACAGCGCCATCAGTGAGCCAGTGTGGCCCTTGTCTAGATTTTCAAACCACTGGAAAGACCTCTCCAGACTTAGTCAGCTGCTATTACACTAATAATATGGAGGGGCCATGATGGTAGCTACCTTAAAGGACAAGGAAAGTTAAACTAAAGAAGTAGGGTAGAAATGTTGTACATTTGAGCTTCTGTACCAGCCCAAGGTAACCACAGCCCTTTAGCAGTGAAGATTGGTGTCTCCAAAGATGCCCCAGTAGCATGCTCTGTGCTGCTGTCACTTACTGAGCTTAGGGACCAACACAAAATATACAGTACACATGGAACATAACTGTCACAATATAAGACTGATTAGTAATTAAAACAGATAAGTACTACATGGCAGCACATAAACCAGTGCAACTAGCATCAGAATTTAATAATCATCCCTGTAGCATCAGTTTATATTACAGGCCAACCTCATTTTCTGCTTGATAATTTGCCACGACCCATAAGCTTAGCTGCTCAGAGCCCACTGAACATGTGAGTATCACAGACACTTTCCAAGTTCTAAATCATTGCTGCTATTGAAAAGCTGAAATTTTATGCTGCTGCAATAAGTTCAGTGTATAAAATATGGCATTTTGGCCATATTCTTTTTTAGGGTTGTGAACTTCACATAAAATCTATTTCTGCACATGCAGCATGGAAGATAAACTGTTTACGCACATAATTTGGCCACATGGGGTCACAGTTTTATTAGAGCAACTTCCTACTAAAAATGTTAAAGGAAAACTATACCCCCAAAATGCATCCTAAAGAAACAGATAATTAAGTGACATATTAAAGAATTTTATCAAACTGCAATATATATTTAAAGGGGTTGTTTTGTTCACCTTTGAGTTAACTTTTAGTATAACGTAGAGAGTGATATTCTGAGACAATTTGCAATTGGATTTCATTTTTTATTGTTTGTGGTTTTATAGTTATTTAGCTTTTTATTCAGCAGCTCTCTAGTTTGCAGTGTCAGCAATTTGGTTTCTAGGGTACAAATTACCCTAGCAACCCTGCATTGATTTGAATAAGATACTGGAATATGAATAGGAGATGGACTGAATAGAATAATAAGTAATAAAAAGTGGCAATAACAATACATTTGTAGCCTTACAGAGCATTTGTTTTTAGATGGTGTCAGTGACCCCCATTTGAAAGCTGCAAAGAATCAGAAGAAAATTGCAAATCATTAAAAAAACTATGAAAAATAAATAATGAAGAGCAATTGAAAAGTTTCTTAGAATTGGCCCTTCTACAATATACTAAAAGTTAACTTGAAGGTGAACCACTCCTTTAAGTAAATATTGCCCTTTTACATCTTTTGCCTTGAATCACCTTTTCCTGATGGTCTGTGTGCTGCCTCAAAGATCAACTGACCAGAAATACTACAACTGAAAGGAAAAACTATACCCCCCCCCCAGGACAATGTAGATATTGCACAAAACAACTCATGTGTAAAACCCTACTTCATGTAAATAAATCATTTTCAGAATAATATACTTTTTTAGTAGCATGTGCCATTGGGTAATCATAAATAGAAAATTGCCATTTTAAAAAATAAGGACAGCATCCTGGGATTGTATGATTATCTGTTGCTCTAGTATTCATTTTGGGGGTACAGTTTTCCTTTAACTGTAACAGGAAGTGCGGAAGCAAAAATCTGTTAATTGGCTCATGTGGTCTAACATGTATGGTTTGTTTAGTTTGTTTGTGTGCACCATGAATCCTATGATCCCAGGGGGCTGTCCTTGTTTTTTAAAATGCCAATTCTCTATTTATGATTACCCAATGGCACATACTACTAAAAAAGTATATTAATATAAAATGGTTTATTTAACTGAAGCAGGGTTTTACATATGAGCTGTATTATTCAACATATTTTTATTGGGACCTACATTGTTCAGGGATATAGTTTTACGTTAAGTATAAAAATGGATTGTTAGTATTATAGTGCAATAAACATTAACATTTAAGGGTGGCAAAACTACTAATATTAATGCTTCCATGCAACTGAGCTTTAGGGTGCTCACAGAAAAACCCAGATTATCACTACTGGTAAAGGGATGGAATGCTTTGTCCAGTGTGAAAATTTATATAAGAGCAGTGATAACTGTTTTTGTCCAGATATAAAGGGCAATAGCTACCTTTAGCAAAATCTTTTAAATTGGATAGCACTTTGCAATTTTTTTCCAAATACAGTTCATTGCCCCTTCATATGATACTAAGCAACTAACCGATATGCCCATCACCAACCGCAGGGATCTGCAACCTTGGCTCTCCAGCTGTTAAGGAACTACAAGCCCCACAATGCAATGAAGGAGTCTGTCATGATTCATAAAGGCAAATGCATTGTGGGACTTGTAGTTCCTCAACAGCTGGAGAGCCAAGGTTGCAGATCCCTGAACTATGGGCTGTCTCCAAAGTAGGAGAGGGTCACTGAAGTGATTTAGGGTTAATAAATTGTGGAAAAAGGATAGTTGACAAAGTCCCACTATGTATAAAGGACTGAAAATAAGCATCCTACTAAAGGTAAACATCAAGTAGATGGCTCCCATGGAAAATTTGTATACAATTTTCTTCATAACCACTGAGCAGAACCACTAACACAGGACCATAGGGCCATGTTTGTAACAGAATGTGAAAAATTACGCATTCTTCATTTTATTGAGGTTAAGAGCTGCATCAAATATATATTCATACAAATAAAATTAAAGGCATGAATTCATGTCTGCTGGGAAAAAAAACGAGGTAGCCTGATGGTTTTTAAAATATGGCGGAAAGCTCAATAGCAGCTCCCCTACAGCAGTGTTGAAGGAAGTGACAACACCAGTCCGGTGAATATGAAAGGCTTCCCTTGAGATACAGAATCATTCATGTCTGAATTATGAGCCAGGGGACTCATACAACAAGCAGAACGAACTTCAAGGGTGGTCTGGTCAAGTCCAGTAGAAACTTTAATATGACAAATCACCATTAATAATTTTCTGTCCAATTAAAGAGCAAAATTGGGATGCATCAGGAATTCTCCCAGTTCTTTAAACATGTGAATGTATTTTTGGTATATATGTAAGAAGGAGCAGTCTATTATTTAGGTGGACTGACTGTCCATTTAATTACTACTCAACCACTCTGATCGTGGTGTTACTTTACTCAATAAATGCCCATTTTTGCCTATTGAGGCAAGACTAACACTGCACAGAGGGATCATGGAAAGCTGACATCTTGTTTTAAAATATTAACACCTGTTTATCTGCCGCCAAAGTTGCTCTTTACAATGTTAATGGATGCATGGGAGTGCCAGATATGGGCTGTGATTTGCTATCGGTAGGCCCTTTTTAAACTAGCATCCTTCAGGAGGCTCTGTTTGGCAGTACATCTGTTTTTATGTAACCAAAACTTGTGTCCAAGCCAAAAATTCAGCCATTGGTTTGGGATCACTGTTTTAGGGCACTGGTCAGTTGTCAGGCAGAGAATAGGGTGAAAAGGGGAATTCAGCTTCTTGTAATTAGGTATCAAGCATCTGAACCCCCAGATACATTGCTTCATTAATAAACATGTCCAATTAGCATACATGCTAATGGTATGTATGTATGTATGTATAACTTTATTTGTAAAGCGCTGTTAAGGAGCCGCAGCGCTGTACAGTGCATAAAAGTACTATCTATCTATATATATATATATATATATATATAAAAGTATACATGGGGGAGACAAATCATATAATAAATATATACAGAATCATAGGACAAAGAGGTTAAGTGCTATGTGGTAAGAGACATAGTGGGAAGGAGTATCGAAAGGATGGAGGACGCTTGAGGCACAGATCTATGCTGCAATCTTCATTTATTGGAACTGCCATGAACTACATGTTTCGGGCTCACATGCCCTTTGTCAAGTATCTTAAATCACCACACAAACCATAGTTTAAATCTACATTGTAATTAATACATGCCACACCTCCCACGTGTCCATTGGTTTACACAATTAGTCCAATTAACCCAATCTTCATCCGTAGTGAGAAAAGTTCATTCTTGGGAAAATGCTGTCATGGCCTCATGTAAACATTAGACAAGCCTAACCCGAAAACAGAAAATCTTAAACATACTTACCAGTGATTTTCGTTTCCTGGACTGGAACATGGCAGTGGGCAACGTAAGGGTTAAACCCCCCTGACGTAGGAAGGCACAGGATAGAATGAATAAAAGTACTTCAGGGTCCCGCCCCGCCCATCTCAATTGACTGGAGCAATACCCCCACAGAAGGGAGGGAACTCCTGCCCACTGCCATGTTCCAGTCCAGGAAACGAAAATCACTGGTAAGTATGTTTAAGATTTTCTGTTTTCCTGTACTTACTCATGGCAGTGGGCAACGTAAGGGATGTACAAAAGCAAAGAAAATAGGGAGGGATACTGTGGAACTTTTATTAAAGCTGCTGAAAGGACACTACGCCCAAATTCGGCTAGATTATTTGAATAATCATCAAAACAATAGTGTTTAGAGAAGGTATGTAGAGATGTCCATGTTGCTGCTTTGCAGATGTCCTCTGCTGGAATTTGGGCCTGGAGTGCCCAGGAGGCTGCAATCCCTCTGGTCGAGTGTGCTTTGAAGGATGATGGCCCAGGTACTGTCTGAGATGAGTAGGCTGTTTGTATGCAATTTTTTATCCATTGTGAGATTATTTTCTTAGAGGCCCCTTTACCTTTTCTAGGTCCTTTGTGTAGTATTAGGAGACTGTCTGATTGTCTGAAGCTTGCCACTCTTTGTAGGTAGGTTTTTAGGCACCTCACAACATCTAGGTGATGGAGTCTGGTTTCCTCTTCGTTTTGAGGATCGCTGAAGAAGGTTGGGAGCACTATGTCTTGAGTCATGTGGAATTTTGTGACGACTTTGGGGACAAATTTGTCCTGTGTTTTTAGGATTACTTTGTCGTGGAGGAAGTAAATTTTGTTTTCCCTGGCTGAGAGGGCATGAAGTTCTCCTATTCTTCTTGCTGAAGATATGGCCAGGAGAAAGGTGGTTTTGGCAGTAAGGCTTTCCAGCGGAATGTTCTCTATTGGTTCAAATGGAGCCTTGGTTAAGGCATCCAGTACTAGAGAGAGATCCCAGGGGGGAACTGTGTTTCTTATCTGGGGGTGAATTCTGGCTAGAGCTTGGAAGAACTTCCTGATTAACGGGTAGGAGGACCATTGTTTATCTGTGTAAGCCGAGATTGCGGATACTTGGCCTTTCAGGGTGGAGGTGCTGAGGTTCATCTCCAACCCTGATTGTAGAAATTCTACGATTGTGACTTCAGAAATTGGAGTGTTGGATCCAAATTTTTCGTGGTTCCAGTGTGAGAATTTTTCCCAGATTTTCCTGTACTTGTTGGAGGTTGATGTTTTTCTGGACGCTATTAAGGTTTTTATAGCCCCGTCGGAAAGACCTTTTTGCTTTAGTTTTATCCTTTCAGATTCCATGCAGTTAAGGCCCAGCTTCCTGGGTCTGGATGTAGAAGAGGTCCCTGGTGTAAAAGGTCCTGAGTCACGGGGAGTCTGAAAGGTTCTCTTTGAGAAATCTGAAGTAGGAGAGGGAACCAGGGTCTCCTCGGCCACCAAGGTGTTATGAGAATTACATGGGCTTTCTCTTCCATTATCTTTTTGATGGTTCTCGGTATCATGGATATTGGGGGGAATATATATGCTTGATGGAACTTCCATCGAAAGGAGAATGCATCCCAGAAGGTTGCTCTTGGGTCCTTCTGCCAGGAGCAGAACTTCTGGCATTTCTTGTTCTTGAACGTCGCCATCAGATCTATTGACATGTGGCCCCATCTCTCGCAGATTTGGTTGTAGACTCCTTGGTTCAACTCCCATTCCCCTACTGAAGGGAATTTCCGGCTGAGGTGGTCTGCTAAGGAGTTTGAGGGAGCTGGAATGTAGAATGCTTTTATGTCTTTCGCCTTCTTCTGGGTCCATTCGAAAATAGTTGTGGTCAGAGATGACAGCTGTCTGGATCTGGTGCCCCCCTGGTTGTTTATGTAGCTGACTGCAGTCAGGTTGTCTGATCTTATCAGGATGTGTTTGTTCATTAGGTGTTTCTCGAAGTGGAGGAGTGCCTTCAGGATGGCCATTAATTCCCTCCAGTTGGATGATTTTTTGCTTTCTGGGTATGTCCATCTTCCTTGCGTTTGGAGGTGTTTGAGGTGGGCTCCCCATCCTGTTTGGCTTGCATCTGTTGTAAGGGTCTCCCAGTTTTGGGGTGCTATAGACACTGGTACTTCCAGGTTCTGTTTCTGGAGCCACCAGGATAGTTGTGAAATGGTTGTTTGGGATATGTGTATAAGTTGGGAGTCTTTCCCATGATCCCGATCCCATTGATTGAGAAATTCCCTCTGGAGAGGTCTCGCATGGAATCTGGCCCATTTTACTGATTCTATCGTGGACATGAGTTTCCCCAGAATTTGTTGGCATATCTTGGCCGTGGTGATGGGGTGATGGGTAAGGTTTTCTACTTGGTGTATAAGGTCTGAGGTCCTGTCTTGTGGGAGCTTGATGGGGGCCAGAACTTTTGTGAAGACTCTCGGAGCCATGGCCAGTCCAAACGGTGGGGCTTGGTATTGGTAGTGTTTGCCCAGAATCATGAACCTGAGGAATTTCCTGTGTGTTTCCCGGACCGGGATATGAAGATATGCGTCCTGGATATCTATCTTTACCATCCAGTCTCCAGGGTTTATGAGTTGGCTTATAGATCTCAGAGTTTCCATCTTGAAGTGTTTTGCTTTTAGGAATTTGTTTAAATGTTTGAGGTTTAGTATTACTCTGAATGTGCCATTTGATTTCCTCTTTAGGAAGAGGTGTGAATAGATACCCCTGAAGTGTTCTTTCAGGGGAACTTCTGAGATGATTCTTCTGTCTAAGAGGTCTGTTAGGATTTTCTTTAGTGTTGTCACTGCTCCTGGTGATCTTGGTTTTTCTGAGGACACGAAAAAGCTTGTTGGGTATTTCTGGAGGTCTAATGAGTATCCTTTGGTTAGGATGTTCAGTACCCATGCATCCGATATGTGTTGAGCCCACACTGTCTTGAATTCTTTTAACCTTCCTCCAAGGTGGGACAGTGGGGCTTGCGCACCTTCATGTTGTTTTTCTCTCGGATTTGAAGTCTCTTTTCCCTTGTCCCTGGGCTTTTGCTCTCCAGGGTTGTCTGGAAAACGGTTTTCCGGGTCTGTATTGTCTGGCTTCTTGAATGGGATTCTTTCTGAAGGTTTTCTTATCTCTTTTATCTTGTGGCAGGAAAGCTGACTTTCCTGCCGAAGCTTTGGATATTATGTTGTCCAAGCATTTCCCAAATAGTAGTGGTCCTTCGAACGGAAGTGAGCAGAGGTTGTGTTTGCTTTGAGGGTCAGCGTGCCAATGTCTTAGCCAGAGGGCTCTGCGAGCCGCCACACTGAGACCCATGTTTTTCGCGGAGAATCTGACTAGGTCCATGGATGCTTCTGTCGTGAAGTCGTTTACAGTTTTTATATCTTGAACCATTTCGATCAGTTTCTTCCTATCCGTACCATTTTTGATGGATTGTTTGAGTTCTTCGATCCATAAATGATTGGCCCGAGCTAGGGTGGTAACGGCTATGGAGGCTTGATTTGTTATGCCGCTTATGAGGTATGATTTTTTTAAGGTTATATCTTGTCTTCTTTCCATGGCGTCCTTGAGAGATACGCCTTCATCAACTGGTAGTGTGGTACGCCTGGCTACTCTAGCTGCATCCACTTTGGGGGCAGTGTGCCAGAATTTGAAGTCATCTTCGTCAAATGGATACATTTTTTTGATTCTCCTGGAAAACCCTATTTTTTTGTCAGGCATTTTCCATTCCTCTAGGATCATGTCCTTGATTACCCTGTGTATTGGGAATTTCTTGCCCTTCTTAGTTACTGATTTAAACAGTCTATCGTGTTTCGGTGTTTCTTCTGGTGTCTCCAATTCTAAGGAGGTTCTCATGGCTTTTATCAGGGGGTCTAGGTAGTCTAGATTAAAGGAGCATACATCCTGTTCTTCCCCTTCTGATTGTGAGAGTTCACCTTCAGAAACACTGGAGTAGTGTGAGGACTCTCTTTCTCTGTGGGATCTACTGGTATCCGCCAATGAAGGTGGTGATCTGTATTTGCCGTCAATGTTGAGCAGTACTTTCTCCGTAACTTGATTAACCATATCATTCATGGATTGTTTTATTGTAGTTTGCATCCAATCCTTCAGATTATGTAGGTTGGGGGAGGGGCCTGCTGCTTCCTGAAGGCACCTTTCACACAGCCTTTTCCCTTGTAGTGCTGGTTCCCCACAGGCTGAACACTCTGTTCTGGGTGTCTTTCGCCTTTGTGATTCCTCTCTTATGGGAGGACTCCTAGAAAAAACACAAGTATTTGTGGATTACTCACCCTTTCTGGACCTTTATTTGATAAAGCTCTCTTTCGTGCACTTACCCCCTGGAGCCTGAGCTTCTGCAGCTCATGATAGACAGTCTGTAAATAAACAAGGTTAGGCATCAGTAGAGGTAATAACAGACTGATTAGGCTCCTGCGTTTTCCCTTTCAGTACTTACACCTGGGCTGGTGGAGTGTTCAGAGGCACAGCAGAGGTTTGGGCACTTGTGAATCCGCTGGTGTAAAAACCCCAAGTGTGCTTACCTGAGTTTTGGCACTCGTCTCATTTAAATAATGAACTTGTGCAGGCACCTGATCGCTGTGATCCGTTGGCGCCATATTGGAGATGGGCGCTCGGCGTCTTATCGCGCACGCGCTACCTACCGAATGGCAGCATTGCGGCTAATTGCGCCGGTGGCAACAAAGGCCCTGAAGCCCGCCGGCTTCCCCCCTAGGGCACTTACAGGTGACCTCGGCCCCAGGGGCTTCAGTAGGAGAGAGAGTAGCTCCTCTGGTGTGGGGGTATTCCTTGCGACAGGAGAATTTGAGATGGGCGGGGCGGGACCCGGAAGTACTTTTATTCATTCTATCCTGTGCCTTCCTACGTCAGGGGGGTTTAACCCTTACGTTGCCCACTGCCATGAGTAAGTACAGGAAAGAATATTACAATTTAGGCCAAATTAGGAACTACCGAGACCATTCGGTCTTCCCCTTAAATACTTTACAGAAGGGTGTTGTTTTCAATACTACCATACATTTATAATGCCTTAGTAGTTTTCAAAAATTAACTTAGTCAGAAATAGACTTATCTGCAAATAGAAATAAATAAATAAACAGAAGTACATTACATGTCAGTTAACCACATTGTATCTTATTAAGCAGAGGAAGTTTTTAAAGGAAACACTTTACACTTGTCACGGTCGGCACCCAAAACCAGAACAAACGCCAAGCACCCTGGTCTCGGCTCGTGCTTCACCAGTAGTGTGACCGTCTTTGGCTTCGGGAGGAGCCCTCAGCTACTCAGATGCCACCTGGACTTAAACGAGAAGTGCAGAGCGGGAGTTCTGGCTGGCAATGGGGCACGACTGTAGAAAGTCTGGTAGGCCACAGGTCACGGTACAAAGGGAAGAGGCAACAGCGAAGTCAGGCTGGCTGGCTGGGTTCGCCGGCGAACAGTTCGCACCATCCCTAGCAAGGATCGTCAGGCAGGCAAGGGTCAAATCCGGGTAATCAATCAGATGGCAAAGGCAGAATCGGAGTCAATAACAGGCAGGGGTCAAACCAGAACGTCAATCAGAAGGGTTAAGCAAATCAAGGTCGGTTTCAGGCAAGGGTCAGACTCCAGAGATCAGAGTAGTCAAAACAGCCAGGCAGGGTCAAACACAGGTATCAGACAGATCAGAAGCTTTGCGCATTGCAGAGAAAATCCCTTTAAATATTTTCAAATTTGGCGCCATTGTGCCTTTAAGAGCTGCCGAGACGTGCGGCGCGCGCCTATAGTTTGCCGGCAATGCGAGGAGGCAGGAACCTGCTGTGACGGGCGTCCCCGCCGAGGGGGCGGCAGGCGTCCCTGCCGTCCCCCCACTAGACCACCAGGTGAGTTCGTTACAACACTCCATGAATCGTTTAACCCTCAAGGCGCAAGACTGTTTTTTTATCCAAACTATGGTTTGTGTGGAGATTTGTGATACTTGACAAAGGGCATGTGAGCCCGAAACATGTAGTTCATGGCAGTTCCAATAAATGAAGATTGCAGCATAGATCTGTGCCTAAAGCGTCCTCCATCCTTTCGATATTCGTCTATAATTGTGGTCTGAGCAGGAGCCCAGGAGGTATGCATAAGTGAGGACTAACTAATTGCTTTATCTGGTACAATTGAAAATCTTTTTTATATTGTTGGATGTCCTGCAATTTCAGTTGACACAGACATAGGTTTCCTTCCGTGATGTCTTTAAAGTGGACCTGTCACCCCAAAAAAAAATATTCAAAATCATATTTTATCCCATTAGTCAAGAAAAATGAGCATTAATGACACTATATAAATTATTTTAATCTTGTTTTCTTCAGTCTGGGAATTCATAATTATAGCAAGCAGGCAGGAGCCGTTTTGTGGACAGTGTTATTAAGGCAAGCCTTGCATCATCTCAGAATCTTGTTTGTGCACCAGAATAGGGGACCCGATGTCCATCCCCATGTCCTGGCTACACAATTGAATGGTTAAGAGAATGGGGGAGTGTGTGGGGAGCAGTGGCATCTAGGAAGTGCTGAATGGAAAGTGAAAGTAATTATCTGCCCCGCCTCTATGCCTAAGGCATAGAGGAGTGGCAGACAATATTTGATTGACAGCTGAGATTTTTAAATGAGCTTAAAACATCTATGAATTCTTTAATAAAAATTTGAAATTGGATTTCATGTTTAATTTGAAAAGGACTTTTATTATACAGATTTTTGTGTCTGGGTGACGGGTCCACTTTAAACTTCCTCTGCTTAACAAGATACAATGTGGTTAACTGACATGTAATGTACTTCTGTTTATTTATTTCTTTCTATTTGCAGATAAGTCTGTTGCTGCCTTAGTTAATTTTTGAAAATTACTAAGGGTAAGATTAATCCATTATAAATGTATGGTAGTATTGAAAATAACACCCTTCTGTAAAGTATTTAAGGGGAAGACCGAATGGTCTCGGTAGTTCCTAATTTGGCCTAAATTGTAATATTCTTCCGGGTTAGGCTTGTCTAATGTTTACATGAGGCATGACAGCATTTATAATTATTTATAATTGTGGTCTGAGCAGGAGCCCTGGAGGTATGCATAAGTGAGGACTAACTAATTGCTTTATCTGGTACAACTGAAAATCTTTTTTATATAGAGCTTACAGTCTAAGGGGCAGATTTATCATTGGTCGAATTTCGAATTTAAAAATTAACGATTAACCCTTCGATCGAATTTTTACTATGCGATCAAAATTCGGCCAAGCCACTTCGGCAGATTGAAACTGGCGAACTAGGCAGTCGAATAAAAATTTAAAGGGGAAGTAATTCAATAGTCGAGTATTCGAATATTCGAATAGATTTTTATTCAAATTATTCGAATAATTCGATTTGAGCAAATTTACTGAATACACTGGTCAAATTTACCTAATTTCCATATTCGAAATTCGAATTCGAATCTTTTTGAAAATGCAATCGAATTTCGAATCATTCATGTGAATACATGTGAATTTGATAAATCTGCCCCTTAATAAGTGTAAATAATAATACATTTGTCAAGCATCTTTATTTGCTTGCATTGTGTCATAAATGGGAAAATAATGGTAATATATAAATGAGAAACTGTAATGGCTTTATGGTCTGGATGTGAAAAGAGAAGATAAACCGTGGTGTACATCCAGGACATATTTTTTCATCAGGTCATTGCCAAAATACTACCTAGAGATTTGAACAGATAAGGGGAGATTTAGATGTGAGTGATTTTGGAGAGCGATTACTGGATTTTGATCGTGAGCGTATTAGTTGGCCTTATCCGAATCCTTCTGCAGCAATTAGGGCATACAGAAAATTATTGCGCAAGGATCTAGGGCAGCTGAGGACACATTGTTATAAATGTCTTTAAGCCATTCTGATCTCATTAGAGACTTTAAAGTAGTCCAAAGAAAGAATGAGCTTGGCTATGTTAGCATTATAGCTATATTTATTTATTGAGGTGGCTTTACGCTGAGCGAGATCATTGTTTATCTGCATTTGTTTAAGCATTTAATTGCCTGCAACAAAGTCAGCCTTGGGTTTACCTAAAATATTGTAACCTATAGAGATTTTTGGAAATTTATAAAAATAGAGAGAGAGAAATTATTCTACTAGAATCCAGCCCTGTATCTGACAGTCCTTCCACCTAAGAAAAATAGAAGCACATTGGAAAAAGGGAAACACTGAATTCTAACCTGCAAACAGTTTTTAGCACAGATTTTCCCAAGGGGCCAACTGTATGGTTGTACACAATAGTTGAAGGGATTCCTTGGGTCAAATTGAAGGTTATGAATAGAAATGCAGCTACAGTAGGAAAAATAGGAGGATGTAACTGGTCTTGGTGCATATTTTGCAATATCATTATCCTGAATAGCAGGATATTTCTTGACTGATGTAATGATTGCTAGAAGCTAAGTAAGATTACCCAAAGCCCCAAACAATATTGGACAGAAGACAAAATATAACAGAACTGCAAGCCCTGCTCTTAGATAATGCTGCAAGCCCTGCTCTTAGATTATGCTGTAGAATGAGAGATTGGAGAACTTACTGATGGGACATAATAGAAATCAGAGCAAATGCAGTGATCCTTAAACCAGATGCAGGTAAATGAGAATGTTCTTCCATTTCTGGAAGTAATTGCTGTAATGCAATGAATATCTAATTACAAAGTTTTAGCAAAGAGTAAACTCAATCATTCCATGTGAAGCTATCACGTAGAGAAGCCAAGCAAGTGGAAAAGCAAAAAAAAGTATATGTACCTAACATCAGACAGGAGGGCAGATCACTTAGCTTCAAACTCAACCGAAGGTCACAAGTAATCATAAATATAATCATCTGGGTATATTTTGATATGTCTCTGAAGGCAATAAGATAAAGTCACATGGACAGCTCAAAGCCAGAGTGATACCATGTGATTGTCAGGAACGGTTAGGAATCGAACCCTGGTCCCCAGTGTTCAAGAGCTGCATTACCAG
>CM044445.1:22182058-22194894 GCA_024363595.1 Xenopus borealis
TACTGGAGCCGTCTTCAGGAGTAAAAAGGAGATATCAAACAAGTGAAACATTCTAATAAATTTAGACCAAACCAGAACAGTGACGTCATCAAACAGTGTCCATGTGTTGAATATGGTGAATTCACAATACTTGTACTTAATAAATATCATATAAAAACATAGTGTGCATAAAATACTTATAAAGGACATTGCTGTCTCCCGCCGCTAAGTCCACAATACTGGCATAATGACAATTAATCGGTGTGTGAAACTGTGAATACACACTACGTGCAAACAGTGTATAATGCAGCTAATCGCCGCCGGAGTAAGGCCACAGCATAGGATCAAAACATCGCCCTCTTGTTCGCTTCCTTACCAACCAAAGGTAGAGGTGATCGTCTGTTCCTACATCGACACATCTCTCATCACCACCGCGGGTCCCATACTAGGTGCAGTTGCGCTACTGGTGTGCACCTCTCCTATTGACACGCCCCCTCTATTCACTGATCGTCAGAGCCAAGCTCTAATTTCCATATCAGAGAAGGGAATAGCAGATAGCGCCGTGGGATATAGACCAATCACACCAAATGCGCTGCATCAAAGCAAGCGTCTTCTGCCCTCTCAGTCTGTGCTCATCGGGACCTTACCCGACATCGCACCAGACTGTCACTGAGGGTCAGATCTTTGTGGGTGATACTCTCCCATGCTACACCATCACGCTCACCCGCTCGTGCCTTTCGGATGCCACAACTCTGTAGTCGCACACCAAGATTTAAAGGGACCCACATTGTCGCTTGATTTAAGCCATCTGATCACACCTCTCGCCTCTGTCAGCGGTGACCTCCAAATTCTAGATCCAAGCTGGTGCCAAACTCTGAGTGCCAATGTGTCTAAAAACAAAGTATAATCGATACACGTTAAAAACAAACACTATGTGTCATATTGTCACTCAATAGTAACATTTTAGATTTATACCTTATTTCATCTGATACAAATATATGTTGCAATTCAATTGGTTAGTTAAACATATAAATTGTTGAACTTATCTGTTATTCAGAGCTTATTATTTCTTTGTTAACCCCATGGTGGTCATACTGCACTACTCTCCCATATATTACTGATGGAAAGATTGCTTCAGTAAAAGTTCCTATATTTTCCCGGGGACCATATTTTCTCAGGGACCATATTATACAAAATGGATATCCACCAATATTGGCATTATCCTGAAGGTGATTTCCATACTTATGGATATATTCAATAAAAAGGCGACATAGGTAAGGTTTCATTTAGTCCTTTAGGGGCCAAAGTATCCAGGTTAAAGATCCATCGAGACTCACGTTTCAGCAACAGTAATTCCCTATCTCCCCCTCTTGGCAGCTTTGGTACGTGATCTATGATCATGTGTCTAAACTGTGGTAAAGTGTGTTTATGTCTGAGCCAGTGTCTCGCGACTGGTTGGTCGGCTTTTCCTGAATTCAACGCCATCCTGATCGCACTCCTATGGTTAATCATCCTTTCCCTGTAGGATGTAGCTGCTTTGCCGACATAGTATAAGCCACACGGACACCACATGATCGGAAGTGCATGTAAACCTATGTTTGATCTCAAACCTTTTGCCAGTCCTCGGATGTGTAAAATATTGACCTTGCAACATACCGCTGCACGTGCAGCAGCCTGCACACTTGTAACATCCTTTCTTTAGGGGGATCCTCAGCCACGTTGTCTGTTTATTTACGGGTCCTGTGATATTTTTCTTGACCAATATATCACCCAAATTGCGGCCTCTCCTATAGGCCAATAAAGGTTTTTTTAATATCCACGAACGGTAAGTTATGATCAGATTTAATTATCTCCCATCTTTCTCCCACAGCTTTTTTCAAATCCACAGACTTGTCCGTCCATTCTGTTCAGAGCAACCCAGAATCCATGATTTGACCTTATTTATTATAAAAATAGCACAAATTCATTGGGGAAAAAACTCCATAGAATTAATCAAAAATTCAAATCACACGTTTTTTAGAATTTTTTTCCCCAAATTGCTTGATTTTTTCAAATCTTTTGGATTTTTGCCCGAAATAGATGGATTTTTAGCTAAATCTAGGGCAGAACTAAAGTTTTTCAAGTAGTTTGCATTCAAAATCTAATAAATAACCTCTTAAATGTTTGCTGTTGACAACCATTTAACAAGGTCAGATCAGGTTTGGCTGTTGTTATTAACCTGCCTACAAATAACTGAATAAGGAATCAGCCCTGTAGTGCGGGTCAAAATGGTACCTGATGTTAATGTTACCAATGGGTAAAAATGACAACATAGAGAGGCTTCTGCCAAAAAAATGCCATGATGTTGATCAGGCCAGATGATCGGATTAAAACCCAATATCATCAACTTTAAGGTGACAATACACTATAAGATCCACTTATTTGGCAAAGTTGCCAATTGAGTGGATCTTTCCCGACATGCCTACCTAAGGTGGACGATATTAGGCTTTAATCAAGTTAGTGTCCATAGGGTCAAACAATAGTTTGGGTATACAAGTGGTCAGAGCCATATCTAGTCTATGTGGTCCCCAATCTGATCAGAATATCAAACCTGCCGGATTGAAATCTGAATGATTTTTGGCCAGATATTGGTTGGGTGGGTCCATTGGATGTCCCAAATATGAGCAAATAAACTAAATGACCTGAATATAGCCTGTGTATGGCCACATTTAGGTGGGCATATCGGGAATGATCTGCTTGTTTGGCAACCTTGCCACACAAAGCAATCTTATAGTGTATGTCCCATATATATTTAGCTATTCAGAGAATAAATGCACTGTAGTTGTCTCTCCCAACCTCTGGGTTTAAAAAAAGGAGGGCAATAAAAGGGGTGGGTTAATGTTATGCTCATTCTGCTCAGGCAGAAAATGGCCAAAGGTTCACCTGGAGATAGAAAGGGTTACCAAATTTTTGGGATTTTTTTTTATACATAAAAAGTAATTTATCTTTTATCAAAAGGAGTTTGTTAACCATTCTGACTTTTCTCCTTCCTTCGTTCCTTGATATCCTTAAATTTGAAAAGTGTTGGCATGGCGACTGTCAGATTATCATTACATCATGTACATTAGGAATGGCGTGTAACACAGGGTATCCCAAAATCAGAACTAACTCCAAGGACTCGATCATGGCTCACTCTTCCACCTATAGCAGCCGCCTTTGACTTCAGGAGGAGCCGTAGAAGAGAGTTTGGAGCAGGATAGGGAACCGAGAGTGAAATGGCCCAACACACTCTAATGCAGGGTATCCCAATGTAAAGATCTAATTCTTTGTTCTTATTTCTATTCGTCTTGTATGTTCCCGATCCTGCCTGTCCCTGACCATTCCTAAATCGCTGCCAGTCCTGACCATTGCCTGTTATTTGACTACTCTCTCGGATCCTACCTTGTACCTCGATATTGATCGACCCGGCTTGTAACCCCAACTATTCTCTCTGGTCTCCTGTTCTATACCACATTGCCGGACTGTTACAGACCCCACCTGGCCATTGACTAGGCTTCCTGTTCCTCATTCTACTACTTCATGCTCAGTTCCCTACCTGCTCAGAACTCTCTCCTAGGGCCTCTCTGTAACAACTCACCCTGGTGGTCTAGTGTAGTTATGGGCGAATCTAGCCAGTTTCGCTTCGCGAAAAATGTGCAAATTTCTTGCGGCACGTTTTTGACGCGTTGCGTCGTTTTCGACGCACATCACGCTGTTTTTTGTCCTGTCGCGTCAAAACCGACACGCGACTAGTTTTTTGCAGCAAATTTTCACCAGGCGAATTTTCACCGGCATTTCGTGAATTTGTTCGCCAGCGGCGAATCGCGGGAATTCGCGCGAAACCCGCGCGCGAACTAGAGAAACCGGCAAGCAGGAGGAAAGATGCACGCGGTGAGCTTCCCCGCTGGAGGCATGGCGGGCACTCCCGCGTGCATGGAGGTGAGCCACTAGACCACCAGGGAGACTGTACGTTACAAGAAGGTTACGCCACTGCTGCCGCTGCTCCTTCCACTACTGAAGCGCTCCTCACCACCTTGCTACAGTGCTTGGAAGAACATGAGTGGAAGAAAGACTGCCTAATGCAGGGATTCCATGACCTGACCCGGCGACTGGAGACCACTCCACAGTCGCCAAGTCCTGTTGTTGCTCCTCCTATGGCCTTTCCTGTGGGTTCCTCTGCCATGATGGGTAATTTCCCTAAAACCCATGAACCCAAAATTGTGTTCCCCGACAAATTCAATGGGGATAGATCTAGATTCTTTGTATTCCAGGAGGCATGCAAACTATACCTCAGCTTTTCCCCCCAATCTTTCGGCGAATAAAAAGTGAGGTTTGTAATGACCCTGTTACAGGGTGATCCCCAATTTGGGCCTTCAGGTTGCCCTCCTCTGATCCTCCACGTTTTTTTCTAGATACATTCTTTAACACCATAGCGATACTCTATGATGACCCGGATCGAGCATCCTCTGCCGACTCCGAGAAACTGGTTGGAACGACATGGCTCTTCGCAGCCAGTTCCGTATTGGGCTTTCTGACTATGTCAAAGACAACTTAGTGAATTACCCCCTATCGTCTAACTGGATAATCTCATGTCTCTAGCCATCCAGGTAGATAGGAGACAGAGGGAAAGAAGGGGTGAGAAGGGTCTGGGTTTACCAATGTTAAGTCTAACTTTTCTTATGTGGTGACCAATGTTAAGTCCCCTAATCCTTCCATGCCTCTACCTCAGGAGGAACCCATGCAATTGGGCATATCCCATCTAACTCCTGAGGAAAAGGCCCGCAGGCATTCCCTGGGTCTTTGTATTTACTGTGGGGAAAAGGGTCATTTTCTGAATCTATGTCTTAGAGGCTGGAAAACTTCCAAGCCTAAATGGAGAAGAGGAGCTCCATTTGGGTAAAGAAGTTTACTGTCCCCATTCTTCCTCTAGGATAATGTTACCGGTTAAATTAACCTGGCCTACGGGCTCTGTCAAGTTCTCCACTGGATTCTGGGGCTGAGGGAAATTTTCTGGATGCTGCTTTCGCATCAAGGTTTAATATCCCTCTTACTTCTCTAATTCCACCAATGAAAATATTAGCGGTGGACAAAAAACCCTTAGGTTCCGGTCTGGTAACCAGGAAAACTGAGATCTTATCTATGTGTGTGGATTATCCAAATTATGACATTGGAATTGTTGGGCCTTTGATGATTGGCGTCATCTGTTGGAGGGGGCTAAACATGCAATAACTATCTTTACCGATCATAAAAACCTGCTGTATATAGAATCTGCCAAGTGGTTGAATCCAAGGCAGGCCAGATGGGCATTATTTTTTTTTAGGTTTAATTTTCTCTCACTTTTAGACCTGGTTCCAAAAACACTAAGGCTGGTGCACTCTCTTGTAGCTTTGAATCCAATACACTTGAATCTAGTGAGTGCATTCCCATCATTCCTAGTGAATTAATCGCGGCTGCTCTGAGTTCAGACATAGCGGCACAGTTATCCATTGCGCACCTTGGGCAGAATTTGCTTACAATAATGCAACTCATTCTTCTACTGGTCAATCGCCATTCTTTATTGTCAATGGTTTACATCCCGAAGCATTTTCTTTGTCTGGTTCTTTGTCCCCTGTACCCTCTGTCAACTCTTCTGTCAGTTTGCAAAAATTTTGTCTGAGGTGCATCACTCTCTCTGCAGCTACAGCCACTCAGAAAAGAGCAGCCGATAGGTCTCATAGAGAGACACCCAAATATCAGGTAGGAGACTCTGTATGGTTGTCTATGAAAAACATTAAGGACAAGGAAAGTGTAAAATAGACTAAGGCTAGAAATGCTGTGTTTTGTATACTAAACATAAACATTAACTTACTGCAACACAAGCCTAATCAAACAAATTTTTTATGCTTTCAAAGTTGGCCACAGGGTCATCTTGTAACTTTGTTATACATCTTTGCTAGACTACATACACGTGCTCAGTGTGGTCTGGGCTTCTTAGGGATCGTCATAAATGATAAAAAAACAAAGCTTCTTGAGTTCTGCATGGCAGGGGCTCCCCCTGCTGTTCATAAGTATGATTGTTTCCATGCCAGAAGTAAGGGACCGTCTGACAATTCCTATCCACAGTACTAAATGAAGGGAGAATTTCTTATAAGGTTTCTTATAAAAATGGTACACATTTTTTAATTAACGTATATTGGAGATAGATTTCTTTTTCATTAAAGAAAGTAAAAATGGGATTTTATTTCTCTGCCTTTCCTTGACCTTTAAGGTTCCCTCTCTCAAGTTGAGGCCCAGGTTTATTGGTCCATATCCCATTTTTGAAACAATAAATCCTTCTTCTGTTTGACTTAAACTACCTGTCAATTTCAAAATTTCTAACTCTTTTTTCATTTGCCTCTTTTAAAAGCAGTTTCACAGGTACGTCAACTATCTGTTCCTCCACCAGTGTTGGTTGAAGGTTAGTGATGGGCGAATCTCCCGAGATTCGCTTCGCCGAAAAATTCTCGAACTTCCAGAGAAATGTCGTTTCCGCCGCGCGTTGCGTCATTTTCGGCGCGTTGCGTCACTTTCGCCGCGTCACGTCAAAAACGACGCGCGACTAGGTTTTCCAGCGAATTTTCGCTAAGCCAAATTTCGCTGGCGATTCGCGAATTTTTTCGCCAGCGGCGAATCGCGGGAATTCGGCGCGAATTCACCCCTGGCGAATAAATTCGCCCATCACTATTGAAGGTCAGTCTGGGTTTGAAATCCAAGAGCTCCTCAATTCTCGCCTTGTGCAAGGTAAGCTTCAGTATTTGGTTAAATGGAAGGGCTATGGTTCTGAGGAGAACTCTTGGGTTCCAGTTAGTGACATCAGGGCTTACCGTCAGAGGAAACAGTTCCATCTGAATTTTCCTGAGAAACCTGGCGGTTCAATGCCCCCCACTAGAGAGGGGGTAATGTAACAACTCACCCTGGTGGTCTAGTGGCTTGGTGGGGACGCCTGCTGCGCCATTGGCCACGCTGATCCTTGCCCCTTCAGTGCTGGTTTCCTTAGTGCACCCGCAGCGTGCATCCTTTATATTTATAGGCGCGCAGTCAGCGCACAATGGCACCTAATTCAAACTATTTAAAGGGACTTTTGAGTTTTACTCATTGCCCGTTATAGGACTTGTTTCCTGGAGCTCTGAGCTATTCTGTTTCCTGTTTCTGCACCTGATTCTTGTTTGATTTCCTGTTGTGACTCTTGCTTGGCTTTTCGATGATCCTGATCTCTGTAATCTGACCCTTGCCTGAATACTGACTTCCTCTTCTGCTAACCCTTTCTGATTGACTACCCAGTTTTGACCCTTGCCTGCCTGACTTGGTTTGTAATCTGCCTGCCCTGACTATGATTCTGTCCGTACCGTGATCTTCTGCCCAAATAAGACTTTGCATTACAGTTGTGCCCCTTTGCTTGTTCAGAACCCGTCGCTTTGCAACTCTCTTAATAAGACCTGGCGGCATCCGATGACTGTTATAGGTGGAAGAGTGAGCTATGACCGGTTCTTTAGAGTTAGTTCTGAGTTTGATACCCTGCTTTACACTGTGATACAGTATTATAAGTCATTCACAGAGCCATGATATTGCTAAGTGCCACTTTATAATCCAGAATATATTTTCCATGATGAATGCATATTCTTCATGGTTAGGTGAATCATGGGAGAAAGGGATACCTGCGTTAAATGTGGGACTTTAATGGCATAATGAAGGATGGCAAAGCTAAACAAGAGGTGCAGATTTCCCTGAATGTGACCTAATAGTGCTATAGAGAGAGTAACAAGAGAAGTTGTGAGAAAGCAGGAGAATAATAGTCATTAATCAGTAGGATACAGTTTTTTGGGTGTTTCAGATATTTCAGGTCCTGTGTGATTCATTCCCTATCACACCTGTTCTATTTTCTTTCAATCTGTTGCAGCCCAGAAAGGAATGGATTAACAGCTCCCTGTCCCACTTAATTAGCACTTAGCTCTCATGTGCTAATTAGCTAGTAGAAGTGCTCATAAAATTAACATCAAGAGGCTGTACATGCATCTCCCACATAAGCACGCAGCTCTGTGTCAAATGCACAATAACTCTCTGAGCATGGGCATGTTCTGGGAGGCTCAGCAAAAATGGAGCCTTGGGATTCAACAGCAAATCCTTAAATCGTCCAAAGTGGACTCCAAATTACTTTTTTCCAGCTACAAATTCTGAGTAAGATTTCCGATTTTGTCTGTCCTCTTAACTGTGTTCCTAGTAATACCTTGCCTTACCTGACACTGGTGCGCCATTTTTAACTCTAGCCCTCAGATGTCACCAGCCTCCTGCTGGCCACATCTGTCCCTCAGTATATTAAAAAGAAAATATCTGTCCCTGGGCATATTAATAATGGAACAGATGTAATTATGCCTTTTACTTCAAAAAGAGCTATGCCACCTTTAACAAACGTTTCTGTGATGCGATCAGAAGGACCAAATTCCATGAATATGATTGAGACACATTTCCCAAAGCTACTTTTCTAAAGCTGGATGAATTTATAGATTTCACTTTTACTCATCCAAGTATTGGATAGGCTTGTTAGGGTATCAGAGGATCTCCCAGTAGGCTCAGGCCCTAGTGAAACCCAAACAAGAAATTCTATCAAGCCTCTGCTAATGCTATCTGGTTTAGGGGGTCACTGACCCCATCAACTATAAAGAGATTGAAGTTTGGATTTTATTGTATATTTATTTAAGATTTCATTGCTTATTTTTTTATTCAGGCCTTTACAATCTGCTGCCTGGTCGCTATGATAATTATGCCTAATATTGCTCATTATTGTTGCATACATAGCATTGTTGCTAAAGCAAATGGAATATAGCTCAATAAATACACGTACAGACACACAATGGCTCTGAAAGACCAATAACATCAATCATTTATAAACCACAATAAATAAGAAATGAACACTAATTGCAAATTGTCTTGGAATACCACTGCCTACTTCATTGTGAAAGTTCATTTTAAGGTGAACTGCCCCTTTAATTGAACACATTGATTAGGCTGTTAATGCTTCTTAACCCTCACCTTTGTTAATGAAGTTAGTGTGAGCATGGGTTTTGTTAACCCCGCTCTGGCTCAATGACTACAATCTCACAGTGCTGAGGCATTATTATTGTTAAATAATCCTCCTAGAGCTCAAACACCAATTCTATATCAGCTCTGGTCCAGGGTTAGTCCTACTAATGAACTAATGAATATGGCTAAGATATACATGGGGGTTAAGAGGGCCCTGCTTGCAGGTTAAGAGATTGCTGTGTGATCTCCAGAGAGCAGAAATCAGAGACAGGCTTGGATAGAGCTGGTTTTCTAGCTAATGTAGTGTGACCTTCTTCCTGCAGGCTTGGACACACTTGGGGGCTGAAATATTCTTACCAAATGTTTTTGTTGTTGTTTGAGTTTTTTTTTTTACAAAGAAAGCCCTTGTAATTGTAGTTTTTTAGGTGGGGTGTCTCTTTCTGTAATCACTGCTGGAGTCAATAAAAAAAAAAGAGTTATTGCTACTGAACAAGTAAATATTTGGCCTCTCCAATTAGTTTAGGAGTATTTATTAGGCACAAGTCCCATTGTTGTAGCTGAAACAAAACCAGGGAACAGACAGGGCCATATTTTATATAGGTTCCAGATTAAAGAAGTGTATATAAATAAATGTATATGTATATATATATATATATATACAATGCCAGAGGAACGCACAACCATTAGTTGCAATAAAGCCTGGGTGCTAATCTGTTAAGTATGAATACAGCTTGCAGGGGTGTGACAGCACTCCAAGGACAAATTCCATAAAATCCAGCTGATCAGATAAAGTGGAAGTTTATTGTGGTCCAACGTTTCGGCTTCGCACAGAAGCCTTCGTCAGGGAAGGCTATATATATATATATATATATATATAGTGACAACTACAGCTGTAGGGGTACCTGGGCTTGTGTATTGGGCCGCTTTCCAGAGTCTTTTAGTGTAAACAAAGCAGTCACAGAAGTCGCTCTTCTTAAAGGAAAGTCCATCAAACCCGTCTTAAAGCTATCTAACGTATCAGCCTGTACAACTGATTCAGGGAGAGAATTCCACATCTTCACAGCTCACAGTGATGGAGACCAGAACTGTAAGGCATATTCTAGATGGGGCCTTACAAGTGCTCTATAAAATGGAAGAATGACCCCCTCCTCCTGTGACTCTATACCCTTTTTAATAAAGCTTAATACCTTATTTGCCCTTGATGCTGCTGACTGGCATTGCTTGCTACAGCCAAGTTTATTATCTACAAGGACTCCAAGGTCCTTTTCCATAATGAATTTGCCTAGTGCAGTGCCATTAGGGGTATAAGTGGCTTGGATATTTTTACATCCCAGGTGCATGACTTAACATTTATCAACATTGAATCTCATTTGCCACTTAGCTGCCCAGATTGTCAAGATCCTGTTGCAAGGCTGCCACATCTTGGATGGAATTAATTGAGCTGGATAGTTTTGTGTCATCTGCAAACACTGATACATCAAATTTGTCTGACATGACCTATTTTTCATAAAGCCATGCTGATTGCTGCTCATAATACCATTCACTAGGACACAATGTTGAATGTGATCCTTTAACAAGCCTTCAAATAATTTGCCCACCACAGATGTCAAATTTACTGGCCTATAATTGCCAGGCTAAGAATGTAATCCCTTTTTAAAATATTGGAATGAAATAATCTTTTCTCCAATCCATAGGCACCATACCAGATGAAAGCCAATCTGAGAAAATCATAAATAGGGGCTGGTCTAAAAGTGAACTAAGCTCTCTTACAACCTGGGGGTGTATGCCATCAGGCCCTGGAGCCTTGTTTACATTCATTTTTATTAAAGCTATATGAATCATATCCTTAGTCAGCCACTGATTAGATTGAGCTGAGCCATCAGTGCAGCTATAAAGTGAATATGAGAACTCTTTTATTATATACACTAAAGAAAAGAACTGATTTGGCACATTTGCCTTTTCTGTATCTGTTACAACAATACCGGTACCATTATGGAGCAACACTCTCAACCTGCATCTTTTTACTATTCATATATTTATAAAAAATTTTAGTTAGTTTTCACCTGCACCACAATTAACTCTTCAATTCCTTTCTTTGCCTTCCGGATTATGGATTTACAACATTTATTATAGTGTTTATATTTAAATGCCTTTCTCTTCTTTCCTATTAACTTATTTACCTTTTACCTTCTTTACCTTTTAAGTCACGTAGGGTGATTCTTAGAGCTTCTACATTTACTCCTTAGGGAATAAATTGAGAACAGTAATGATTTAATATCATTTTAAATGACAACCATTTATGTTCTGTGTTTTTATCTGAAAACATAATGCCCCAATCAATGCTCTGAAGGGCAGACCTCAAGGCACTAAATTTAGCTTTTCTGAAATTCATGATTTTTGTTGCCCCAGTAGATATTTGTTTTTTGCACCAGACATTAAATGATATAACATTATGTTCACTATTACCCAGGGGTTCAATGACTTGCATATTTGCTATAAGTTTTGGATCATTTGAGATCACTAGATCCAGAATATTATTTTTCTGGTAGGCTCCTCAACAACGTGTGCCATAAAATTGGCATGCAAAAAGTTTATAAACTTGTTCGCATTAACTGATCTGGCAGTACTGTTGCTCCAGTCAATATCTGGGTAATTAAAATCCCCCATTATCATTACTTTACCCAAACTTGCAGCCTTTTCTATTTGCATCAGGAACTAAACCTCCTTCTCTTCCCTTATATTAGGGGGTCTATAGCATACCCCTTCAATTAATTTGCTGGACTTTACAATTGGCGAAGAACTCCTTTATATAAATGTTTAAATCCTGCCTAACAAATAGACATATCCCTCCTCCTTTTCTATTGCCTCTGGCCCTCCGAAACAAAGTATAGCCGCTTATATTAACTGCCCAGTCACGTGACTCATTCAGCCATGTTTCACCCACACCAATGATATCATATTTTCCCTCTGGCACCAGTACCTCCAGCACTCCAATTTTACCAGTCAGACTCCTTGCATTTGCAAACATACATTTAGTACTGGTACTATATTTAGCATATGACATGTGGTCCACCCTATCCTTAAAGGAGAAGTCTACCCATCCTGCACTAAACCCCCCGTAGGCCCCCCTGGGCAAATGCCCCTAAGTTGCTACTTACCCCCCTCAGTGCAGGTCCTGACCATGGAGTTTGCAGGCACCATCTTCTCTCATGCAGTCTTCTTCCAGGATCCATTGGCGTTTGGAGGTGCATGCGCAGTAGGAGCATTTGCCGATTCAGCTCTACTGTGCATGTGCCGAAAGTCATGAAGTTTTAACTGGAAAACTTTGTGACTTTCGCGCATGTGCAGTAGAGTTGAACTGGCAAATGCTCCTACTGCACATGTGCCGCTAAGCAGGCCCAGACTGGTAATCTGTGGGTTCAAACAAATGCCCGATGGGCCGCTTGTTTAAAAATGTAAGTGGACTGCTCACATAAAAAATGCTAATTAGGTCTGTTTTAATATGTAAATGAGGTAATCACTTTAGAAATGTAAATGAGCTGTCTATAATAGCCAGCCACAGCTAAGCCATTGCCTGCACATGCCAGTACTGGCATATGGGAGGAACCAGGAATTCTGATCAACTTCAGTTAATAATATTAGAGTTGCTTGCTATATACCCATTCCCTTATGCTTATGATAGGTATGTTGCTAACAGGAGGATCCATGCTCAGAACAATCACTTCATCCTGTATATGTATATGACATAGGCGGAGGGTGAAATTTTTGTTTGGGGAGGCTAAAGATGGACCATTCATAGACTG
>CM044445.1:22205555-22224700 GCA_024363595.1 Xenopus borealis
ATTGGCTGCTGGCCCACAGTAATATTAACCTCTGCTCTGCCTTGGCAGCGCTCCTAACAGGTGGTGGGTGGAGTGCAAGGAAGGAAAGGCAGGTTCTAGGGGATTCAATTATTAGAAATATGGATAGGGTAATCTGCCGTAAGGCCCCTACATGCCGAATAGTCTGCTGCTTGCCTGGTGCTAGGGTCTGGCATGTGGTTGAACTAGTGGACAGATCATTGGGACAGCCTGGGGAAAAACCAGCAGTTTTGGTACACATAGGTACCAATGACAAAGTTAGAAAACCAGCAGCACACTGTATTCAATTTGCCAAAGTGGCAAAGTTAGAGGAGGTGGTGAAGTCCTCAAGAACAATTTTATAAAACTAGGTGTAAAGTTGAGGACGAGGACTTCCAAGGTAATTTTCTCAGTGATATTAACTGTGCCATGAGCAACGATAAGAAGACAGCAGGAGCTTAGGGAGATTAATGTGTGGCTGAGGGACTGATGTAGGGAGGAGGGTTTTGGGTTTTTTGAGAACTGGGCTACAGGCTCTTTGCTTAGGGATAGGCTGCTCCTCAATGATTATGGTGCAGCTATTTTGGGAGAGAAGATGGCTAGACGTTGGAGGAGATTTTAAACTAGGCATGGGGGAGAAGGTTCAGTAAAAGATTCAATAGGAAGATGAATTAGATGAGATAGTGGGCAAAGGAAGGGAAAATGTGGGAGATTTGGTTGGGGTACTGTTAAGGATAGGGAGGACCACATGGTATTTCTTCAATATGGTACCAGTATTCAGGACTGGACTGGGATTCAAAATAGGCCCTGCCATTTCTAATACACAGAGGCCTAAACATCCTCCAACAGCCCACTTAATAGTCACTTTCTATGACAACTTACAGCAGCCCCTCCGGCATTTGCCAGAACCCACAGATTGCCAGTCCGGGCTTGCCAGTATTAGATGTATGTTTGCAAATGCAAGGAGTATGACTGGTAAAATGGGAGAGCTGGAGGTGCTGGAAGGAAAATATAATGTGGTTGGTGTGGCCAAAACATGGCTGAATGAGTTGCATGACTGGGCAGTTGATATCAGGGGCTATACCTTGTTTCGGAGGGACAGAGGCAATAGAAAAGGAGGAGGAGTATGTCTGTTTCTTAGGTAGGATTTAAAATCTTATATATATAAGGAGGAGGGTATGTTAGAAAATGAGGGGGCACAAGGCTTATGGGTGGAGTTCTTCACCAATTCTAAAGAGTCCAGCAAATTAATTGTAGGGGTATGCTATATGTAAGTGAGGAGGAGGAGGCTAAGCTCCTGATGCAAATTGAAAAGGCTGCTAGTTTGGGTAAAGTAATGATAATGGGGGATTTTATTAACTGGAGCAACATTGCTGCCAGATCAGTTAATGGGAGCAAGTATATAAACTTGTTGCAAGTTTTATGGCACAGGTTTCTGAGGAGCCTACCAGAAAAAATTTTATTCTGGATCTAGTGATCTCAAATGACCCAGAACTTATAGCAAATGTGCAAGTCATTGAACCGCTGGATAATAGTGACCATAATGTTATATTGTTTAATGTCTGGTGCAAAAAACAAATATACACTAAACTGGGGCAACAAAAACCAAAAGCTAATTTTATTGCATTGAGGGCTGTCCTTCAGAGTATTGATTGGGGCATTAAGTTTGCAACCTCATATGCTAACCTCTATATGGGCTGTTGGGAGGAGTCCCACATCTTTGTGGTTTGTGGTTTGGCCGATATATCGATGACTTGTTAATTATATGGAAACAAGGACCTTTAACCCCTGAGACATTCTTACAGTATGTTAATGACAATGATATGAATGCGTCCTTTACTATGACTCAGGATGGTCATCGGATTGATTTTCTAGACATTTCACTTAAAGGTGAGAATGGTAAATTAGTAGAAAGTGAACTTTACAGAAAACCAATATCAGGAAATACTTTACTTCATGCAACAAGCTGTCATCTATGTCATACAATAAAGGCCATACCATATTCACAGTTCCTTCAAGTAAGACGTAATTGTACAAAAGAAAATACCTACCAACAACATGCAAGTGAATTAAAAGAGAGGCTTCTAAAAAGCTCTTATTCTAAGAAACTGTAAACCAAGCTTACAACAGGGCTACTATGTATACTCAAATAGATTTAATATCAGGAAAGGATAAAGATAGAAATAAGAGACATCATACTATGGTTCCCGAGAAAGAAAAACGTTTTTTTTTCAAGAGTACAGCAAAAACTTTAATCAAGTGATATCCCTTATGTATAAATATCTACCCATTCTTTATGACGATCAAAAATTAAAAACAATTTTGGATAACACTGAGATTAAATGTGGTAGCAGAAGATGTCTTTGCTGTGGGGTTATTAACAGTGATAAGAAGTTCTATATCCCATGTTACAGGAGATCTGTGATCTATCTGCTGCAGTGTACTAAATGTAAAATCCAATATGTGGGACGTACTACCCGCAAGTTAAAAGATCGGAGCACATTTATTCTATTGAAAATCCTAAAAAAGAAACTCCTGTTGGAAAACACTTCTTACACTGCTGCAATTAGACAAAGTGAAATATTATCTATCATTAATCGCTGAGAGGCTTTTTGGATCTTTAAACTAAAAACTAGAACTCCAGATGGACTGAATAGAAGATGGGACATAGACTGCTTCATATGAAAATTACATAAAAACTGTTAAAGATATGCCTATTTGATATGATAAAAATACTCTTTTCATCATGTGACTATATATATATTTTGTATAATGAGGGAGACCTACTGTATATAAAGTCATAATAGGTTAATTTTCCCTTTAAACAATGATATAGTGGGAGGCTCTGAGTACATGGCACTTTTTTGTGTTCTCTTTCTTGTAACTGGATAACAAATGTCATGTGATTTTATCAATGTATATTGATATGTTCTCCAATTATATGTCATTTAGCCTATGATTAAGGAGGTCCGAAACGTCTCAGGCAGTGATGCGCTAAAGTGTTTTTATAATTTTTCTAACGGCAAAACACAATAAAGGATAAGAAACATTTTTTTTTATTGGAGCTGCGGGCTCTCCTATTTTTTTATCTCAACCATCTAACTTTATTGAGATCCGCACTCTGTCAGCAGCACCTGAGAAACAGAAGCGGAAAACTATGGCTGTCTAATTCCACTTGCCCTGCGTAATAGTGGCCATAATGTTATATCATTTAATGTCTGGTGCAAAAAAACAATACTGTATATACTGGGGCAACAAACACCATGAACTTTGGAAAAGCTAATTTTAGTGCATTGAGGGCTGCCCTTGAGAGTATTGATTGGGGCATTAAGTTTGCATCTAAAAGCACAGAAGAGAAATGGTTGTCATTTAAAATGATATTAAATCATTACTGTTCTCAATTTATTCCTTTAAGGAGTAAAAAAAAATCTCTAACAATTATCCTATGTGGCTTAATACAGAAGTAAAGAAGTTAATAGGAACAAAGAGAAAGGCATTTAAAAACTACAAATCTGTTGGGACAGAAGCTGCATTTAATGAATATAAACAATATAATACATTTTGTAAATCAGCAAATTAATTTTGGTGGAGGCGAAAACTAATCCTAAAAAGATTTGAATATATTAATAGTAAAAAGATGCAGGTTGAGAGTGTTTCTCCATTAAATAATGGTACCAGCATGGTTGTAACAGATACAGAAAAGGCATATGTGCTAAATCAGTTCTTTTCTTCAGTGTATACAATAGCGGAGTCTGAGTTCCCAGGGTCACTTCATAGCTGCACTGATGGTTCAGCTCAATCTAGTCAGTGGCTGACTCAGGATCTGATTTGAAAAAAAAATGTAAACAAGGCTCCAGGGCCTGATGGCATACACCCCTGGGTTCTAAGAGAGCTTGGTTCAGTTTTAGACCAGCCCCTGATTTTCTGATTTAATTTCCTATTTTCTCAGATTAGCTGCCATCTGGTCTGGTATGGGGTCTATGGACTGGAGAAAAGCTGATGTCATTCCTATATTTAAAGTGGACCCGTCACCCCCAAAAAATATTCAAAATCATATTTTATCACATTAGTCAAGCAAAATTAACATTAATTACACTATATAAATTATTTGAATCTTGTTTTCTTCAGTCTGGGAATTCAAAATTATAGCAAGCGGGCAGGAGCCATTTTGTGGACACTGTTATTAAGGCAAGCCTTGTATCATCTCAGAATCTTGTTTGTGCACCAGAATGGTTAAGAGAACTGGGGGAATGTGTGGGGAGCAGTGACATCTAGGGAGTGCTGCATGGAAAGTGAAAGTAATTATCAATATTTGATTGACAGCTGAGATTTTTAAATGAGCTTAAAACAGCTACAAATGCTTTAATAAAAATTTGAAATTGGATTTCATGTTTAATTTGAAAAGGACTTTTATTATACAGATTTTTGTGTCTGGGTGACGGGTCCACTTTAAAAAGGGACTACGTTCTCAGCCTGGCATTTATAGGCCAGTAAATTTGACATCTGTGGTGGGCAAATTATTTGAAGGCTTGTTAAAGGTTCACATTCAAAAGAATGTCCTAGAGAATGGCATTATGAGCAGCAATCAGCATGGCTTTATGAAGGCAAGCGTGTGAATGTAGAAACGGATTTGCACACACAAGTATTTGCAGTCGGGGAATGTGCCCCTTTTATTATGCTACCAAACCAAGGAGGTGTGCGGTGTAGACACAACATATGTTTATGAAGGCACGGTCATGTCAGACAAATTGGATTGCTTTTTATGATGAGGTAATTAAGATGCTGGACTGTGGGGGGGGGGGGGCAGTATATGTGATCTATTTTGATTTTGCCAAAGGGTGGTCGTTAATGGTATAGTCTCTACTTGGAGTATGGTTCTTAGTGGGGTCCCTCAGGGCTTGGTATTGGGTCCACTTTTATTTAACTTGTTCATTAATGACTATGGGGAGGTTATCGTAAGTAATGTATCAGTGTTTCAAATGACACTATCCTGCCCAATTAATTCCATCCAGGATGTGGCATCCTTGCAACAGGATCTTGACAAACTGGCAATCTGGGCAGCTACGTGGCAAATGAGATTCAATGTTGATAAATGTAAAGTCATGCACCTGGGATGTAAAAATATTCAAGCCACTTATACCCTTAATGGGACTGCACTAGACAAATCCATTAAGGAAAAGGACCTTGGAGTCCTTGTAGATGATAAACTTGGCTGTAGCAAGCAATGCCAGTCAGCAGCATCAAGGGCAAATAAGGTCTTGAGCTGTATTAAAAGGGGCACAGAGTGACGGGAGGAGGGGGCAGAGTTCTTTATAGAGTTCTTGTAATGCCCCATCTAAAAATGCCACACAGTTTTGGTCTCCATTACTCAAACAGGACATTATTGTATTAGAGACTAGAGAGGGTACAGAGAAGGGCAACTAAGCTGGTAAAAGGTATGAGGAAAGACTGGCCAATTTGGGGATGTTCATGCTGGAGAAGAGGTGCTTAAAGGGATACTGTCATGGGAAAATTTCAAAATGCATCAGTTAATAGTGCTGCTCCAGCAGAATTCTGCATTGAAATCCATTTCTCAAAAGAGCAAAGATTATATTTATATTTATTATGGATGCACCAAATCCACTATTTTGGATTCAGCCGAACCTCTGAATCCTTCCCAAAAGATTTGGCCAAATAACAAACCGAATCTGAACCCTAATTTGCATTTGCATATGCAAATTAGGGGTGGGAAGGTGAAACCATTTTATACTTCCTTGTTTTGTGCCAAAAAGTCACATGATTTCCTTCCCTGGCCCTAATTTGCAAATGCAAATTAGGATTTGGATTTGGTTCGGCCAGACAGAAGGTTTCGGCCGAATACGAAACCTGCTGAAAAAAGCCCAGCTGCCCCAAGTCATGTGACTTGTGCTCTGATAAACTTCAATATCTCTTTACTGCTGTATTGCAAGTTGGAGTGATATCACCCCCTCCCTTCCCCCCCCCCCCCCCCCCCCAGCAGCCTAACAACAGAACAATGGTAAGGTAACCAGATAACAGCTGCCTGGTAAATCTAAGAACAGCACTCAATAGTAAAAACCCATGTCCCACTGCGTAAAATTCTGTTACATTGAGAAGGGAAAACAACAGCATGCCAGAAAGCAGTTCCCTCCTAAAGTGCTGGCACAAGTCACATGACCGGGGCAGCTGGGAAATTGACAAAATGTCTAGCCTACAGATTACAAAACTGAATATAAAAAAAATCTGTTTGCTCTTTTGAGAAATGGATTTTCAGGTTGTTCCACTGAGTGACTGAACCACTGCCATGCCGGCCAACAAGGCGCTGCCCTTGGATGGGCAAGTGGTAGCAAATGGCCTCACTAAACTTTACCTCCCAGGGCCCTTACCCATAGAGGCACCAACACACAACAGATAGGGACTACAGCCCCATTACCCCACACTGGCAAGCATTCCCCTGCCTACAGCTCCCATAGCCGAGTCCTTAATGACTTTCCACACCAAACAAAATTGCCAATCAAACGGCGGCAGGATGGGATGCTGTTTCCACCCAGCTGCTCCAGGAGAATGGCTGCCCATTCCAGCTGGATTCACCTTGCCTAGTAATCCCTCCCTATTCTCTACCCATAAATCCTGACCCATTCCTGACTATGGCCTGCCCCTTTTCCTGCCTGATCTGTTTTCAATTTCCTTAACCAGATCTCCACCCTGCTCTCAATTGTATTTACATCCCCTGCCATTAGCCCTCCTGGGCGTGCCTTGCTCGCGCTAACCAGCTCACCGAATCCGAAAGCACCAAATAACACTAGCGCGAACACCACTTTGAAGAGCAGCACTTCCTCATCTGATAAACAAACTCCTTTTAAGGTTCAACAGTTCATGGGACAGTGGTCTGCTCCCTTCCTTTGCCCCGGTGTTCCTACGAATGCCCTTGATTACCAATTGAACCAAAAAGTGCTTTGTCTCGGACACCTTGCAATTTAAACGAATGATATTGCAGAGAGGTCCCTGCCCACCGTTTCCCCAGAACAGCCCTGATGTGCCCTCCTGCAGAGGAACCATAACAACACCGCCAGCTGCGAATCATCATGAGCCAATGAACCTACATTCCTGCACAACTCATCCCAAACTCTTGAGGCATTATGATACACTACCCAAGATGCTGGGGCGAGGGCCTTGGAAATCACCGACCCCAGTATTTCCTGCCCACGGTCCAAAGCCAGTCCGGGAAACGATAGCCGACACTCTCCACTGTAGGGGCCACTGCTCGGAATCGGTCCCACTGAAAATGAGACAAAGAGACACTTTCCTGCAGCCCTCTACATGTGCCGCTTTGAAGCAGATATTCAGCTCTAAGCAGTGCAGCACAAGCAATCGCAGCAGTGCCAAGACAGGCAACGAAGATGTTGATAGCGGAGACTACTGCCATGTTGTCTGAATTAAACCTACTGTAACTCTTCAGTCGGTGAATTACCGCCACCAGTATTGGGAAGAGTTCCAAAAATGCCACATTCTTCACCAGTCCACTGTGCACCCAGATTTTGGGCCCCACTTCTGCACACCACTTCCCGGGCCAATACGCTCCAAAGCCTGTGCTGCCTGCAGCATCTGTGAAAAGCTGCAACAAATCTGCCAGGACCTCCCCTTCCTGAATGAATTGCTGTCCCAAACCCTTAAGTCATCCCGCATCCAGCCAGTCACCCTGATGTGGTAATGTGGCTGCAGCACCCCCGACGTTCTCAGGGATTGACGCCTGCTGAAAGTCCTCCCTATTCTGTCTCCAATTGCTGTGATAATGGCTGATTTCCCCATGAGACCTCCCTGCTGGGTCTGTGTGGAGCTGTAACAACCACTGAGGGCAATCTTTGACAGATGAACTCACCAGACACTTGTAGTCCACAAAGCTGCTTTATTTGAGGCGAATGGACAAATATAGCTGTGGATAAATAAGTGCTGCAGGTCAAAAATAATATTTCTTTCCTAAGCCTTGGAGTAGCTCTTCACACATGGAAAGCAGGAAACACAAGAGGATGATGGGAGGAACTGACGTCACACATAGGGAAGCAATAGGAGGAGGGTTTACAAACAAGGAAATTACACAGCTTGGAATGCATCCTTGGTCAGTAGATGGCAGTATAACAATGGTTAAGCATATAAACGTAAGTAATTAACAATATACATTAACATAATCAACTTTTAAACTGCTGTGGCAGCACACTCCCCGTCTGGTATTTTTAGATACCACTATATTATAATAAACATAATGGCAGTTATGGAAATGCAAAATAAACATTGAGCAATTTTGCTTGAAGATCTTACCTGTGACCTGAAAGACAAAATGAAAAACAGCATGCAAGCAATAAACATGGCATTGTAAACCCAATGTCTTTGGTAGGTTCTTCTATGCAAATCCGCGGGAGTCTCTTGTTTGTGCCGATGAAGCAAATATGAGTTCAAACCCCAAAGGGTAAAATCAGTACAAGTTCAGTGATGGGTTGATTGAAAGTCTTTATGGCACCATCCTTAGCAATTCTCATTTCCACCTTACGTACCTTTCCATCTTCACTAGGAAGGCACTTTGTGATAAGTCCCATTGGCCAATCAATCCGCTGGGCTTGTAGGTCTTTCAGTAGGACGAGGTCTCCTACCTGTAGATTAGGAGTCTGTCTTTGCCAATTTCTGCATTTTTGCAAAAGAATGAGGTTCTCCTTCTTCCATCTATTATGGAAATAGTTTGCCAGGTGCTGCACATGCGTCCACTGACTTTGGTAAAGGTTCCCTGCTGCAAAAGTCACCAGGTGGAAAGGGGGCATTCCCAATTTTCTGGGGGAGAGGAGTAGCTGGGGTGAGGATGATTGGAGATTCTGGGTCTCTGTCTGGATCTAGGAGACTGAATATGTCTGTGGAAGTTGTAGCTTCTGAGTGATTCAGCAAGAATTCAGGACCTGTTAACCAGTTGGTACCTGCAAAAATAGCTGTGGACACAGGCCTGGTTGCATGATCTGCAGGGTTAAGTTCAGATGGAACATAATGCCACTGTTCTGATTTAGTGGATTTCCTGATTCTTTCTATGCGATTGTTAACATAAACATAGAAACATCTTGTCTGATTGTATATGTAGTCTAGAACAACTTTACTGTTTGTGTAGAATTTAACAGCATCAATTTGAACATCCACGAAGAGATCCGCTCGTTTGGCGATGTTGCCAAACGAGCGGATCTTTCCCCGATATGCCCACCTTGAGGTGGGCGATATCGGGCTGATCCGATCGTGGGCCCTAGGGCCCAACGTTCGGATCAGTACGGGCGGTCGGATAGCGCGACCGCATCAACGAACAGATGCGGCCGTGATCCGACGGGATTTTTAATCCTGCCCGATCGACATCTGGCCGACTTTCGGCCAGATATCGATCGGGAAAGCCCGTCGGAGGGCCCCCCACACAGGCAGATAAGCTGCCGACACAGTCTGTCGGCAGCTTTTATCTGCCCGTGTATGGCCACCTTTACTCGCACAAAATAAAGTCTGCAATTTCTACAGCTAGTACAGCTCTGCAAAGTTCAAGCCTTGGGATAGTGTGCTCAGGCTTTGGTGCTATCTTAGCCTTGCCAAACAGAAAACCTACATGAGGTTGTCCACAAGTGTCTCTTACCTTGAGGTAGGCCACAACTGCTATGGTGTCAGTAGATGCATCTGAGAAAACATGGATATCTCTCTCCTCGTTAGCAGCAACAGAATTTGAAGTATAGCACCTGTAGGTATGTGAAGCTCTTCCAAGCCCTTTAAAGAATGCTTCCACAACTCCCATTTTGCTTGCTTATCAGTTGGTAAGGGAGTGTCCCAGTCCTTAACTATCTCTGATAGCTGTCTTAGCAGGGATTTACCTTGTATGGTGATGGGTGCAACAAACCCCAGTGGGTCATATAGGCTGTTCACTATTGATAGGACACCACGTCTGGTAAGAAGAAAGTCTGCTGTGGTAACCTGGAAGCTGAATGTGTCATGCAAGAAATCCCATTTTAAGCCAAGTCTTCTCTGAATGGGTGGCTCATCTGTTCCCAAATTTAAGTCTTTAAAGCCTGTGGCATGGTCATCAGGCTGGAAGGCTTTCACTACAGCTGTACTGTTTGAAGCAATCTTGTGGAGTCTGAGATTAGCCTCAGAAAGCATGCCCTGTGTCCATCTGAGCAAGTCGATAGCCTCTTTGTCTGTTGGTAAAGATTTAAGGCCATCATCCACGTAGAAGAATCTCTCTACAAAGTGTTGAGCATCTGCACCATACTCACATTTACTTTCATGAGCAGTCCTTCTTAGGCCATATGTAGCAACGGCGGGTGATGGACTGTTACCAAAGACATTCAATTTCATGCAGTATTCCATTACTTTATTGTTGATGTCATTGTTGCGGTGCCAGAGGTATCTGAGAAAGTTTTGGTGGCCTTCTCGTACAATTAAACATGAAACATCTGCTGTGAATGCGACTGACTCCCTTCAGAAGTACTCCTACAAGGTTGTTAGTTAGGTTAGGACCAGTGAAAGGAACGTCATTGAGTGAAATACCCTGATATTTGGCACTTGAGTCGAATACCACCCTGGTTTGTTTTGGTTTGCGTGGGTGATACACGCCAAAGGAAGGTAGGTACCAGCATTCTTCCTGTTCTTGTAGTGGTGGGCCTGGTTCAGCGTGATCATGGTCAAATATTTTCTTCATAAAGGCAATAAAATGTTCTTTCATTTCAGGCTTCCTTTTAAGAGTTCTCTGCAGTGAGGCAAATCTGGACATGGCTTGCTCAAAATTGTTTGGAAGTTTGGTTGGGTGCAACCCAACTATTAGAGTTGTTTTTAAAGCATTCAGTGTCCATTATTTTGATGAACCCTTTGTCCTCGATGGAAGGTGCAATTTTGTTGTCATCACTTGTAGTATGAAACACTGTATTCCCGAAGTTGTCATCAAAAGGGGTAGGAGTGACAGTGGATTCCGGGATCATACACTTAGGATTCTCCCTTACCTCAAAATGATGTGGGCATGGTCTGAAATGAGTTGCTTGACCACTCACTACATGAGTTTTAAAGGAGTCCACTTCAGATGGCCTGTGCATTTTTGTCTAGCCAAACATTGCCCACTATTACCCAGCCTAGGTCAAGTCTTTGTGCATAGGGAGCATCATGAGGACCATTGCACTGTTGCCGTACCTTATGGACCCTAAGAATGTCTCTCTCTTCAACAAGAGCAAGATCTCGGCATCCTTTTCAATGGCAGGAATCTGACTGGCTAGGTGCCTTAAAGGGGTTGTTCACCTTTGAGTTAACTTTTAGTATAATGCAGAGAGTGATGTTCTGAGACAATTTGTAATTGGTTTTAATTTTTTATTGTTTGTGGTTTTTGAGTTATTTAGCTTTTTATTCAGCAGCTCTCTAGTTTGCAGTGTCAACAATTCGGTTTCTAGGGTACAGATTACCCTAGCAACCCTGCATTGATTTGAATAAGAGACTGGAATATGAATAGGAGAGGGACTGAATAGAATGATAAGTAATTAAAAGGAACAATAACAATACATTTGTAGCCTTACAGAGTATTTGTTTTTAGATGGTGTCAGTGACCCCCATTTGAAAGCTGCAAAGAAACAGAAGAAAATTGCAAATCATTAAAAAACTATGAAAAATAAATATTGAAGACCAATTGAAAAGTTTTTTAGAATTGGCCCTTCTACAATATACTAAAAGTTAACTTGAAGGTGAACCACCCCTTTAAGTGGGGTTGGTGGTATGCGCTTCTGGCATGGGAATCTCTTCCCTGTTATTAGGTATCTCATCACATTCAATTGGCATAGGTAAAGGCAGATGGATGTTACCTTTAACTGAGGAGACGATGTACCCATTAGCTCTTTTGCCAAAAGTCTCTATACGACCAGCACAGGTATTGAGGGTATATGGTTCTGCATCACTTTTGATGTTGAAAATCTTGAAGAACTGTGGCCTTGCTAGAGATCTGTTGCTTCAGTCATCAAGCATAGCATAAGTCTTTATTGCTTTCTCTGGTTGACCATCAGGATATACCTGAACTAGGCACACCTTGGCACAGCACTTGGCACTATAGCCTTCTCCACAGACTTCAGTACATGAAATTGAGATCCTCCGCACCATGATTTGAGATGGGAGTTGGGAACTGTGAACTGTCAGGAAGGGGTGTTGGATGCATTGCTGAGATATGCTTGTCGCTGCTGCATTTAATAATGGTATTACAGTCCTTAGCAAAATGGTCTGAGGAGGCACAGCACTTATAGCAGATCCCAAACTTCTGGAGAAGCTCCTTGCGCTCCTGTAAAGACTTTGCTCTGAACCCACAACATTTCTTAAGTGGATGTGGTTTCTTGTGAATTGGACACTAACAGTTGGGATCTTCAGTTTTCCTACCTGAAGAAGTTTTGTCAGCTGAAGGGGTTGTAGCAGGAGGGATGTCTGTCTTTCTAGCAGACACGGTACACCGCATATCTCTGTGTTTAGTAGCTATGATGTCATGCCTTGCAGAGGGTGAAACAAAAAGGTTTGGCTCACCAAAGTTGAAGCTGGGATCATTCTTGATCCAGGCATGGTCACTGATAAATTTGCAAAAGTATGAGAATGGAGGGAAGGATACATTATATTGTTTCTTGTACCTTGAACCTGCTGTGGCCCACTTCTCTTGCCGCCCATATGGTAGCTACTACTGGGTTCACCCCATGAATAGTATCCAAGTAGCTGAGTCCTTAGAGACGAGGGTCTGCCTTAGCTAACTCCAGCTCCATAAGAAGGTCACTTAGTTCCTGCAGCTTGCGGTTGTCTTTGTTGGTTATTTTTGGGAAGGATTGTAGTCTCTTAAACAAGGCACCTTCTATTGCTTCAGAGCTACCATAGGTTTGTTCAGGTCTTTCCCAAGCGGCAGCAAGACCTGCATCTGGGTAGTCAATGTGCACAGTTCTTAGTCTCTTAACACGATCTGCAGACTCTGGACCTAGCCATTTGATGAGCAAATCAAGTTCCTCCTTGGCTGTGGGGTTGAGGTCAGCAATTGCAGCTTTAAAGGTAGATCTCCAGGCTCTGTAATTCTGGACAGTCATCAAACCTTGAGAGATTAACATTAATGAGCTCATGACATATCATGTACCTGGCAAAGTCAGACAGGTCTGACCTCTCACTCTTTGGTGCCTGGGTAACTTGTGGAACCTGGGGGTTGTAGAAGCTTCCCGTTGTATAAAGGTCAGATGAAGCAGGTTGGCATGACATGGCGTTGGCATTTAGCAGTAGTTTGGTCTCTAAGGTCTTTGCTGGCTCTAGTTTAAACTGAGGTTTGTCGCTGGAATTCACCTGAGGGATGGTATGAGGTATCCTCTTATGCTGAGTGACTACATCTGTGTGGTTGGCCTGATGCTGTGTTAGCAGTGGCAGCTCCATGGTTTGAGTACTGAAAGGTACAGCAGTGTTAGTAGTAACAGGTAAAAGAGACTGACCTGTATTGTGAGTGGCTGGAGTCATCCTTGTATTCTGTAATATTGGTTGGTTGTCGTTAGATACTTCCTGGTTGAGTATATATTTACTTGTATGTTCAATAGGATCTTCAGACTCTGCTGGGATAGGGCAGTCTAGTTCATGCGCTTGTCCCAGTGCTTGCTCAAGGACCTTTAACCTTGCAATAGCCTTTTCCTTTTGAAGAATTTCTAATTCAGCTTCCAATTCTGCCCTTTTGCATACTTCCTCTGCTTGCTGCCCTGTTCCTTCTGCTGCTGCCTCAGATTGCTGATGTGCAGCCTCTGCATTAAGGTTAACCTCTCTTTTTGCACCTTAGTTGCTTCTACATTGGCAAGGGCCTCTATAAGCTTGTCACTTAGTGTAGATTTCCTAGAATAAGAAGTCTTGGAAGATCGTGATGTGAGCTGTGATGATGTGGATCTGTGAGACCTAGGGGCAGATTCACTAAAGCGCGAAGTGTCTAACACTAGCGCTAATTAGTCTCTTGCAGATGTGTAATCATGAACTCTGCCTTATCCTTAGCGCTTTGCACCAAAAGGTCTCTTTCTTTGTCTAAGGCTTCAGATCTGGTTAGCTCTGCTGAGGATTCCTCCATATTAGTGTCCCTTAAGAAGATATTATATTTAGCAAACAGCCTCTGATAACGTTCATAGTTAGAAGAGAAATGATTTATACAGTCTCTTAAATCGGCTGCGTAATTGTTAGAGTGTGAAAGAACAGACATGCAATGCATAGTTCTATCCCATAATTCTGATAAATTGATCACTCATCCCTCGTAATCTCATAATTTTGTCTGGACTTCTGAGATGGTTTTAGTAAATGTTTGGGCCTGACGCTTTGCTCTGCAGTATGCATGGGGTTTTCTCCCTGGATGTCTGTGAGCTCTGGTGCATGGTGTGCTTGCTTAGATTCAGTTGAAAATGAATGCACAGAGCCTTGCTGTGACATTTTGCACTTTTGCTGAAAATGGTTACTGTCTCTTTAAGAAAGTTACAGCAGTGGCAGGGGTGTGGTGCAAATTGCAGCAGTGTTATGGCAGGACCTTAAGAGCAGTATATACAGCAGCTTGAGCAGCACAATAACACAATCCTGTTGCATAAAACAGTTCTGAACAATCACATATATATTCTTGTATAACCATGTGCTTGCAGGGAGTTGTTAGACTGCATTTAGCTTGGTAGCAGATGGAATATAAATGACATATATATTAACATAATGAACTTTTAAACTGCTGGGGCAGCACACTCCCCATGGGGAGGATTCTACAAGCGAAATTCAATTTTCCCAGGATCGACTGCATCTCCCTTAAGGACCCCTGCCCCACACAAAGGAAATCGTCCAAATAATGCAGAATTAATTTGACACACGATTCATACCGCACCACACACTCAATGAACCATGAAAACGCCTCAAAGTCGATTTTACCCTCAAACCTGCAGCGCAGAAGATGCTGACATTCCGGATGCGTCAGCCTTGGCCAACAGTGCTCTTTTCCAGTGCTCCTGACCAAGGCCAAGGCCTCGTCAAAGGAAGTATATTGCACTGATGTTAGATCGCGGGAAATTACGTCATTCACCAACTTCCCTTTTGGGTTGGACAGGTGGTGAATTAGGTGGAACTTGCTGGGCTCCTTTTTTGGGACAGGGGATATTCGGAGATTTTGGATAGGCAAGTCATCAAAGGGGCCAGCCATCTGCCCTAGTGCTACCTCTTTGCTAATTTTTTCCCTTACTACGTCTGGGTGATCACTCACAGACCGCAAGTCCTTCCCACAAACCAACCCAGGTGTTTCCTGGAAAGGGATCCAAAACCCCTGTTTGAAACCCTTCATCAACAAGGCAGCCCCCCCTAACAGCTGTAGCTACTTAGCCACTGCTCCATCCCCTCTACCTTCACAGGTGTGCTCTCCTTTTCCACCCAACTCTGTGGTTCTGCTGCCTGGTTTGCCTTTCCTAAAGCAAAGGATGTCCCCCACCATAAGTGAAGAATTTGTGCCAAAATATGCACGTTCTTCCACTGGGACTGGAAGCATAAACCCTTCCCATTGCCTGCCAGTGGGCCTGACTGGTGGGGTGCAACCCTTGAACCAGAGTGCTGGCTAAACACAGTTGGCAGCCTGACTACAGTTGGACTCCCAACACCAAATTAAAAGGGATACAATCATGTGACAAAATGTTTTCAAAGTGCATCAGTTATTAGATTTTTTTTAATATTTCATTTTGAAATCTGACATGGGGCTAGACAAAGTATCAATTTCCCAGCTGCCCCAAGTCATTTGACTTTGTACTCTGACAAACTTCAATCACTATTTACTATTGTACTGCAAGTTGGAGTGATATCACCCCTCCCTTCCCCCCCCCCCAGCAGCCTAACAACAGAGCAATGGGAAGGTAACCAGATAGCAGCTCCCTAACACAAGATAACAGCTGCCTGGTAGATCTAAGAACAGCACTCAATAATAAAAACCAATGTCCCACTGTGACTCCTTCAGTTACATTGAGAAGGAAAAACAACAGCCTGCCAGAAAGCAGGTCCCTCCTAAAGTGCTGGCCCAAGTTACATGACCAGGGGCAGCTGGGAAATTGACAAAATATCTAGCCCCATGTCAGATTTCAAAATTGAATATAAAAAAATATGTTTGCTCTTTTGAGAAATGTATTTCAATTCAGAAGTCTGCTGGAGCAGCACTATTAACTGATGCATTTTGAAAAAAACATGTTTTCTCATGACAGTCTACCTTTAACAGTAAAAGACCCAAAATATGTAACACAATCACTGGTAACTAGTACCTTTAATGTGCAGTGCAGCTCCTGCTCTGGTTGGAGGGGTCCCTCCTCCCAAGGTCAATCAGGAACTTTGGTTGCAGCAATTACTTTGCAGCTTTAGTCTGTTTTAATTATTCCATGTTCCAATGTGTTGTATTATATAACACCCTGGGATGAATATATCACCCATCTATAACTAATCCAGCTGCTTTGTTTTAGATAGAGAGATAGATAGATAGATAGATAGATAGATAGATAGATAGATAGATAGATAGACATATGTGGACAAAGGATCAGAACACTCTATTCCAATGGTGAATGAATGCTTCTTTTATTATTTTATAATAATTTTATATATTTTTTTTCTTAAATGCTGAAAAGAAAATTCCTCCCCTCAGCTGGACATTAAATTCAGGGGCAGAGCTAAAGGAAGGGGGTTAGCACATGTGCAGCAAGAATAGGGGTGTGTGCTGGGTGAATTTTGATTTATATATAAGAACTTGAAGACTGCCCCCCTTAAATACCTAAGACTATACTAAATCCACAATTTTTCAATTTGTGTGGTTAAAGAATCTTTAAAGGAGATTAAAAGATTGTGCCAAATACTGAACTGACTCCAGTATTTCACGGTGAGCAATATTTGAACAATTTAGGTACCTAAAAAGATAACCTTTTTCATGAATTGTCGCATGAAGTAATGGCCACATGTGTCACTATTTCTGCCTTTCTGCCTTTATACAGGGGCCAGAAAAAGCTCAGTTGCTATTTTCATTTACTTTTTTTTAGGGTGAGAAGACATGTGCGTCTAGGTTAGTGATATAGTTAGGCCCAAACTGTACATGCTATCTTCTGTATACAGTGCCTAAATGAAAAAACGGAAACATCTGATGGAAAACAAGTAAATAAACAGCAATTAACAAAGACTTGATAGTTAAGTATTTAAATGTAAGTTTCTATAGCAACACCAACGATTGAACCGATGCTGAGGGAGGTCATACTGTTTGTGCTCGAGATTTAATATTGTTGTTACCCAGCTTGCAGGTGGATCAGTTGCAGAAATTTTTTGATGTGTCAGCATAGGAACAATGTCAAATATAATGACAGAACTTGAAAAAACTAGGAAAAACTGCAGAAAGAAAGAGGGAAATAATTACTAGGGTACATATACAAACCCATGAGCCCCTGAGACAAACCCATGAACCCCTACTTGTGAAAGAAGCCATTGCATTTGTTAATATGGTTAACATTCAAACTGGGTTTTGATGCAGCACAAACATACAGTGTATAATTCTGGCTGGAGGGGAAAAAACTGTACATGAAGTTTGAATGGAATGTTTTTGTTACATATGTTGGTGGTTCTAATACAGTAAATTAGTGAAACTTTGTTTTTTTTGGTTATATGTTCCATGAAGATAACACCCAATATATACTATTCTGTTATCAATGTACAGATAGAGGAAGTCTCCTTACATGTCCACCCAGAGTGATTAGATCTAAACATGCTATGAATCTTAAAAACAAACACTGACTACACAGGTCCAATGCAGGGTGTGTATGTAAACAAGCAATAAACTAATTTGAGTTCAGGTATGTTTTAAGTTTTTTTTACCTCTAAATACCTCATAAATTTAAAAGGTAAAGTGACAATAACCTTAAAAACAAACACTGACTACACAGGTCCAATGCAGGGTGTGTACAGTATGTAAACAAGCAATAAACTAATTTGAGTTCAGGTATGTTTTAAGTTTTTTTTTACCTCTAAATACCTCATAAATTTAATATCAACCTTTTTAGACACCAGGGCTCATTTCAGACTGGGTATCTTTTCTGCTTCTATAAGATGTTTCCCAATGTGATTAAGAGGCTTATTATTTGGCTTGTTATTTAGAAGTAAGACCTGTTTCACTGCCAGTAGAATCAGTCATACATTTACAGAGGGGCAGTAATTTCAGAACAGATATGCAGCAATTAGTAGAAATCATTATATGGATTTCTGGGCACGCTATATAAAGAGAGACCAGCTGGTAAATCCCACTCAGTGTAGTACCTCCCTAGCTAATTACCAGCCCAGTCTTCATTTCCAAGGGAGGTGGGGAACTCCTGAGCAATTGTCGCTTGAAAAATATAAGTGAAGGCTACATATGACAGATGGTCTGCACATTTAAGAACCCACACCCACTAATATTCCAGGTGGGCCATGTAATCTTTAAATTTATTAGTAAAGTATTGCATAGAAAGTCATGTACTGCTTTGAAATGACTTTCATATTTCTTAAGACATTTAAAAACTACAAGTCTGTTGGGACAGAAGCTGCATTAAATGAATATAAATACTATAAGAAATGTAAATCAGCATTCTGGAAAGCTAAGAAAGGAAATGAAGAGTTAATTGCGGTGGAGGTGAAAACCAACCCTAAAAAGTTTTTTAAATATATTTATAGTAAGAAGATGCAGGTTGAGAGTGTACTGGTACTAGTATGGTTGTAACAGATACAGAAAAATGTGCTAAATCAGTTATTTTCTTCAATATAAACAGGCTCACTTCATAGCTGCATTGATGGCTCAGTTCAGTCTAGTTAGTGGCTGACTCAGGATATGATTCATAAAGCTTTAATAAAAATTAATATAAACAAGGGCCTGATGGCATACACCAAGAGATCTTGGTTCCGTTTTAGACCAGCCCCTATTTCTGATTTTCTCAGATTCACTTTCATCTGGCACGGTGCCAATGGATTGGAGAAAAGCTGAATGTCATTCCAATATTTAAAAAGAGATAAGTATGTTTGACATCTGTGTTAGGCAAATCATTTGAAGATCCAAAAGTTTGTCCTAGTGAATAGGGATGGCGCGAACCGCCGAAAAAAAGTTCGCGAACATGTTCGCGAAC
>CM044445.1:22238155-22249654 GCA_024363595.1 Xenopus borealis
AGTTAGCCAATAAAAGGTATCACCAAACTTTACATTTTAAACAAGCCAAACAGTCCTACTAGTAATCTGCGTTAAGCTTATTTAAGGTAGAAGGCAAGAATAACAAGAAACAACAATATTGACACAGAGTTACAGTTGGGTTCTGAATGGCTAATGTGCTATCTGGTTGTCATGACCATAGCCAGTTTTGAGATTATAGAGGAAATTTATCTAAATAAGCAGACTGTTGTTTACAGCTCAAGGTTCTTCAGCTGCTTCCAACCTTCAACACTCAGAGCTCTTGTTCTGTTTTGTTCTATTAAGAGCTGAAGAGAGCCTGGACTAGGAGTGGGCAGAAGACTCCCTTTGTTGTGCCCTAGTCAGTTGCTTCTCCTAGTCCTAGTTCCGGGTCTGAATTTTAGCAACACTGTACTTGTTTTATGGTCACAAGGCCCTCCTGAAGCTGGTACTGAGTTATAAAGTAGTGAACCAAATATGTATTAATTAATCATCTGAGGTTTGTTAATTAAATATATTCCCATGGACTTTTCAATGCACGTAAACAACTAGATAAATAAGTGGTGGGGCCCTAGGTTTGATCTGGGCACATAGTTTATATGTTCTCGCCATGTCAGCATGGGTTTTGCTTCTAACAAGTTGACTTCCATTGAAACTGATCCTAGATAGGGACCTTATACAATAACTAGTGCAGGGACTGATGGGAATGATGAACAGTGTCTGTAAAGTGCTGTTGAATATGTCAGTACTGTATACAAAAAGAAGAGTAACAAAATCTATCTCGGACCTTGCTATATATACACAATGGTACTCATAGCATCATTCAGCGGATGCTGGTCAGATATCGATGCAGGGTACAGCATACTTACATTCGGAGTATTTTGCTGATGTTATAATATGGGTCCCGGTGCTTACCTAGGGCTTAAGTTCTGAAAGAACTTTATTACTTTCAGACTCTGAGCTGGGCAGGTTAATTCAATCTGGCCCAGAGTAGGGATGGAACAAGTGTGCTATGTGTGTCAGACATGATTAGCCTCACTTACATACACTGCAGGATCTGCTCCTCTGGGACCAATTGGCTTGAAGCTGAAAGAAAAAGTAATCCTTACTCATAACATCTCATTATCCACTCTCTTAGCAGGATTTCCATGTTTATTGAAACCATTGTTTTCACATAAAAAATGTATGGATGTAGGGTTTTTTCCAGTCCAAAAGCTTCAGTCTTGCAGACTCAGCAACAATCCGTTAAACCACTGACCTAAGGGAGAGACTCGCGGCACTATACAGCCGTTGCTCTGTGTGGCTGCTTTATTAATTGTGCTGTCTATGTATTTATTGTGCTGTATTCCATTTGCTTTCAGCATCTATATTATTCAGTACTATATGTTGCATTGTAACTGCACTTCTGCTAATATTTATTAGAAATCACAGAAACTCAGTACTATAGATCCCATTCAGACTGTCTTTTAGTACAAATCCTAGAGGTGAGAGAACAACTTTCAACACTCAAATATAAAGATACAGAAACCAAACAAAAGTTTTACAAACAACTCCTTGTTCATAAAACTTTTGTTTGGAACACACTCTTCTTGCTAGAAACCTCAAAGAACACAAGACTCAAGCTAGGATCACTTCAGTAAAAACTCCCTCAGGACAGTTGACATAAAATCAGGAATTGATAGGGGGCATATTTCATAAATACTTCACCAACCTCTATAACTAAAACACTGATAACCCAGGACCCCCACCCCTCCAAACCAGGACCTGGCCTTACTAGCTAAATTCCTCTTGGGTGCTAGTTTACTTAAACTAACTTAAGATGATAACAAAGCCTTAAATGACACCATCACCCTACAAGAACTAACTTACACACTTAAAAATATTCCAAGTAGAAAATCTACAGGCTCTGATGGCTTTCCTTACAGTTATAATACTTTAAACTTTTTAATGATTCCTTAAAGGTTCTCCTTCTCAGATCTCAAATTGTTCCCCAAAAATTTTAGCATACATATTGGCCCGTGTACTTCCATAACTGATCCACAGAGATCAAGTAGGTTTTATTCAAGGGCAGTAAGCTGGCAACAACACAAGATGAACTATTGACTTGATAGAGATACCTTTTAAGCTTGGACACAGAAAAGGCTTGAGTTGGCCCTACCTATTTCTCTTGTTATCACACCTTAATTTTTCAGGTCCTTTTTTGAAGGCTATTAAAGGCTTATATAGCCATCCAAGAACTCAACTAGAATTACCAGGTCAAGCCTCTTAATATATCACCATAACGAACAGAACCAGACAGTGGTGCCCTTTATCCCCCCCTTATAAAAACAATAAGTATTGCACCCCTCACAGCAGTAGTGATGGGCAAATTTATTCGCCAGACGCAAATTTGCGGCGAATTCCAGCGATTCGCTGGCGAATAAATTCGCGAAACGCCAGCGAAAATTCGCCTGCCAAAAATTTTCTGGCGTAATAATAAAACCGAATCGCGCACCGAAAATAAATAATGCGCGCCGTGAACGAAGCACCGCACGTCAAAAAAGTGCCGTGACTCGTTTCGCAAATTTTTTCCATGAAATTCGCAAATTTTTCAGCGAAGTGAAACGGGATAGCTTCGCCCATCGCTACACAGCAGTCATTAGCAACTCCCACAATGTCTTTACCCTTCAAGACTCAACCTTTAAAATATTACTTTTTGGGGAAAACGTTTTGCTAGCATTTACAAAACCATTGATCTTGCTTCCAAACCTACATAATGTCCTAGATACTTATAGTAAGCTCTCTTATTACAAAATCAGTGTTGGCAAAACCAAGAGCTCTCTCTCCATATTCCCCAGCATTTATTATCATGCCTTCAAGATACCTACCACTACCGATGGCAAATTGACTTAATCTCATACCTGACGAATAAAAAAGGATATCAAGGGTTCCGGTTGTTCGCTTCCTCTGCCGGTGTATATCGTCTGTCTGTTCTCCCTCAGACTCAAAGTGAAGTTTTATGGGATAACCAGCGCTCACAGTACGAGGTCAGATCCACGGAAAGAAAAGAAAAGTGGATAAAGGAAAGAGAGAGAATTCCGCCAATCTAGTGTAGCATTTTCCAAATTTATACACACATCTTTATGTGATTAGCATATATACTAGTTAAATAAATAGGTGAGATGTCCCCTGTGTCCACTCCAGCGTGTTGTCCCAAACTTTATCTCATACGATTTTATATAGATGGGTACTTACAAACGTTTAAAAGATCTCATGCAGAAAAGAGGTGTAGATATCAGCAGCGGATCTTACATGCGCCTCCAAAGCTTCATCCCACTATGGAAATTCACTGACATAGTGTAAAATTGTAAATATCTTTAATAAATAAATATAAAAAAATGCACTCACAATGTTCCAGAGATATTCGCATAAAATATTATTGTCTCCCACAGTCACCACTTCAGCATCCCCAAGAGTTCACAAACTGTTGGTGTTTCGGTGCGAAAATTCGCCAGCGTGTTTTCCCACCGCGTGTAAACCTCAGGCGTTTGGTGATGGCGTGTTTGCCTTGACGCGTTTCGTCCTTCGACTTTTTCAAAAGGCTTCAAATTGTAATTTGCGCATGCGTTTTTACGTCCTGGCGATAATTCCGGTGGCGTTTTTTCTCCACGCTTGTTTTTTGTACTATCTAGCTGCTGGATTGTTATATATTCATCTCTATTGTTCATTAACTCCTTATGGCCGATCCATTGCCGTGGAGTCCCAATCCATAGCAACCATCATAATTTCAACAATTTTCACATAAATTTTCACATAAATTTCTTATACAACATTAAATAGATATATTAACTTGCAAAATTATATATTAATAAATACATATTTTGCTCTATTACAATAATATTAATTTTCACCTAAAAGCAATTAAAATTACTTAAAAATTCCAGCTTTTTGTATTGTGGGGGGGGGATTTAAGTTCATAGAAAGGCCCTCAAGTTAATGTCTATGTTTCTAAGTTATAAATCCATCTGCTCTGGCTTTGCCGAGTTAAATTAACCAAGTCCCCTCCTCTCCACTTTCTCTTAGCCTCTTCTATACCCCAAAATGTTAAATGTGCTGGATGTTTGTTGTGAGCTTCTTTAAAATGTTTAGAAACACTGTGTTTTTCATTCCCTTTTTTTATATTGTTTACATGTTCTCTGATTCTGTCTTTCAAAATTCTGTTAGTTTTTCCCACATATTGTAGGCCACAGGAACATTGTAAACAATATATTACATTCTTAGTTGTGCATTTAAAACATTGTTTAATTTTAAATTCTCTTTTGTTCACTTCTGAAATAAATGCTTTTCTTTTTTTACCATATTTACATGCTATGCATAGAGAGCATGGAAAGAAACCTGCCCATGGGTGCCCACTGGTATCTAGTTGTTTATCTTTATCTCGACAATGATTATTTGTCAAGATTTGTTTTAAGTTATTCGCTCTTTTAAAGACAACTTTCGGTTCGTCAGGAATACACTTTTTTAATTCTATATCACATTGCAAGATCCCCCAATGTTTCTTAATAATTTTACTTATATCCCCTGCTAGGGGGTTATATGTAGTAGAGAACACTATTTCCTGTTTTGTTTCTTTCTTGTCTTTTTTTCTCTCTGTCAGTAACTCACTCCTTTCCATTTTGTCTACTTTTACCCGAGATTCCTTTAATAGCCTGTTGTTATATCTTCTTTCTCTGAACCTATTGTTTAATTTTTCCAGTTGTTGCTTTTGCACCCCTTCTTCGCTACAGTTCTTTTTTACTCTACACATTTGACTGAATGGAATACTTTTAATCCATTGTGGATGGTGATTGCTACTGGGTGGGACGTGATTATTGGCATCCACTTCTTTAAAGTAAGTTTTGAAATGTAGTTGTGTATTTATTGGATAGCTAGTCAGATCTAAAAAGTTAATTTCTTTATGACTATAGGTAAGGGATAGTTCTATATTTAAATCATTAGTCCTGTGACAAACTTAGTCAACAAATCCGTGGGGCCCTTCCAGACGATTACTATATTGTCTATGTAGCGACGCCATAGGACGAGGTTGGTCCCCAGCTTAAGGTATGGGTGGATGTGACATTCCTCCCAATATCCCATGTGTAGATTCGCATAGCTGGGGGCGAATCTCGTACCCATGGCTGTCCCACACAGTTGTAAATAGTATTTACCCTGAAACCAGAAAAAATGATGTTGTAGTATAAATTCAATACCCTTTAAGATTAACTCTTTTTGTGAAGTCGGGATTTCACTATCTCCTTCCAGGAAGTGAGGCGTGGCTTTAAGGCCTTGACTGTGTCTAATTGATGTGTTTAAGGACTTAACGTCCAGTGTTGCCAGTAGCATATTGGGGTCCCATTCTAAGTCTTGCATTACTCTAATTACTTCAGTTGAGTCTTTTAAATATGTGGGTAAGTTTACCACATACTTTTGTAACATATTATCTAGATATTGTGATAGATCACTCGTGGGTGAGTTGATTCCTGATATGATGGGCCTTCCCGGAGGGCTTTTTTGATCTTTGTGTATTTTTGGTAAGCAATATAGTACTGGCAACGCTGGGTGTAGTATTTTCATATAACTCCATTCCGTTTCATTAAGTATACCTGATGTTCCAGCTCCATCCAATAAAAGGTGTAATTTCTGGTTAAAAATTTCAATAGGGTTAGTATCTAGTTTTTTATATGTTTCATTATCATCTAATAGGTTTTGACACATTTGTATATGTTGTTCCCTATCCATAATCACGGTCCCTCCTCCCTTGTCTGCCGCTTTTATGACTAGACCATCATCTTTCGTAAGATTTTCCACTGCTATCTGTTCTCTTTTCGTTAAATGTAACTTTTTCTTATTAATTTTTTGCCGCTTTTATGACTAGACCATCATCTTTCCTAAGATTTTCCACTGCTATCTGTTCTCTGTTCGTTAAATTTAACTTTTTCTTATTTGTTTTTTGTATATATTTCTCTTGTAAAGCCTCAAGATCTTTCTTTATTATTTCTTCATATAATTTAATATACTTTCCTTTTTCGATATAAGGGATATAGTTGGACTTCTTTTTTAGGGAAGTGTGTATAAAGTTATCCTGTTTGATATTTTGATTATCATTAGGACTAGTGTAATTTTTCATAATGTGATCATCTCGTGCAAATGCTTTTTTTGACATAATTTTTCTTATAAATTTCTCAGTATCTATATACATCTCAAACTTTATTTGTGGGTGCAAATGTTAAACCTTTCTTTAACATTCTTTCTTCTTCCTGTGTGAGGGTTCTACTACTTAAGTTATAAATCCCATTTTTTATTTTTCTTACCTTGTTGTTTCTTTCCTGCCTGTGTATCTCTCCTTGCATTCTCCAGTAGTGATTGTGTCTGCTCCCTATTGTGGTTTGACTCCTCATGTTCCCCTTTGTGCTGTTCCAGTGCCATGTGTTCGGTTGTTCGACCCCCGTGACTCTGTGTGGATAATTTGTTATTCTCTTTATTTCCTTGTCCTTGTAGGGTTTTTTGGGTCTTGCCCCTAAAAAATCATTCCTTGGGCTATCTTTAATTTTTTTAAACTAATTCGTTTTTGAGGTATTTTTTAGTGTTGTTGTTTCTTTAGGGGCATGAGTGACTTGTCTTATTGTTTCAGTTTGCTGTATATCTAAGACAGTTCTAGTCTGATCTCTGGGCTTTTTTTCTTTGTTCCAAAACTTTATATTTCCAACTTTGAAATCCTCTATATCCCTTTTAAATTTACTTTGCTTAGTTTCGACAATTGTTCCCTCTATCTTTCCTAATTTTTTTACCATTTGTGACTCTAACATGGCAAATTCTTCAGTATCCATATGGGGGTCCAATTTTTTGTGTAACTTTTCTATTTTGTTGTTAATATCTTTTAATTCTATTGTTCTCTGTTCAACAATCAGTTGCATCAATTTAATTGTACACCCATATATGATTTCGTTCCACTTTGTCATGAAATTAACATCTCCTCTCCCAAATGTGGGTTCTTTCTTTATTTTTAATCTCATACCTGGACACATAAATTATTCCAATATATCTAGATCTGTTCAGATATAACTATGCCCCCCATGATTCAACAAATTAAGTCACAAAAAAATGGCCCAAGCACTCTTTCCTGGTTTGGAAGAATATTTGCTATAAAAATATCCGTTCTACTGAAGCTTCTATATCTATTTGAAACACTCCCAAATTTGGTTCCCCTTATAACTTTTAAAAATCTTTATGTGTTTGGGGCGAATCAAAGAAACATAATCTCTGCAACAGTCTAAACTACACTCCTTAGCGTCCCCTGCTAGATGGGGCTTTATTTAGAACTTTATGGCTAAGGCATATAACTTTGCAAATCACTTTACGATTAGAATGCTTTGAATTTTATTTAAATATCTCCACTTTCCCCATACGTAATATAAGGCACTAAGTTGGCCCAGGAGCAGTTACCCATAGCAACCAATAACATGCTTGCACTTAAACAGGTGACTAGTAAATTCTACCTGCTGATCAGTTGCTATGGGTTACTGCCTCTGGACAGACATATTAAATAACCCCAATAGTCAAACCTTACAGAGATAATGCAACATTGGCAACATCAACACCTTTTCAATCATTAGCTAATCTGGGCCTCCAGGAAAAAGGGTTAATTTCCCAAATCTACTACTTTCTGAACACCAAGCTGAGCCACCTTCTAGACTTCCATATGATCAAATGGGACTCTTCCACAACCTCTCTCTGATCAAGATCTCTGACAAAGCCTACTACCATAAGAACAGAATCGAATACAGGTGTGAAACACATTCTGAGATATATTTGTTATAACACCAAACCCAAAACTTTTACCAAACCCAACCATTAAAACCATTAAAACCTTACAGAAAGTCTAAATTGTAGACAGGTAAGCGTTATTGTGTTATTGCCCAGGTACCACTTGCTGTCCTCACATCTGCAGTGAATTCAGTTCAGGATTTGGCCATTTTCAGCAGAATTGAGATTCAGCCAAATCCAAGTGCTTGGCAGAACTGAATACTTAAACTTATTTGACTTTTAGTCACACAAACAAGGATCATTGAAATGGCAAATATGCAACTTAAGGTCTGAATTCAGTTCAGGATTTGGGTGAATATTAATTCCATGAAAGATTCAGGATTTGGCTGAATCCCGAATTTGTGGCTTCAGTATCAGAGAGAATGACATTCTCTTGACTTGTATAGGTTCTGTTCTCAAGCTAGCCATGGTCACTAGTACCCTGGCCTTGAGGGCAGAGTCATCTTTTTGGCTGTAAGAGCAGTTCTTTGTGTAATTTCCTGCCTGGAGTTGATCCAGGAACTTGGTGTTTTAGGGTTGTCTGACTTACCATTGCTCTATGTGAGCAACAGGTCATGCCTGCTTCACTCCTATTGCTATACATGCATCTTGAGTAAGGCAGAGCTTTGTCAGCTGGGTGTGTTTCTACTGTGATTCTTGTGTTTGACCGTCTTGCCTGTTCCTAACTTTGATTGTCGCTGCCTGTCCTCACTTCCTTGCCTGTGACCTTGACTACGCTTCTGTCCTGATATGGTACTGTATTGTCTGATCCTTGTTATTGACCCAGCCAGGCCCTGTCACTCTGTCCTGGAATAATACAACTGTTTCTGTTATGGCTTTTATTGATTCTGGAGCTGCTGGGAATTTTCTTGATGCTTCTTTTGCAGCTAAAATGTCTGTCCCTTCCATTCCTCTCCTATCAGACTGTTGACCATTGATGGAAATCCCCTGGGTTAGTTAGCTCAGTAACCCCTAAACTTGAGATGTATGTGGGAGGCACACATTCTGAGGTGATTGATTTCCACCTTATCCAATGTGCATCCACTCCTGTGGTGTTAGGACTACCCTAGTTAAGGAAACATAACCCACAAATTGATTGGACTACTGGGGAGATTTTGGAATGGGGTCCTGGCTGTAAGTCAGTCTGTATAAAAAACACATTGCTGCCACATTCCATTACATGTTTCCTTGTTGAAATGCTCTGGGCCACCATTTTGTAATATCCTGCCTGGAGTTGATCAAGGGACATGGTGTTTCAGGGGTGTCTGGCTTACCATTGCTCTAAGTGAGCAACAGGTCATGCCTGGTTCACTCCTATTGCTATACTTGTAACTGCAAGTAAGGCAGCGCTTTGTTCAGCTGTTACCTATCTGGCCCATGTGATCAGTGTAAGCCATTATACTGCCTATAAAGACCCCTGCCCTGCACAGAATCATTGCCCAATATAGGTTCTGCTATTGTGAGTTACTGGGTGTGTTTCTACTGTGATTCTTGTGTTTGACCTTCTTGCCTGTTCCTAATTTTGATTCTCGCTGCCTGTCCTGACTTCCTTTCCTGTGATCTCAACTACACTTCTGTCCTGATTTGGTACTGTATTGTCTGATCCTTGTTACTGACCCGGCTCATCTCTTGACTACTAGGGTTGTTGCCACCTTTTACCAGCTATTCTGTTTCAGCTGCTGTAGCTATGTAATTACTGATCCTTAGACTATCCCAAGTCCCAATGGAATGGCAATAACTTACATAAGGGCAGTATCCACAGATAGGCGACTCAATGGAAGACACAGATGAAGATCTTGAAGAGGTTTAATCTTGCAGTGTAGATCTTAGTGACAAATTCCATAGGTCAAAACAAAGTAGCTTTACCAGGTACAGAGAGAGATGCAGCGCATGCTTACAGATACTTGTCTGCAGGAACACTGACTATGGGAGGGGTGGCTACATGGGAGGAACCAAACTACAGGGGGGTGAGAGGAACAAACTTGTTACAGGCAAACTTAGCTGATAAACATCATAACATATACATGTGGGACACAACACCAGCAGTGGTGGGAGCGGGAAGAAAGGGGTTGTGTTGTGACATCAACGGGCCAGACCCCGAAAAATGCTACGTTTACTACGGATTGGGGGCGGGCCAAGGGCCTTTAATATGGGTATTACAGATTTACCAGCAGCTACATTGCCAGTAAATTTGTAATACCAACCCCAGCCTTAGCAGGTGTTTTACTGGCTAGGCCGGTGAAATACTGGCCGGGTGGCAACCCTATTGACCACGCTTCTTGTCCTCCATTCCTGTACCACGTGCGTTTCCCTTGCTCGCCAAGAACTCTCCTCCTGGTCCTCTCACATTAAGACCTGGCGGCATCCAATTAGCGAAGGGCTCCTCCTGAAGTGAGGTTTTGGGATACCAATAGTTACACTTTGTTTTTCTGTGCTGTGAATCGATATCTATGCTCTCCCTTTTACTCTCGTACTCATACGTTCTCATGTCATGTCTTCTCATGCCTGTAAAACCTCTGAGATCTTTTGGCTTCTGACTTTGTGAATGTCAAATCCAAGAATATTCTTTGTCTTTCACCTCAAGTGGTCTTCGGTAAGGGCCCTTACACACGGGCGTTTTTGACCTGCGCTCCCCTGCATTTCGTTTGGCTGCGTTCAGCAGCAGGGGAGCAAGGGTTTAGACACACCTCATTCTTTTCAATGAAGTTGTACCCACGAGACGCGTGTAAGCACCGAACACAGATTCAGATGCAACATGCTGCGTCTGAAAATGCAGGGGAGCGCAGGTAAAAAACGCCCTTGTGTAAGGGCCGTAACCGAATTTCCATGACGAGTGCATTGCCAATTTACAGGCTCTGTATGTTGGCTCTGCTTTATTCTGCATTATAAGTGGAGTTGTTCCTCTTGACCCATGGCAGAAATACACCTGCTTTTGTGGACTGTTCTCAGTCATCATTTGGTGGAACAGATATTTGAGTTAGAGCAATTAGGAGCCCAGGAACCAGAAAAAGAATTAACAGGGAGTGATAAGTCTTTAAAACCTCCATTATTATTTTCTTCTAAACACAACATTCCCACAGTCCCAGTATGAAGCATTTTCCTACAGAGCTAACAATCTCCCACAAGATACCCCTTATCATTACCAAGGAGAACATCCTTTTTTTACAAGACTGCAGATAATGACTGTGTGTGTTCAGCAGATGGGAGCAACGGGAGGAGTCTATCTGAGGATTTGTGAAAGTGTGAGGAGTCTGTGGTGAGTAGAGACAGGAGGGATCTGCAGACTACAGGCACAGAATGCAGAAAGTGACCTGTAGGGCACAGCCTGCCTGCCCTCATTTATCAGCCCCAAACAGGCTGTCTAAAGCCATTAAACAGCCCCCTATTATGGCATGAAAGTTGTATGAGTATCCCTTTTTCACAAAGTCTAGGTTTACATCCCAGTCACTCTGCCCTCTCCTTCACAGTAAATATTTCCTCTCTGTTTTGAAAACTCTGAGATAATTAGCGGAGATAATCTGTCTGCTAGAGATTATCTAAACCGAGAAATAGAAATGGAAACAAACTTTTACCACAGCTGAATTGTAAGTGATGATGAAAGGGATAGTCGAGGAGACTTGATAGGGTCTGTAACTAGGGTTGCCACCTTTTCTGGAAAAAAAATACCGGCTTTCCTATATA
>CM044445.1:22261491-22295593 GCA_024363595.1 Xenopus borealis
TAAACATCTTGCCGCCCTAGGCCCGGGCCTAGGGGGCCTTTCCCTAAATCCGGGCATGACAATAGGGGATGTATGGCAAGACGGCAAGATTATCACCTTTGCACAATTAAGGGAGAGATATAATATTCCACATAGTCAATGGCTGAATTACCATAGACTTAGCCAGGCCCTTAAAACAGCACACATGCAAAATAACATTATAATTGACACCCACCCATTGCTGTCCTACATTAATAAAGGCCATACTAAAGGGTTAATTACCATGCTGTATGCCAGACTTCAACAAGTTGCACATGGCAATAATTTGCAAACATTGCGACAAAAATGGGAGGATGATGTGGGCATTATCCTAAACGAAGAATGGCTAGAATCCCAAGAAACAATCCAACTGGTATCCCCAAACAACAGGCTTCGAATTATTCAGTTATACGTTCTACATAGAGCCTACTACACCCCAGCAAGATTATACATTATCAACCCTAATGTTCCTGACCATTGTACCAGATGTACACTAGTAAAAGGGTCACTTATTCATATGTTATGGAGCTGTAGCAAGATCACCCCATACTGGGGTTCAATTATTGATATACTGGAAAATATATTACAAATATCAATAGACAGAAAGCCGAAATTGTGCATTCTAGGTATAACTCAATCACTCAATTTAAACCAGTACCTGTCACTATTTCTTCAAGAGGCTTTACTACAGGCAAAGAGGTTGATAACTCTGAATTGGAGGAATATAGCCCCTCCTACATTTGCTAAATGGGTACAGACAATGCAGGACACTTGTATGATTGAACAACTGGTTTACATGAAAAGGGGGGTCCCAACCAAGTTCCAAACAATTTGGGGTCCCTGCTTGGACATGTATCCTCTTCCTTAACAGCAACTAGCAACAGGGAAACAACATTTTAAGCACTGTCTGAAAGTAGCTATAGTATACCCATAATTTCAAGGTTTTTCAGTCTTCCCAGTCTATTGCAAACCAAGGTATACTGTAATACATATTGTCTATCATAATGTAAAACAATACAACAATTGTAACAATTTTTCAATCTTTGTACCTTATTACAAATATCAAAGTGAACAATGTTGTATTATGCAATTTACTGTTAATAAACAGAAGGAAACCCTAAAAATGAATAGGACTAAAAATGCCATATTTTATATACTGAACTTATTGCACCGGCCTAAAGTTTCAGCTTCTCCATAGCAGCAATGATCCACGACTTGTCACAGGGAGTCACCATCTTGGAAAGTGTCTGTGACACTCACATGCTCAGTGGGCTCTGAGAAGCTGTTGAGAAGCTAAGTTTAGGGGTCATAAAAATTATCAAGTAGAAAATGAGGTTGGCCTGTAATACAATCTGATGCTATAGGGCTGATTATTAAATTCTGATGCTAATTGCCCTGGTTCTGTGCTGCCATGTAGTAATTATCTATATAAATTACTAATCAGTCTTATACTGTGGCATTTATATTCTGTGTGTACTGTATATTTTCAGTCGGTCCCGTGAATCAGAAGAAAAGAAGATGGGGAGCTGTTGGGGCAACTTTGGAGACACATATCTTTACTGCTAAACAGCTCTGGTTGCCTTGGACTGGTACAGAAGCACAAAACATAATGTACAACATTTCTAGCCTACTAAGTTTAACTTTCCTTGTCCTTTAAACTATGACAGAATCACTGATAAATGGATATTTTCATATATATGTTGAGGTAAGAGACCTGTTATCCAGAATGCTCGGGTTCGGGGGGTTTTGTGACAACGGATCTTTCCATAATTTGGATCTTCATTCCTTACTGTGGTGTTTATACAAATGGCCTGCAGGTGGCACTGTGCATACACAGCTTCTGTACAGCTTGAAAGTGAAAGTAAGACTTACTGCTGTTATGTAATGGCTGCATGAACCTGCTAATAAAGCACTGTTCTACTCTCCTAATCCTCGGCTACCAAATACAACAAATGGCAAAAAGGATGTCTTCTCTACCTCTGCAGCAGCCTGCACCTTTTCTACCAAACCCTGGTGAGCCTACCATACCTTTTACTGCTTGGATCCGTATGTTTGATAATTACATTATTGCTGCTGACCAAGGGGAGATTTCTGCAGCTAGAAAGCATGCTTTACTTATTCACTGCCTGGGGGCAGAAGGACAGCGTATATTCTATATATTACCATTACCTGATGAGACTTATGAAACTGCTCTTACTGCTATAAAGAACTTTTTTGTGCCAAATGTAAATGTGGTTGCTGAAAGATATAAATTCCACCAACGTGGACAGCGTAATGGTGAATCCACGGAACATTTTGTAGCAGCTTTGAGAGAGCTGGTTGTTACCTGTGAGTTTGGGATTCTAACAGATGAAATGCTAAGAGATCAAATAGTGGAAAAAAAAAACTCACTGTGCATTAGAGAGAGACTGCTCTTAGAGCAAGATTTAACCCTTGCAAAGGCTATTACAGATGCTTGCCAAATTGAAACAGCTGTGGCAGAGGCTAAAACTCTCAGTTAGGGAACTGCTGGGAATGTACAGATTGTGAATTCAAAACTGTGGCCTAATAATATGCAGTCATAGGAAAAATACAGTGCTAAGGAAAGGGATTCACTGTAAAACCGTGCAGAGAATACAAATAAAAAATACTGCTTTCGCACAAACTACAATTGATGCTGTTATGGCACTAGACAGGGCTGCCCCCTATCCCCAACTCTCTTTATAATTGCTTTAGAGCCGTTTCTTTGTTATGTACACTTGAGTCCAGATATTAATGGGGTCTCCATTAACAACCATCATCACAAGACCGCAGCATATGCTGATGATATTCTTTTCTTCATTAAACAACCTATAGTCTCTATACCAGTTTTGAACCAATTATTGACTTACTACGGCTATTTTAGCAACTTTAAGATCAACTTTTCCAAGTCTATGGCTCTAAATATCTCTCTATCCCCTAGAACGGTACAAGCCCTGTTGCAAAATCTTCCTTATAAGTGGTCCCAGTTTCACATTACTTATCTAGGGCTTAAAATTAACAAAGATTATAATGAATGGATGCTAAGCAATCTTGGAGTGTTATTGACAGCTATTAAAAAGGACCTTGACTCATGGATTGACCTCTTTCATGGTTTGGCAGGATTAATGCTGTCAAAATGAATATTATTCCTCACATTTTGTACATTTTTCAATCTCTCCCCTTGCCAGTTCCAGAACAAATGTTAGATGTTATAATGCAATAATGTATTTTTGTCCGTTGGTTTTACATACAGGTCCGAGGACAGTGTGTCAGATCAAAGTGTCTAGAACGGAAACCTCTCGTGGATCACTATGCAACGTAAATTTTAAAATTGAACCTCTTCAGGGATCAATATTACTTACAAACAAGGGGTACAGCAATGGGGTCCAATGTGGCCCCGTCATATGCAAATATTTACATGAACGCTTTCAAAAATAATTTTGTATATACCAATGAGCTGTTTAAGACATACTGTTTGAGCTGGTATAGATTTATTGACAATATCTTTGTAATATGGACGGGCCACAGGGGACCCTAGAGGAATTTCATAATCAAATAAATTTTACCAGAACAAACTTAAAATTTACGTTGCATAGTGATCCACGAGAGGTTTCCTTTCTAGACACTTTGATCTGTCGGAGGGGAGACACACTGTCCTCGGACCTGTATATAAAACCCACGGACAAAAATACATTATTGCATTATAACTCATTCCATCCACCACAAGTGAAGAAGTCAGTGCCAAAGTCACAATTCAGTAGAGTGAAAGCAATAGTGTCCGACGACAGTGTGTTAGAAACCCGGTTGGATCAGATGCAAGGAAAATTTGAAGAAAGGGGATACCCAAGAGGTCTGTTGAAAAAACAACGAACAGCAATACAGGAAAATACCAGCAGAAGTGTAACAAATCAAAATCTAAGAATTCCGTTTGTGTCCCGATATAATACAATCAGTGCACATGTGGAGAAAGTAATTAGAAAACATTGGCCACTATTAAAAGAGGGATTACCAGAAATACATGTCTTTAATAATTTTCCCATTATTTCATATAAAAAATCCAAGACCATTGGATCCATGGCCATAAGAGCTGACATAGGAGGGACTCAAATGCAAGAGCGACTGCTGTGACCCAGAAAAAACGGAACATATCCATGTCTGGGTTGCAGTTGTTGCCAGTGTCAGACTGGCCACAGGGATACCAGGAAAACTCCTGGTGGGCCAAGGTGTCAGTGGGCCCTCATGCTGCTAAACTTTTGGCCTATTTCATGGCCATTGCCTATTTCTATGAGAACAAAGAGGCTAAATAGATGGAATAATTGATTATAGTATGAAAAGAAAACAAACTAGGAGAATAGAGGTTGATTGAGTAGATGAAAAATATTAGTACTGAGAGTGGGCCCCCTGGTCTAAGGTTTTATGGTGGGCCCCTGGTCTAAGGTTGTTGGGTGGGCCCCTGGTGTCCCAGTCCGACACTGGTTGTTGCTCTAATTGCGTTAAAGGAGATGTATTGTACCACCCCAGGAAAGGGACACCGATTAAAATTAATGGTTATTACACGTGTGAAAGCAATCATGTTGTTTATTTAATCAAATGTCCGTGTGGCTTAGCTTACGTTGGACAAACCACAAGAAGCGCTAGAGAATGCATTAGGGAACACAAGTCCGCTATAAATACCAAAAAAAGTGATCAAGCAGTGGCAGGTCATTTCCTGGTTGCAGGCCATGGGGTACAACAACTTAAGTATCAAATAATAGACAGCGTCCCAAAAATTCGGAGAGGCGGAGATCGAGCCAAAATGCTCCTTAAGAAAGAAGCAAAATGGATTAGAAAATTAGAAACGTTGGATCCCCATGGCCTCAACAGGGAATATGACCTAAGCAAAATTTATGGCTGAATTATTTTTATATTGTTTTTAAACAATTTTATTACTGAGATTTTAATTGAGGTTTTTTCTATTTTGTTCACAGTTTTACTTTGTCGTTTTTTCATACTTGTTTTTTCACAAACGACAATTCTGGACACTTATACATAAAGATACATAAGTATTTTAATTTGTAAAATGTGATTTATTACAAAAAGGAAATAGAACAAATCATTTTCTATGTAACAATGTATCAGCGAAAAAAATTTGAAACATTGTATTTTGTGCAAGTATACCACTAGGTGTCACTGTGATATTTTGTATAAATAATTGAGCACAGGTGTTGTCTGGGTGGCTTGAGAAAAGACCAATGGTCTGAAGCTAAAATGCTCATTCCATTAAGATGGAAACAAACCTTAGCCCCGACAGTACAGGATTGGTACTCAAGTTGACGAACTCCACAAATATGAAGAACTCTCCCTTTTCATGTCTGACTCACTGAGACTTATAGCGTGAGATGGCTTAAATGGCTTTCATTTAAAGAGTATGATTATTACAAACAAACCTCCAGATAACATGTTGGTTTTACGGGACCCTATTGTTTTGACGCCTTCCACTTTCCTGTTATGTTGGAGCTTATGGAACCCTTATTTTTTTTTTTCTTCTTTTGATTGTATCTCAGATTACAACTTTGATTATTTATACTGTCTTTCCCCCCAACCCTTCTTTGTTTTTCTGTACCCCTGATTTATCCTGTTTTGAAAACTCAATAAACATTCAATTTAAAACACCTATGGGAGCTTCCCATAGGGTTTTGAAGCAAAAAAAAAATACTGCTTTCGCAGTGGTTCAACACAACACCTTGCAAACTATGCTAAATGTCCATCAAAAGCTATACAGTGCCACAAATGTTTAAAGCCAGGTTACTTTGCTACAGTCTGCCATAGTTCTAAATATGTTCATGAACTTACTACTACAAATGTTACAGTATTAAGTGTGGATAAAGCTGGTACATTTATTCCAGACAAGTTTATATGCACTGTAAGTGCCAGTACTGCTTCTGCTGACAAGGGGCACTCCATTAACCTGATGCTTGATACAGGTTCGGCTGTTTCAATACTACCAAAGGATATTTTCTTGAAATACTTTGCAAAAGATATGCTTGGTGCACCTGCCCTGAGACTGGTCAGTTACTTAAAGGATCCAATCCCTATGCTTGGTTGTTTGCCAGTGACTGTATAATTTAAATCAAATACTGCAAAATGTGACTTTTACATTGTGAATAAAGGTACAGGATCTCTTTGCTGCATTAAACCTACAGTTAGTGGATGGTCTCATTACTACAACACCAGTGCCTGCCACACAGCCTGTGTCTAAAATTTCAGCACAAAGCAACATATCACTGGGCTGTGCAATGAACTTTGTACACAAAGTTAAGTTGAGACCAGATGTAAAACCAGTACGCCAGAAATTGAGGCGATTGCCCTACTCTATAAGGGAGACTGTCTCACAGGAACTAAAGAAACTGGTAGAGCAAGATGTTCTTACATAACTACAGAGCAACATGCCATGCAACGACCCAATCATCTCCAGCTGAATTATTACATGGCAGACAGATGAGCACTAGGTTACATGTTGCAGACATCAAACTTCCACCAAAGACTATTCCTACAAAATCATCTACTGCTGACATTGTAAAATGTTACCAAGCCAAATGCAAGGCTTATACTGATAGAAAACGTGGCACAAGAGAAATGCACTTTCAGCCTGGATCTTTAGTCAGAATTAAGAAACCAGGAATACTGAAACAAGGACAATCTAAATTTACTACACCACTTGAAGTGAGACGCCAGCGAGGACCATACACATATGAACTGTCTTATGGACGCATATGGAATGCAAGTCGTCTTGCTCCTGCTAGATATGACTTTGGAGATGTTGCATTTGATGAAGGACATTTTCCTACTCCTAATGCATTGCCAACCGCAATAAGGCAGAAGAAAGTGAACCTATAAGGCATACTGAGAGAATCAGAAAACTACCTTCATGGACCAAGGACTATGTCATGTGAAGCATGTATATATTGCTTAAGATACATACGGTATAATTGTTACTGTTTATATGTTGTCCAAATGCTTTCCTACTATAGGGGGGTTATGTGGTGTTTATACAAATGGCCTGCAGGTGGCACTGTGCATACACAGGACTTTCTGTACAGCTTGAAAGTGAAAGTAAGACTTACTGCTGTTATGTAATGGCTGCATGAACCTGCTAATAAAGCACTGTTCTACTCTACTCATCCTCAGCTACCAAACACAACACTTACTCTATTAGAAAATCATGTAAACATTAAATAAACCCAATAGACTTGTTTTGCATCAAATAAGAATTAATTAAATTTTATTCTGGGTCAAGTACAAGGTAGCATTTTATTATTACAGAAAAAATTATTTGATAAAATTTTGGATTATTTGGATTAAATGGAGTCTATGGGAGATTGGCTTTCTGTAATTTGGAGCTTTCTGGTTAATGGATCACATAACCATTTCCTGATCTGAGTTTTTATCAGATAAACACATGCCTTTATTCCACCTCAGCCTCTATGTAAGTACGTATACCTTATGGTAATTTAATTCCTCTTACTTGGAATACGCCAGGCTCTTTTTTAATGGCAAATTGCAAGGTATTCCCAAATGTTATAGATAATTTATTCTTAAATATTTAAATGAAGGTCCTATTTGGTATTCTTTTATTTCATGTGTAAAAATGTGCTTTGAGAAGTAACAATAATTCCATGTTCTTTTTCCCTGGATTCATTAGGATTAAGGCAATGTAATTCCATTACTGGGGCCTTTCATTCATTTAAAGAAAGGGAGTGGCAGTCATTTCAGATTAGTTATAAATCCAGTAAATAGATTTGCAAAATATTAATGTGCTGGGAAAAAAACAAAGCAAGGATTCCCAGTGCTGACCTGAATGGTATCTTCCAGATTACTTCCTTTTGGGTTGCTTCTCCAGCCTGAAATGTAAAATTGGGAACCAAAAAGCACAATATCGGATTTGTGTTCTTTAGGGATGCACAAAATCCCATATTCAGTTCAAGATCTGGCCAGATCCGAGCTATTTTTAGCAGGATTTGGATTAGACTGAATCCAATAACTTGGCCAAACTGAATTTGAACTCTATTTAACTGGCATGCTTCACAAGCGTATCAGGTAGTTCCATTGTCTGCTTTTTCGGCTCTCCAGTTCAGTATTTGGCAAAATCCATACCTATGGATTTGGGAATTCGGCAAAACCCTGAAAATATGTGTTCTTTAGGAATGTGCCATATCCTAGATTTAACAAAAAATTTGGCCACATCCGATGCTATTTATAGCAAGATTCAGATTAGACCGAAACCAAGAACTTTGCCAAACTGAATTTGAACCCTATCTAACTGACATGCTTCGTGAGGTATTTTTGTTTGTGCACCTGCTTTTTCAGCTATGTTTCAGCTTAGTATTTGCCCAAATCCATACCCCTGGATTTGGGGATTCTGCAAAACCCTGTAAAGTATTTTGATTATACTGCATCTTATAATTTTTCTTTCTAAACCCTGTTCTATGATTTCCAGCTAGAATCCAGTGTGGAAAGGTGCAGATATGGTAGCCCCTCTACTGGTATTTCACAGTCCTATTTAATTGGCTAAAGCTTGGCCGTGTTTCGGCACCCACATTGTCATATTGCTGGCAGACCCAGTTACACCCTACAACTAAAAATAAGAGACTGATGGGGGCCCCAGGTGGGGAGGAGCTCTAAATAATGTTGAATTGTAATGTGATTTTATGCTTTTTGGAACTCTGTTCAGCAGCCTAGATTGCTTTGTGGGTAGTTAGAAATGCTACAAAGTAACTCCCTGCACCCCTGGCAGCCTTTAACTGAGAAGGGATACCACTGAATTGTACTCTAACTACAATTAGAGATTGCATAGATGGGGTCAGGAATAGCAATAAACCAGTATTGCTGATACAACAGTAACTATAACTCACCTGTGGCCCTCTGGCTATTTTTTCACATCAGCTCCCAGGATTCAGTGAAAGTAGTACAGCTTTACATTAACAGACCAATACCACTGAATGGTTTTGGGAGCCTAAAATATTTTTGCTGGGATGGGGGCAGGAATTCAGAATATTTTTTCAAGATTTCTAGCCAATATAGGAAATATTACCATACTACGAAAATAGATATTTTGTTCACTTGCAATAGTCTATCCTTATCTTGCATCAAACCCAATGTTCCATCTGAAAGTCATTTGATTCCCAGCAGTTTCAGGCTGACGGATTGCAAGGCATGTTTTTAATACTTTTTCCATTGCTGCAGCTCAACCTTCCATCCATCAAATCAGCCCAATCATAATTCCTTGTTTAAGCTGGTACTATGATGAGGTTACCCACAAAATGGTTTCATTAGCTCTTAAAAGAAACCTCAGCAGGAAACGCAAACAATTGACCTAAATTTGCCTTAAATGCCAAGCACAAATTGCAGGAATTGAAACAATTAGGGAAAATAGTCCCTTCTGCAGCGCTTCTCAGAAGGGTTAAATGACGCTTAAGAATGTGGCTCATACAGACGAGTGAGAGGGGGACAGAGATTCTTGGGGGTCAGTGTAGGAGAAATGGATAGAGTAGAGACCAGAAGGTTCATGGGGTGACATGATGATAATGTCATTAATATTGATATATTCTAAACATTTAGGGCCGGTACACACGGGCGTTTTGGACCAGCGCTCCCCTGCGTTCGGTTTTGCTGCGTTCAGCCGCAGGGGAGCGCAGGTCTAGATGCACCTCATTTTGTTCAATGAGGTTGTACCCACGAGACGCGTGTAAGCGCCGAACGCAGATTCAGACGCAACATGCTGCATTTTTCCTGCGTTTGGCGCCTACATGCGTTCGTGTGAGTACAGACCCATTGAAAATAATTGAGTGCGTCTATACCTGCGCTCCCCTGCGGCTGAACGCAGCAAAACGGAACGCAGGGGAGCGCAGGTAAAAACGCCCGTGTGTAAGGGCCCTTACTCCCTTCTTATCTAATTTCTCCCCCAGAGACGCAGTTTTATGGAATTTGAATCAGATTGGGACCTCCGTTTTTAAATATTCCTCCCCTTAATTAGATATGGTTTCTTCCCAATGGCCATAAATTCCCAAACTGCAAGGCTGCCCCACCTGAACCGAATCAAGGCACTCAATAGAGGGTTGCAGGCAGAGTGGGAATTAAGAAATTTGGAATCAATGTTGATTATTTATCCTGGTTACTCATTTAACCCTTTAGATGCCATTGGCTGCAGAATCAATGTATGTAACTTTAATATATTCCGCCATATGTGTATGTGTTTACTAGAAACATGGGGTTCAGCGAGATCAGACATGTGGCACATAAAGGGTTAAATAAAGCAGTCTAAATCAGCAACTCTTTTCCTGAAAATGACCCATTCCTATCAACACAGTATTTTACAGGGTAAGGCAGCCACTGGCACTGCAGCTGTTGCACAACTGATAGGGCTAGAGGGGGCTTTTGGAATTTGGTGTTCTCTAGCTGGGTCACTGCTTGATGGTACGTACCCATAGTGCTTCTTACTTAAAGTCATAACTGCTTTGCAACCCTGGACAATCACTTATTTGGTATATAAACATAAAAATATGCAGAACTTTTTCAGGGGTTTCAATAAGTGTATATTTCTCTCAGTCCGATCCCATTTGATTTAAGAAATCCTAGATAATCAACTGCTAACCATTTATAACTAGTGGTTCGGGTGCAACCTCCCCGAACCCTGCGCTCTATATCCTCAGCAAGTTCATCCCAGCATCTATTATACATTGACCATAAGTATAATTAAGGATCGGCTTACTCTTTGTGGGTTGACCCGGGTGCTCCCGCCCAGAGTTTGTCACTAAGGGCTCTTACACACTAGCATTTTTCCCTGCGCTCCCCTTGCGGCTGAACACTGCAAAACGGAACGCTGGGGAGCGCAGTTAAAAACGCTCGTTTGTAAGAGCCCTAAGGAGGCAATTTCACAATGTAGATCCAATAGTTGAAGCGCACTCCTGGAGTCAAAGATCGCTTCAGCTTCAATATTTCGTTAAAACATCCATCTTTATTAGTTACATTCAATAAAACAAATCAAGTTCAAGGTCTAACGTGTTTCGTAACCACGTACTTCCTCAGAGACCTGTGCATACGCCGTTCAATACAGGGCCGGACTGGGAGGAAATAGCAGCCCTGGAAAAAGTTTCAAAGCAGCCCATGTATTCACGCTCATGCAATGCATGATATATATTGCCAACCCTAAGGTTAACTAGAACTAGTGTTTATTAATAGATATTTTAGGAGTCCATTACCATATAACCCACAGCAATATTATGCACCCTATGTGCTGGAACTGGCCCTTGCAACAAACATCTCACCCTAGTTTCTATCACAACTATTCTATCTGTGGATTAGTGGCCCTATACTTACAGTATATTCTATATTTTCCTTTGTGTACCCCCAGCTTAGACCATGCATCCTGGCAGATAAGAGGACTTTAATTGCCATGTGTATCACAGGGCCAAAGTGTGGCATACTTGAGGAGATTAGGCTGTCTCGTGCAATTAACATTGTTTCAGTTCAATAGATTACCGACCTATAATCACTTATTTGGGACCTATACATATATATAGATATATATATATATATTCAAATATGTACATCAAAGACAGCTAATTTATCTACCATAACCCTTCTGTGTGTTAAATCATCATGTGCTGTGTGACATTACTGTAGTATTACAGTTGTAACAGCTGGCTTGCAGTGGCGTCAGCAAATGCAGACTGGACTCATTTGGGGTTTGCATGGATCTCACAGTCAAGAGGCTGGTGTTTTATGGACTAACACCAAATGGTAAAGGGCAGGCTTGGACTGGGCTTTGGTCACCTTCCTTAAAATGGAGCCCAAGTCATGTGGTAGTGTGTCAGATGATTGGAAGCAGTTAGATCCCCATCCAAGATCCTTAAAGGGATAACAATAATAATGCAATTATATCAATGTTGAAAACATAAGTATTTACTGGTATATATAGGTGCGAACTGCAAAGGAATGGTGTAGATTAAACAGTTAGGCAGATTAAGACCATTCCACAGGATTTTGTCCAGGTTTCAGTACCCAAGTAGAGTTGTCTGGTTTTGAACCAGGCAGTGCATTCTATCCATGGACCGTCTGGTTCAAAATCAGACAGGTGCTAACCATATTTGGGCCCCTGTCATGCTCTGTGTAAACGTGGCCATATACAGGCCAATAAAAGCTGCTGACAGACAATGTTTATTGGCCCTTGTATGGGGACCTCAGCTAGGCTTCCACAATTGATATCTGTCTGAAAATTGTGTAGATATCAATTGGAAAAGTTTAAAAATCCCATCAGAGCAAAGACCACATTTGAACATTGATATGATCCTCACTGTGACCTCTTCAGTTCCTGTCATTGATCAAATGTTATGTGTATAAGCCTGACTCAGCACCTTTCTCCTATGACATTCCTGCCTGAAGTGCAAGGTAGGGGGCATACTATTGGGAACCTAGGTTCCACCGACCTCCTGCTCAGCTGTGGCCTGGGCCAATCAGGTTTGAGCAGGCTGGGCCAATCTGGATTAGGGGTAGACTGGGCTACTGGGGAATTAAGGGAATAGGAATCAGAGGTCGCACTGGAGCGGGGCCCCCATAAGTGTGGGGCCCAATTGGGCCAAATTGGTCCAATGTGCTTAAGACCGGCACTGCTCGAGCACCTGGACAGCGCCAGGGGAAACCTATTACTTTAATCTATACTTCCTGCAAAATTAAAAGGGGAATAGGTTAATATTATGGCACAAAGTACTTCCATAGTCGATAGCATTCCATAGTCAAAATTCTTACCTGGAATGTGGGTGGCCTAAAAACACCCATGAAAAGGAAAAAAAATACTTGACAAACTTAAAAGAGAAAACCCTCATATTATGCTATTCCAGGAAATTTACTAGTGCACAGGCAAAGACAATGCCCATAAAGTTAATTGGTTAAGCCACGGCAAAGAAGCCTCCCATACCAAGAAAATAAGAGGAGTAGCCACTCTGATTAATAAATCACTTAACCAACAAGTACTAAAAACACTAAAGGACACATGTTCAATATGTTATAGCATATGTATATGCACCAAACGATGCTAAGCAATCTTTTTTCACAGAACTCCTACAGCAAATGAACTCCTGGGAGGCAGCACACGTAATCATGGCAGGAGACATGAACACTATATGAGACAGATACCTAGACAACTCAAGTACCACCTCTACACCAACCAGAGATAGAGCCAAACACCTCAACATGTTATGTACACTCCTAAAATTACAAGACTCATTCCGATATACACACACCACCTCTGAAGAATACACCTATTGCTCTGGGCATGGTATCAAATGCTTTGGCAAAATCCAAATAAATAACATCTACTGCCCCCCCACAGTCCAGCATCTTACTTACCTCTTCTTAAAAAGCAATCAAATTTGTCTGACATGACCTATCCTTCATAAAGCCATACTGATTGCTGATCATAATGCCATTCTCTAGGACAAACTTTTGAATGTGATCCTTTTTCAAGCCTTCAAATAATTTGCCCACCACAGATGTCAAACTGCCAGGCTGAGATCGTAATCCCTTTTTAAATATTGGAATGACATCAGCTTTTCTCCAGTCCAGGCCCGGACTGGCCATTTGTGGGTTAGGGCAAATGCCAGAGGGGCTGCTATAAGGTCCCATATAAAGTCAGTGTTTAGTGGGCTGGTGGGGGCTGTTTGGGCCTCTATGTGGGCTGATGGGCCTCTTGTGTACCTGAAATGCCAGGGCCTATTTTAATTCTCAGTCCAGTCCTGCTCCAGTCCATAGGCACCATACCAGATGAAAGCTGATATAGTGAATAAAACGATCTTTCATCTCACTGGACAATCGATCCGGAAATCTTGGTGTATCATGTGGTGATGATGCGCAATCCCCAGGAAGTAACGTCACAGCAGTCGTTCTCAGCTAGGGTCCAGTATTCTGCCTGCTTTACAATGGCATGTGGTTTATTTATATAGACAAAGACAAAGGGTGGTATCCAATTAAAGAGCATGTTATGCTATGAACTAATTGGTCGAGCCTGTACACAGGTACATGTCTATAGCTGGGGGGGCAGGGGAAGGTAGGAACAAAAGACATCAGAACAAAAGGGCACTTCCCCCGGTAGCCACAGAGCAATCTTAGCATGGCTTGTACTGATATGTTTTCTTGAACGCGATGCTGTCTGCTGATTCGCGTAAAAATACACCTTTGCTCAATGGTCTGTATTCCTCAATCCCAAACGGCGCCACACCCGGCATGCTGCAGTCATGCCAGATGAACACAAATCAGATGGGATTCAGAATGATCGGGCGACCGTGCAAAGGTCGGTCACAAAGACGCTTATCCCGCATTGGTGGTGACCATATGGTGAAATATGATTTCATAAAAATTTCCACATCAAAGCGAATCTGAGAAAATCAGAAATTGGTGAGGAACTCCACCCATAATTATTTTGCTCCCTCATTTACTAACATAACCTCCTCCTTTATATAAGCTTTTAAAACTTTTTTTAAAGCTTTTAAAACAGACATACCCCTCCTCCTTTTCTATTGCCTCTGAAGTATAGCCACTTATATTAACTGCCCAGTCATGCGACTTATTCAGCCAGGTTTCGGCCACACCAACCACATCATATTTTCCCTCCAGCACCTCCAACTCATTTAACCAGTCAGACTCCTTGCATTTGCAAACATTTCATACTGGTACCATATTGAACATATGACATGTGGTCCTCCCTATCCTTAACAGTACCCCCAACGAAATCTCCTCTCCCATTTTCCCTTACTTTGCTCACTATCTCATCTAACCTATCTTCCACTAAGTCTTTTACTGAACCCTCCCCACCACACCTAGTTTAAAATCTCCTCCAACTGTCTAGTCATCTTCTCTCCCAAAACAGCTGCACCATCATCATTAAGGTGCAGCCCATCCTTTGCAAAGAGCCTTTAGCCGACTGAGAAATCAGCCCAATTCTCCAAAAACTCAAAACCTTCCTTCCTACACTAATCTCTCAGCCACGCATTAAGCTCCCATTGTCTTCTTAGAGTTGATCGTGGCACATGTAGCAATATATGTTACAACTGACCACTAGAGGTCTCACTGTTTTAATTGTGCAAGGTTTGGCAGCAAGGACTTGTTGGTAGGGACAGACTGTGTGTGCAGCAGCTAATGGTTTCATCTTGGGATCAGCTAATAAAGTCTGTGCTACAAGATCCTGAGTGTGTATCTCCTGGATGTATATCACCTTTCATAACAGCACAGGTAATATCTCTGAGAAAATTACCTTGGAAGTCCTCGCCCTCATCTTTACACATAGTTTTTTAAAATCGTTCTTGAGGACTTCACCACCTCCTCTAACTTTGTCACTGGTACCTATGTGTACTAAGACGGCTGGGTCTTCCCCAGCCCCTCCCAATAATCTGTCCACTCGTTCCACCACATGCCGAACCCTAGCAAGGCAGATTATCCTGTCCCCCTTTCTAATAATTGAATCCCTTATAACTAGAACATGCCTTTCCTTCCTTGAACCACTGCCTCCCAGGGTGCTCTGAGAGTCAGCCTGCTCCATACATGCCAGTTCAGAGCTTTCATTTGCTATTTTGGACAAGCTGTGGACCAGCCCCCCTACCGTTGTGTCCCCTACTTCCTCTCCTGACTGTCACAAACCATTCTCCATCATTAGCCTCCACTGCCCTTTCACCTCCCCCCACTCCACTAGCCCCTGCCAGTAGTTGCTCTGTGAGCCTCTTTTCCTCCCCCTTATTTGCCGCTACCCTCAGTGCTACAAGTTCCACCCTTAGAGTCTGCAGTTCAGATTCCAAGATGAAAACCCACTGACATCTTTCACATGTAAACACTGCATGGAACTGCTGCTCCAACACCACATACATGTGACAAGACACACACTGAGTAATACCAGCAAACCCACTTGCACTCATATTTACACTGGGCACTTACAGTCTTCCAAGTGCAATTCCTCACAAACGCCTTTCTGGTTTTCAACGCCTTAAGGTTTTTAACACTGCTTAACACTTAATTCACATGCAACACTTAGATCACATGCAACACTTTGTGGTCACAAAGATAAGGGGAGGATCTCCATCTGCGATCAGTGAAAGTCTTATGCACCAGATCGCTCTTCTCCAAATTTACTTTAGTAGTGGCCCAAATAGCAGACATTTGGGCTGGGGGAAGGCTTGAGAATTCTGTCCATATACAGTCATAAATGGAGACCTTCCAGTGGAAGTGTGGCATGCATTATTATGAGTGAATTCCACCCACGGGAGGACATCAGACCGATAATCTTGACAGAGGGAAATATGATTCCTTAAAGGGATCCTGTCATGGAAAAAAAAAAATTTCAAAATGCATCAGATAGTGCTGTCCCAGCACTGAAATCCATTTCTCAAAAGAGCAAACAGATTTTTTTTTATTTCATTTTGAAATCTGACATGGGGCTAGACATTTTGTCAATTTCCCAGCTGCCCCAAGTCATGTGACTTGTGCTCTGATAAACTTCAATCTTTCTTTACTGCTGTACTGCAAGTTGGAGTGATATCTGAAGGTCAACAATATCACTCCTCCCCTTTTCCCCTCCAGCAGCCTAACAAAAGAACAATGAGAAGGTAACCAGATAACGTCTCCCTAACACAAGATAACAGCTGATAGATCTAAGAACAGCACTCAATAGTAAAACCCATGTCCCACTGCGTACTATTCAGTCACATTGAGAAGGAAAAACAACAACCTGCCAGAAAGCAGTTCCCTCCTACAGTGCTGGCACAAGTCACATGACATGGGGCAGCTGGGAAATGACAAAATGGCTAGCCCCATGTCAGATTTCAAAACTGAATATAAAAAAATCTGTTTGCTCTTTTGAGAAATGGATTTCAGTGCAGAAGTCTACTGGAGCAGCACTATTAAATGATGTGTTTTAAAAAAAACATGTTTTCCCATGACAGGATCCCTTTAAGAATTGCTCAAATACTTGATTCACCTGCTCCACTGCCCCATTGGTTTGGGGATGGTAGGCAGAAGAGAACTGAAGAATAATACCCAAGTCTTTTATGCCAGAACTTAACTGTGAATTGAGATCCTCTGTCAGAGACTATCTCAGCCGGGAAGCCATGCAACGAAAAATAAATTGGATGAGTTGGGATAGCTCTACCGCTGAGGGAAGTTTTCGCAGAGAAATAAAGTGTGCCCTCTTGCTGAAGTGGTCAGTAACTACCCAGATCATTGTATTCCCTTTTGAGGGTGGTAACGCCCATTGCTAGGTGAGTCCATGGACGAGAGGCAATGGGTAGAGGCTGTAACAGACCACTAAGACAGGAATGGCTAACCTTGGAATTGGCACAAATAGTACAAGAAGCGAGAAAGTCTTTGACATCTTTGTGGATTGTCGGCCACCAGACTAAACGTTGCAGAAGCTCTAGCATCTTTTCTAGACCAGGATGTCCAGCCTGCTTAGAACAATGGGTCTGTTGCAAGAAGCTCTGAAGGAATGCATGCCATCCCAGTGGGTGTATTAGTAGGAGTGGAGGACTGACCAGATAGGATTTGTTCAGCAAACTGAAGAAAAGGAGAATTAATAATCCTGGCGGGGGGAATAATGGGATCTTGCCTTTCCAGGAGATGGTCCACTGCTTTCCGATTCTTGGAACCAGGATGGTCAGTCAAGATGAAGTTGAAACAAGAAAAGAAGAGAGTCCACCTTGACTGTCGAGGGTTCAGTCTTTTAGGAGTTTGAATAAATTCTAAGTTCTTATGGTCAGTATAGATAGTGACCAGGTTAGAAACCCCCTGTAAAAGGTGACACCATTCTTAAAGAGCTAATTTCACAGCCAGGAGTACGCGGTTCCCCACATCAAAGTTTTGCTCCACTGGGGAAACTAAGCACATGACTGTAACTTAACATCGGCAAAATGTCTTTGAGAAAGAATGGTTCCAGCTCTGACCTCGGAAGCATCTACTTCAATGAAGAAGGGAAGTTGTGGATTTGGATGACGGAGAACCGAGGCTGAAGAGAAAGCGTCTTCCAATGTTTGGAAAGCTTCCAGAGCAGAATGCGGCCAGGAATTGGGTTTACCTCCCTTGAGAATGAGAGCAAGGATTGGAACAATATGAGAGGAGAAACCTTTAATGAATTGACAGTAATAATTTGCGAATCCAACAAACCTTTGTATTGCTTTGGTACTTAAGGGGAGAGGCCACTTGTGTATTGCCGAGACTTTGCAAGGATCCATCTCGAAATCATCAGAAGAAATTACATACCCCAGGGAATCTTGAGCACCTCAAAGGCGCATTTCTCCAACTTGGTGAAGAGGGAGTTTTTTCTCAAATGAGAGAGTACCTCCTTTACTTGAGAATGATGGCTTTCCAAATCTTTAAAGAAGATCAGGATACTATCAAGGTAAACAACCACTGATTTCCCAAGTAGATCACAGAAGATGTCATTCACAAACTTTTAGCAAACATTGTGCGACAACAAACTTCACAATCATATATACATAAACTCCAAAATAATCAATCCTGGGTAACAGACCCTGCATTAATCACAAAAACAATGGCACAATACTTACAAAACATTTACACCACAGAAACCGATGATCAGACAGAGGGTATTACATTTCTACAAGAGGCTAATCTACCGAAACTAACAGTAGAGAAACAAGATATTCTTGATGCCCCGATAACAGAAAGTGAAATCATACAAGCAATCAAGTGATTGAAATTAGGTAAAAGCCCTGGTCCAGATGGCCTAGGTGCCAAATTCTACAAGATTCTAACGGCAGATATAAACCCCACACTCCATACATTATACAAAAATACACCAACCAACCAACCCCCTGTTTATGAGCACCTACAAAGCCTGGAGACATGCCAGACACAAAGAGGAAACCACACAAACCCTCTCCCTATACCTGCCTTGGACTGGCAATAAACAATTCCCAAGCGGCCTAATGTCAAACATATTCACCATCTGGTGAAAAAATGGCATCTATTGCATAAGAGACATTCTTGCCATTGTCCATTCTTGCACATTAACCATCATGACATTTGCAGAAGCATCCACCAAATACCCAATCCTTTGCGGACAGCATTTCTATTACTTACAAACTACCCGCTATGCAATGGAAGTCTTATGTCGGATGACGGAAGACTTCTAGTCCACTAAATCATATATGGAAAGGAACCAATACATCACATTCCACATCATATATTTACACAAAAAGAACACAAATCTAGACCCATTGGAAAATGACACCTCTTTTGGGAAATGGACTGGCATAGTTTCAGGCACCTCAACAGCAGACATCATGAAACTTCACTGCCATTCGATGCACATAATATCATCCAGTCAATACCAGATTATGACTTTACAAATATTTTACCAATCCTATCTGACCCCACTACAAAGGCTCAAAACGGGACTGCTAGCCAGTAATTATGTTTGAGATGCTCAGCAGCAGATGCCTCCATAATTCATTGCATGTGGCTATGCCCAGTAATCAAAACATTTTAGTTAGAGGTTTATGGGTACTGACATTCGCTGACCAAACAGAAATTCCAACCCAACATTGAATGGGAGTTATTTAGTATACTCCGGGACACCCAACATATATACAGGGCTAACAAAGCCCTAGCACAAAGATTAGCTGCAGCCACTAGGAAAACTATACTACAGGAATAGCTATTGCCTCTGCTACTCTATATGAATCTAGTGAAAAACAAATTACATTTCTTGTTCCACATGGACTGGCTAGAAGCATCCCTAAACAAAATATCACACACTACACACTATCACACACATTTTTGACATATGGACCACCTATATCCTAAGTTCCCCTCTGACATAAGAAAACTCACAGTTTCTACATTCTATCGAACTGCATGGTATGATCTAGAAAGTCTCTGAGGTAACAACCCTCTAATTCTAACAAGGACATAAAAATTATGTGTGTATTAGCTGCCTCCCAGGACTCACTGAAACATGTGTAGTAGAAGATTTATCAAAACCCCTTCAGCAAGGGCATGCAATGGACTTAGTTGATAAGTGTTATGTTGATATTTGTTTAGTTTGGAAAAAGGAAACAGGCCTCCCACATTTGCTTTGCCAGATCTAGCGGTGAATTTGTAAGAGTGACCACCACTACCCAACCTGTAAAATTTCTCAAACCTTATTTGTTCAATCTGTATTACAAATGTATATTATGCTTATACTATTCAAAAATACACAAACAAAACAAGACATTGATTAAAATGTTTTATTGATTATTAACAACAATGACAGTATTGTATAAATGGATATGTAAAACTGTGATGAAGCTTCAGTAAAAAAAAAAATCAGCAGCTGTAACTGTAGATGATAGTAAATCAGTCAGTCACTTCTATTTCCTCAACCAGTATATCAGAAGCTACAGGTAAAGGTAAAACTGACAAACAATCAGCAGTAGCATGTTTCAAACCTGGTTTGCATTGCATTTTGTAGTTGAAATTCAGTGGCATTGCTGACCATCTAGCTATACACATTCCAGCTCTTCCTAGTCCCTGTGTTGTAAGTAGTGTAGTTAAAGGGCTATGATCAGTGTATAAGGTAAATTCTCTACCCCATAGATAGGTTCTCCATTTTTCTGTTGCCCAAACACATGCTAGAGTTTCTTTTTCAACAGTTGAATACTTACGCTCTGTCTTTGTAAGTGTTCTGGGTGAAAATGCAACAGTTTTCTCTGAATGATCTGTGAGAGAACTATACCAATGCCATACTCTGAAGCATCTGTAGTAACCATAGTGGCTAATAAAGCTAATGCTGGATAGGGATGGCGCGAACTGTTCGCCGGCGAACTTGTTCGCACAAACATCGGCTGTTCGCGCTCGCCGGAAGTTCGCGAATGTCGCGCGACGTTCGCCATTTTGGGTTCGCGTTAGTTGGCGCTTTTTTTTTTGCCCTCTCACCTCTCAGACCAGCAGATACATGGCAGCCAATCAGGAAGCTCTCCCTCCTGGACCACCCCCACACCCCCTGGACCACTCCCCTTCCAATGGACAGTTCCCTGATTTCAGCACAGGGAAAAAGAAAAAGGAAGGAGCTGCTATAACACAAATACTGCAGCCTGCAGTCTGCTCACCACCCTCCCACCCACATGGTCAGTGGCTCTGCTTTTGTATTTTAGTTGTGCCTGGATGATGTGCTGGCTACTGGTCCACTTTCCAGTCAAAGCCAGGGAGCTGTGAATGTAGTAAATCATGGAAAATAACTGTGCCATTCTGCTATGAGTTCTAGGGGTATTTATACCTGAACTGGCCACTTTAACATCTTTGTGTGAACTCTGAGGTATTTATACATGAACTGGCCATCTTTTGTGAACGCTAGGGGTATTTATACATGAACTGGCCAAGTCTGCAGGGATTTGAGGGACATTTTAGGTTAGGTAGCTTTGCTGGCTAGTAATCTACCTTCTACTGCAGTGCTCTGTATGTAGCTGCTGTGGGCACTGATCTCTTCTGATCTCATTCTCATCTGTGTGCTGACTGCTGTAATAACCATTTATAATACATTTTTGCCCTTGATCCCCCTCTGGCATGCCACTGTCCAGGTCGTTGCACCCTTTAAACAACTTTAAAATCATTTTTCTGGCCAGAAATGTCTTTTTTAGCTGTTAAAGTTCGCCTTCCCATTGAAGTCTATGGGGTTCGCGACGTTCGTTTTTTTCCGATGTTCTCGCCATCCCTAATGCTGGATTGTTCACAATTAGCTGTTTCACTATTTCAAAACTATGTTGAGCAGTCTCTGACCAAACCAGACAGGAAGTTCCTTGTAGTAGTGCTCTAAGTGGCCCCACAACTGAAGCATAGTTGTGAATAAACTTAGAATATCATGAAGTAAGACCTAAGAAATCTTGTAAGGTCTGGAAATCAGATGGAGTAGGTGCTTGTGTAACAGGGATGACATAGTCAGGGTCAGGGTCAGGCAGTAATATGTCTTGTGAAATGATATGACCCAGAAATGACAGCTGAGTTTGTCTGAAGTTGGATTTGGAAAGGTTCAGTTTAAGTCCTGCAGAATCAATGCATTTCAAGACATTTTTTAGGTACTTGTCATGAATATCCATAAATAGTTACATAGTAAAATTGGGTTGAAAAAAGACAAAGTCCATCAAGTTCAACCCCTCCAAATGAAAACCTAGCTTCCATACACACACACCCCTCCATACCTTCACATAAATTATATATGCCCATATACTAACTACAGAATTTAGTATTACAATAGCCTTTGATATTATTTCTGTTCAAGAAATCATCCAAGCCCCTCTTAAAAGCATTAACAGAATCAGGCATCCCAACATCACCTGTTAGTGCATTCCACAACCTCAATACCCTCACTGTGAAGAACCACCACTGCTTCAAATAAAAGTCCTTTTATTCTAGTCTGAAGGGGTGGCCTCTGGTGTTATTTATCTATAATGTCCTCTGTCCCTGTATTTGTAAAGTGTAATTATGTCCCCTCGCCTTTTTTCCAGAGAAAACAACCCCAACTTGGACAATCTACCCTCATAATTTAAGTCTCATTTAAGGAAACTCCCAACACACTGCCATTTAGTGTATAACTTGCATTTATGTAATTTTTTCCAAAGTGCATAACCTTGCATTTATCAACATTGAACCTCATTTTCCAGTTTGCAGCCCAGTTTCCCAGCTAAGACAAATCACTCTGCAGAGTGGTAGCATCCTGAATGGAACCTATAATTCTGCACAATTTAGTATCTGCAAAAATAGAAATAGTACTTTCAATGTCCACATCCAGGTTATTAAGAAACAAGTTGAAAAGCAAGGGACCCAGTACAGAGCCCTGTGGTACCCCACTAACAACATTGGTCCAATTAGAAAATGTTCCATTTACCACTACTCTTTGTAGTCTATCTTTTAGCCAGTTCTCTACCCAGGCACAAATACAATGTTCCAGGCCAACATTCCTTAATTTAACCAGTAATCTTCTGTGTGGCACTGTATCAAATGCTTTAGAAAAGTCTAAGTAAATCACATCCACTGCCAGCCCAGTATCGAGGTCCCTGCTTAACTTATCATAAAAAGAAATTAAGTAAGTCTGGCAAGATCTGTTACGTATAAAACCATGCTGGAACAAACTCATAGTATTGTTATTTGCTATGAAGTCCATTATCTTATCCTTTATTAACCCTTCGAAAAGCTTTCCTACCACCGACATCAGACTAACTGGCCTATAGTTTTGAAGCTGAGAACGGGATCCCTTTTTGAATAGTAGCACCACATTAGCAATTCACCAGTCTCTCAGCACCATGCCAGACCTCAATGAATCCTGAAAAATCAAGCAAATAAATCAAGAACTTTGGCAATCACAGAGCTAAGCTCGCTAAGTACCTGGGATGAATACCACCTGGCCCTGGACCTTTGTTTATCTTAATATGTTTTAGTCTCTTTCGAATTTTATCATGTGTGAGCCATGCATAAGATAAACAAAGGTACCTTCATTAGCTGGTTCCTCATTTGTGTAGACAGACAAAAAACATGCGTTCTGAGCTTTTTGCTTGTTATCAACCAGCTGACCCACCTCTGATATTAAAGGCCCCACCCCTTCCTGCTTAATTTTTTTTACTATTAACATATTGAAAATATAATTTTTGATTCTTTTACTGCTTACCGCAATATCCTTTTCCATATTGATTTTAGCTTGCCTTTTTTGCATGATTTATTGGCCTCCTTGTACATTATAAATTATTTGTCTGTCCCAGCTAACTTGAAAGCCTTAAAAGCATGTCTTTTCTTACCCACCTCAACACCAACAATTCTATTGAACCAAAAAGTTTTTGCTTTGCAAATACGTTCCTTGCTTAAAAGGGGAATATACTGATGTATATTAATTTAGCATTTTAAAGCATTTCCCACTTAATATGTTGCTGTCACAATCGGCAAAATATATATAATTTAATAATAGTAAGCTCTAGTCCTTTTAATTAAATGGACCGCAGGTATGGCCCCCTGCCCTTGACCTACGGTGCTCACCCTTAGTTTAAAGGGGCCCGGGTGCACATGCCCCGGACCTATCGCTTCCAAGAAATCCTCTTTCCAAAAAGAAACACAGTGTGATGGCAGGCTACTCACCGCTCCTATGATCTGGTCCGGGTGCTCTGCCCCGAACCCGCAGCTTGAGGGAGACAATATTGACAAAACTTCCACTTGGCACGCACACCACGACTCAGGAGGATACGGTGAATAAAAGGCTTTTTATTTCCCAAATTGCAGCTTTCCCAACGCGTTTCGTGTGACCCCACACGTATTCATGGGAACATTTCGGCACCCTAATCCAGAACCAATGCTAAGCACCCTGTTCTAGGCTCTTGCTTCTGCTATAACAGCCACGCACAGAGGGGCACAAACGTAAATGCAAGGTTTTTGGGCAGAAGGTTGCGGTACAAGGCTTAGGCAAAAGAGTAGTCAGATCAGGCCGGTTCAGGGCAGGTAGAGTACAAATGGAGTCAGGCAGGCAAGGGTCAAACCAGGAGATCAAGCAGAGGGGTTTAAGGACACAGAAGAGTCAGATAACAGGCAATGTCAGGAAGCTAAGAAGTTGGGGTAGTCAAAAGCAGGCAGTGATCACAACGGATAATCAGAATCAAATCCAGATTAGCCCTAAACTCAGAAGCACCAGGAAACAAGATCCTATCACGGGCAATGACAAAACACCAAAGGTCTCTTTATATACCTTTAAATTTCATGCCATTGTGCGCTAACATCAATACGCCTGCGTGCATATGCCTATAAGTAACGGAAAGCGCACTAAGAAGCTGGCACAGAGGAAGAAGGACCATGTAGCGGGCGTCCTCGCCGCACCACTAGGCCACTAGGGTGAGTGCTTCTCACAGTTGCAAATATGCCCCTATATTTTCAAAGTCTGCACAACTAAAATTTTGTGTTTTAGTTTCTCCCTTATAGAATTGCCTCTGCAACAGAATAGGGGAGTAAATAAAACATTAAATTTCAGGCATGCAAACTTTGAAAGTATAAGGGTATCTTTGCAACATATTGAGTGGGAAATGCTTTTCATAGTTGCAGTGTAGACAGTTATATCGTCCAAGTAGCATTGTACAACAGGTATGTCATGGAGTATAGAACTCATCAGTCTTTGAAAATAACTTGGTGCTGAAGCCAGTCCATAAGGTACATGCTTGAACCGGAACACACCATCATGGGTGATAAATGCAATGAGGTCTCATGCAGTACTACTTGATGATAAGCACTCTGAAGATCAAGGGTGGAAAAGAATTTTTCTCCTCGGAGTTCTGGAAATATTTCCTCTGAAAATATTTCCTCTATAACTGCTTTATTAGGTTCATGGAGATCAACACACAACCGAATACCTCCAGTTTTCTTCATTGTTACAATTGCTGAAACCCATTTGGTGGATTCTGATTTTTCAATCACATCTTGCTGTACCAGTTTCTTTCATTCCTGTGAGACAGTCTTCCTTATATAGTAGGGCAATCGCCTCAATTTCTGGCATACTGGTTTTACATCTGGTCTCAACTTAACTTTGTGCACAAAGTTATTTGCACAGCCCAGTAAAGTGTTGCTTTGTGGTGAAATTTTAGACACAGGCTGTGTGGCAGGCATTGGTGCTAGAGTAATGAGACCATCAACTAAATTAATGCAGCAAAGAGATCCCTTCCACATATAGCAGTGCCCTTATTCACAATGTAAAAGTCATATTTTGCAGTATTTGATTCAAATTGTACAGTCACTGGCAAGCAACCAAGCACAAGGATTGGATCCTTTAAGTAACTGACAAGTCTCAGGGCATGGGCAACAAGCGTATCTTTTGAAAAGTATTTCAAGAAAATATCCTTTGGTCAGGTTAACGTATTGTCCCTTGTCAGCAGAAGCAGAACTGACACTGACAGTGCAGTGCATATAAACTTGTCTGGAATAAATGTATCAGATTTATCCACACTTCATACTGTAACATTTGTAGTAGTGAGTTCACGAACATCTTTAGCAGAACTACGGCAGATCTTAGCAACATGACCTACCTTTTTGCATTTGCGGCACTGTACAGCTTTTGCAGGAGATATAGCATAATTTGCAGTGTGTTGTGTTGAACCACAGCGAAAGCAGTATTTTTTTATTTGTATTTGCTGCATTGTTTTGCAGTGAATTCCTTTCCTTAGCACTGTATTTTTCTTGTGACTGTGCATTATTAGGCCCCAGTGTCAGCGGGGGCCTGCGGCACCCATGGGGGGTATAGTGAGGATCAAGGAGGAAGTCTTTATCCAGCGAGTCTTGGCGAAGTACAATTCAGGGGAAATCCAGTAGAATGGTCAAGTCCAGGCAAGAGTTCAAACAGGCAGGCAGCAAGGTTCAAGTCCAAAAAACAGGCAGGGATCAATAACAAGAAGTCAGGCAATACAGGAGACCCAGGAACACAATAGCTATAATGAGCTATACTCGGGCATTGAACCTGGGTCTCCGGCGTTCTTTTATCTTTGAATTTGGCACCGGAACGCGCCTGGCGCAGCGCGATGACGTCACGGCCGGCGCCGAAACCACGTGGCGGCTATGGGCGCCGCCATCTTGGATCTGCCGCCGAAGGAGAGGGACGCGCCGCCCGGAGCTCCAGGAACTGCTCCGGGCGGCGTTCGTGACACCCAGTGCTGGATTCACAGTCTGTACATCAGGGTTTGGGAGAAACGGTGCAGGCTGCTGCAGAGGTAGAAGAGACTCGTCACCAATATGTTATGTTTTGATAGTTGAGGATGAGTATAACAGTGCTTTATTAGCAGTAGGGTTGCCACCTGTCCGGTTTTGAACCGGACAGCCCGGTATTTTGAAGGGCTGCCCGGTTTAATGCTTCCTGCCCGGTTTTCCATATAAGGAAAACCGGGCGGGATTAGCTTGATTGACGCCGCAAATGGCCAATCGGCGATTGCGGCGTCATAGCTCCGCCCCGTGGCGTCACGGGACCGCCCACTGACGTCACGGGACCGCCCCGTGACGTCACGGGACCACCCCCCTGTCCGGCTTGAGCCACAGGGAAAGGTGGCAACCCTAATTAGCAGGCTCATGCAGCCATTACACAACAGTAACATAAACTCTAGCACCTTAATTAGTATAGAAAGTATAACTCATGTACACAGTGACATCTACAGGCCATTTGTATAAACACCACACCTACTTTTTGTGGTGTCCACACATTGTACCTGGCCCAGCAGGCACACATAGTAAATAGTGACATTTGTCTTCTAAAAAGCTTTTGGAAGACAAGAGCTTAAGAAGTGCTACATGGAAAGGGTAAGGCGCAGTGAAAAGGTTCCATCAGTTCACTATACTCATTCTTCTTGTGATTTATATTTTTGCTGAACTTTTCTAGCTTCCATTTTTCACAGACACTCTCCTCGAGTGATGGGTGAAAAAATTCGCCATGGTCAGATTTGCTGCAAATTTCCGTGTTTCGCTGCGGGTGAATTTTTTTTGCGAAACCGTTGTGAAAAAAAAAACGCATGACAAACGTCACCAACAGCAGCCATTCAGATTAAGGATGTGCAGTTTAGTTTACTGTTTTCCCTCTTCTGCTTGCCTGCTCACCCCCCAATAGCCCTTGTTAGGGCTACCTGTCTTTGTCTGTCTGTGCTTGTGTGTGTGTACACACTTGTGCTGAGGAGATTTAGTTGAGGGTTTTATTTTTTTCTCCTTTCCTTCCCCCAAATATAAATAAAACCTCTTATTTATTTATTTTTTATAAGTTTAGTTGTTCCCAATATGACGGTCGTGGGAGGGGGGGGATGGGTCTGGGTGGTGGTGGGAAGAAGGGTGTGATGGGGAGGCAGAGGAAGAGGCTTTGGTGCTGGCCGTGGGAATCCAACCCCACAACATCCCACGTACCATGCCCATGATGACATTTTATTTCAATGTCATCATATTTGCTAACCATGCAGCAATATTAGAAGTAGCATTTTAGAATTAAAGTTATAATAAGTTAAAAAGTTAGGCCTGAAGCCTAAAAATGTACTCAGAAAATGTACTTCTGAGCTGTTTAATTTTTTTAAACAGCTCAGAAGGACAACAAAAAGTTGAACACCATCACCAGCAACCAGCAAGCAGCAGGTAGCTCTGGGTCACAGTGGGGCAACTGGCACACGTAGGACTATGCCAGATTTTTTTGCCACTGCTTTGTGACCCATATGCTCACAGCAGACAGAGGAAGTGGTAGACTGACTGACCCAGGCTACCTCATCTGCAGCAGACACCAGTGAGAGGCAGGAGGTGGCATCACCTGCTAGCTCTGAGCTGGGGGACACTCCATCACTCCTATTATTGAGGTGGACTTGGGCCCAGACACCCAAGATCTTTTTGATGATCAGGCAGGAATGGGGATGGGGGCATTCATGTCTGAGGAGGAGGAGGAGGTCATGGCACAGCCCACATCATCAGTAGGGGATATTGGGCAGGGTCCCCTAATGGCAGGGCAGCAGGCTGCTAGTGTGTTGTCAGACACCAGCATGCTGGATGTGGAAATGGATGCCATGTATAAGGCAGGGTCTGGTCTGGGGGAGGGTGATGACAGGGACAGACCCTGGGAGCCAGCTCGGGAGGATAACAGCAGCAGTTCAGGAGGGGGACTGTGTGTTGTTGATGATGATGAGGATGAAGAGCCGGCTCCACCAACCACTGCTAGGGGGGGCAGGCAACAGGGCAGCACTGCACCTAGGTCCAAAGCCTATACAGGTGGAGACCATCCCCAGCCCTCCACAGCAGGCAAGGCAGTGGCCCGTACTTCAGCAGTACATGTGCCAGGCAGAGGACCAGATGGTAGCAGTGTGCCAGCTCTGGAGGGGCAGGCAGGGACACATATGGGAATGTCACATGTCCCTGCCCTCCACCAGCAGGTGGTGTAGAATGTGTCCCTGTTGTTGGATCATGCTGTTGGCTGCTGCACCACTGACATGTGGACCAGCAGGTATTGGCAGGGAAGGTACATATCGTACACTGCTCAAAGGGAAAGTTGCGGGAGTTCCTTGTACCCAGTCAGAGAGAGAGGAGGGTGGGTCAATTGAGGAAGCCTCTGTGCTCAAAACTAGTGGAGGCCTTCCCCCCAGTCTGACACGTCTCAAGCCTCCATTACTCCACACACCCAGCAGAGATGGAGGCCTAACAGCAGCACCAGTATCAAAGGCGGAGATCTCATGGGTGTGTAGAAGAGCTTTTTCGAGCCTCAACGTGCAGCAGCAGGCTCAATCAGTACCCAAAACCACCACCAGCAGTGGGTGGAGCATATGGTGGCTGACTACATGGGTCAGTCTGTGTGCAGGACGCCATTCGCCCTGACGATGACCCCAATCAGTTTTGGGTTTTGAGGCTCGTCCAGTGGCCAGAACTGGCACAGTACACTCTGGAGGTGCTGGCTTGCCCCCCTGCCAGTGTCCTGTCAGAGCGTGTCTTCAGTGTCACAGGTGGGATGGTGACTGGGAAGCGGACACGGCTATCCACTGGCAACGTGGATATGCTGTCATTCATAAAAATGAATGAGGCCTGGATAAGTCCATTGCAGACAGCAGAGACTAGCCTCCTCTCTTCCTCCTCTTCCTTCTCCTCTTCACAGATGTAGCCTCCTCTCTCCATTGCTGCCTATACTCTCCTCCTCAGTAGTATTGCCTATTCCCCATCTGCTGCCCTTGCTGCTGCTGCTGCTGCTGCTGCTGCCTGCTACTAGCCCTAGTAGTACTGCTGCTGTGCTGCATTGTCATCAAATTTTTTTTTCTGGTGGGGGCATATCAAGGATCCTACTGCTATTGCAGATACTACTGCATTATCGGCAAATTTTTTTTGTAGTTGAGGTCTAACATGGCTTCCAAAAAATGTTGCTTCTAATATTGCCACTTAGTTTGCTACTTTCTTATGGTTGAGGCCTAATATGGCTTCTAAAAATGTTGCTTCTAACATTGCCTCATCATTTGGCAAATGTCTTGTATTTGAGGCCAGCCTCATGTGATTCTTCTGTTGTTTCCAATACTACTGCTGCTGTTGGTACTAATGCCTTATTATTGGCAAATGTCTTCTATTTGAGGCCTGCCTTATTTAATTCTTCTTTTCTAATATAATTAATTCAAAAACTGCTGCTGTTGGTATTACTGCCTCATCATTTGACAAATGTCTTCTGTTTGAGGCCTGCCTCATTTAATTCTGTTCTAATATAGTTGTTTCCAATACTACTGCTGCTTTTGATACTACTGCCTCATTATTTGGCAAATGTCTTCTGTTTGAGGCCTGCCTCATGTAATTCTTCTGGTTGTAAAACAGTTGATTCCAGTGCTGCTGCTGCTGCTGCTGCTGCTGCTGCTGCTGCTGCTGCTGCTGCTGCTGCTGCTGCTGCTGCTGCTGCTGCTGCTGCTTAGTTGGCAAATGTAGTCACACTGTTATTAACCAAAGTCCTGCCTCTAAGTTAGATGTCTGCAAGTACACAAATGAAATGAGGTCTCTAAAACAACTGCTGCCAAAAGTCCTGCTGCCTCAGTCATCATACAAATAACAAATTATTAACAATCTCTTCAAACTCTACAACTAATGCTAGTGTTGTGTTATATAATACTTGTATTGAAGGTTTGTATTATGTGAAACATGCAACTAAAACAATATAATGGATGTTCGGGACACTCAATTCAGTAGCAGATTCATCAAATTATGTGCCGCATAGTTGTCTAATTTCTTCTGAGTGGGGTTTGCCACAAGACTCCTAAAGATTATGTGGCTTGATGGCTTCCAATAATGCTGCATTTTCTGGGTCGTTATTTGTTTTTCAGGCTTCCCTCTTCTAACTGTAATTTTAATCCTACGTTGGTGCTACTACTGCCAGAAACTTGTCCAATTTCTTCTGGATGGGGTCTGCCAAGGCTACTTAAAATTATGTGGCTTCCAATAATGCCACATTTTCTGAGTACATTTTTAGGCTTCAGGCCTAACTCTTTAACTTATTATAACTTTAATTCTAAAAATGCTACTTCTAATATTGCTGCATGGTTAGCAAATATGATGACATTGAAATAAAATAAAATGAAAAAAATCAATGTATTTGAGTGCAATTCATTGATTTCGATGTCACGTTGAAATTCGGCGCTGCGCACTAAACTCGAAGCACGCACCAAAGATGGGCGTCACCTATAAAAAAAAAACATTGCCCTACCCACTTGTAGGAGTTTTTAGAGAAAAAACATGGCATTACCTGGAATGATAAGCATGGAGGAGCTCAGGTACCTCCACTAGGAGGGATATGACAATATCCCTCCTGGTACCCCAGAAATCAAGGCACTCTGCCAGACTATCATGCAGGGGCTGAGTTGCAGGCTTTACACAGCCTCCAGCGAATCTGGAGTGACCTCAAGAAGAGGCACACAGCACTAGTGAAGGAAGTGCAAGTGGAGATGGAAGGTATAGTTATTTAAAAAGATAACATAGAATTCTCAAGTCACAACTTGTTTTGTAATGATTTTCTATTTTACAGCAAAAACATATTTAAGTGAATACTTTAATTAGGATTGGAACAGTTGACTTTGACTGTCATATAATTGCAGACAAGTTAGATAACAAGTAAATGAGCTGTCAAATGGAGATTATCTGCTGCAAAAAAACTCTCTTAAAGGGTTGGTTCACCTTTTCTAAGCCAATTCTAAGCAACTTTTCATTATTTATTATTTATAGTTTTATAGTTTATAGTTTTATAGTTATTTGTCTTTTTCTTCTAGTTGTTTGCAGCTTTCAAATGGTCGTCGCCTTCCCCTTCTAAAAAACAAATGCTCTGTAAGGGCTCATCCAGACGAGCAGATTTGTGGAGATTAGTCGCCTGGCGACAAAACGCCACGTCTTTGAGGCAACTAATCTCCCCGAAAACTCCCCGTCTGGCCTTACCCTAAGGCTACTATGTTTTGTTATTGCTACTTTTTATTGTTGATCCTTCAATTCAGGCCCTCTTCTATTCATATTCCAGTCTCATATTCAAATCATTGCATGGTTGCTAGGGGAATTTGGGCCATAGTTACCAGATTGATTAAAATGCAAATTGAAGAGCTGCTGAATAAAAATCAATAACTCCAAAACAACAAATAAAAAACATGAAAACAATTGCAAATTGTCTCTGAATATCCCTCTCTACATAATACTAAAAGTTATCTCAAAGGTGAATACCCCCTTTAATGGTTTTGCCCACCCCATATTTGCTATCCTTATTGATGATGGTTTTCTTGTAGTAACATAACGCCTGTATAATTTGTACAGTACAAATGCAAGTGCTGTATAACTCAAACTGAAATTCTTTTATTGCCAGCGGAGTAGATCCAAGATCCTGATGGAGGGGCAGAGGGTGAGGCAGATGATGATGATGCAAGAGACGAGGAGGCAACAGAGCCTGCGGCTACACCTGCGAGTCCTCCAGCACCTCCACCACCATCACCGTCAGGAGAGGCAGAGGTAGCAGCAGCAGATGCTGCTACACAAACTGAGGCACAGCAGGAGCACCAGTTCCAGCACCTTGACCTCCTACCTGGCCTGGTGCAGCAGGTAGCCTTCCTGACAAGGGAGGTTCTGGAGCTCCCTGGAGATCTACAGAACCCTCCTCTTCCCCCTCCTGAAATCTAATTGTTTTCTTTTTTTTGTTAAATTGCACAATTGTGCATTGTTTTTCTATTTTTCTATTTTGCAATAAAATTTGCAAACTTTTTTTAACATCTGTATACTTGGAGTTTATTTTTCATTTAACTACTACTCATATCATACTTGAAGTTGTTTGGATAACATAACACAGTTATGACTACTTACATTTAGACATAAATATATTGTTCATTGGCATAAATATATGGTTTATTGATCTTAATGTGGGATACACAGCACCCTGATATTATGTGTTCAGATGCATTATTAATAGTTGAGCCTGTGTTAGTAAGCTATTAATAATAAAAAAAAACTATATATTTTTGGTTCAACAGCAATATAGACTGAGAGTAGTAGTAGATACCATTTACAGTCAACCCAAGGTAATGTAAAAAAAAGTACAGATGTTTTTAAGAAGTGGGCAAAATGGGAGGCCTTTTTTTCTTTTGAAAAGATAGGAGTCCTCTAACAATGCAGGGCATGTGTGTAGCAGTGTACTAAGTGAAACATGTATGTGAATTGGTCTTCTCATTGACTCCAATGCTTTTTTTCTTTTGAAAAGATAGGAGTCCTCTAACAATGCAGGGCATCCGTGTATCAGTGTACTAAGTGAAACATGCATGTGAATTGGTCTTCTCATTGACTCCAATGCTATTCAGAGAGTAGTAGTAGATACCATTACATTGTCAATCAGAGGTAATGTAAAAAAAAGTAAAGTAAAAAATGTTTTTAAGAAACTGGCAAAATGTGAGCACTTTTTTCTTTAGAATATTAGAAGTGCTCTAACAATATGTACAGGGATGTCATGTGTGTGTCGCAGTTACTGAGTGAAACATAAGTGTGAATTGCTCTTCCCATTGACTCCAAAGCAAAACATACAGAGAAAATTCAAAAAGTGGAGTGCACACTTCGGTACACAATTCACCAAGTATAGAAAGCAAAGCGGGTGCATAAGTAAAGCCCATAAATAGACCCCATATAGGTCAAAAATACTGAAACAATATTTACAAAAAGAGGGCATGCACACCAATAATGTCCATATCACAAATGTTATCTCTAAAAAAGACTTTAATGGGTCACATATAATTATAGACAGTTTTATACTTGTTTACACATGGCAATACATAAGTCAACATTTACATTAGTAGTGCATATCATTCAAAGTACTAATACATTACCTATAACAAGGTACAGAATGCGGATACACTTGCCCTGAGAGAAGTGAGAATCACCCCAACGTTTCGGCTGAACGCCTTTCTCAAGGGGAATTCTCTTGAGAAAGGCGTTCAGCCAAAACGTTGGGGGTGATTCTCACTTCTCTCAGGTGCTGGAACTGGTGCTCCTGCTGTGCCTCAGTTTCTGTACCTTGTTATAGGTAATGTATTAGTACTTTGAATGATATGCACTACTAATGTAT